>CM058231.1:92956008-93301256 GCA_030180135.1 Orychophragmus violaceus | reverse complement strand
AAAGGGGCCTTTCTTGAGTGAGCAAAGGAATGTCACGGGCCTGACAGAAGATGACATCTGGGGGGTGCGGGGGGCGCAGCCCCCCCGCGGGATGGTACACTATGGCGGTTTAGTTTCCCCTTGTATCGAGAGAATGAAAAGATCTCGTTAGGGCTTTCTATTGTCTATTGTATCGGGTTTTGGGGCAATATATAAAGGGGTCAAGGGTTTGTAAATAAACACACACGAAATATAGAAACCCTAGACAAAAGGATATTTGCCTCAATATCGTTTCTCTCTAAGTATTCCGCAAACGTTCTATCTTCTAGGGTTCACTCGAGTTTCTACAACATTAGCCGAGTTATTATCTGGTTGACCGATTATGCCATGTCGTCAGTCTAATTGTTTGAACACGCCACAGTAAGAAAGGCTGTTGATATTACAATCCACAGTGGTGTTTCTAAATGTTTGAACACGCCACGACGTAAAAAGTAAGATTTATTTCCTTCCTCTTTTATGTGTTATGTATGAAGTCAGAGAAATAAGATGCTTTAAAGATTATAAGTTACAGGTGCTTTGCTACTGCAACGTTAAATTTATCTCAACCGAATGATGAAGAGCCAAAAAGCAAGGGCTTTGGCTGCAGCGACTTCTAAGCTGGAAAGGCAAGAAAAACACATGTTTCTTCTAAACTTCATGGTTAAGAAAGAAAAACAAAATTAGAGTCTTCGTCTAAAATGTAAGACTGCAGATAAAAAGTATATGTAAGGTGAAGAAAATAACAAGTATCTACTGGTTTGTGTATCTTTGGAAATTCAGTTTGGTTTGTGTTTGTGTAGTTTTCATTACCAAATGTAACAATCATATTAATTCACCCAGTAAAATACAAATAAAGAAAATGAAGACGTCTAACATCAAAGTTATATTACTTAAAGCTATATAGTAGGTTTCCTGGCTTGTTATGTGTATGAACAAATGAATGTTTCATTGTAATCTTTAAAACTAAGTGTATATTTCTTCATATCTTTACATCAGAAATTTATAGATAATCTAAATTTATATATAAGATGACTTTATATGATTAGAAAACTTTGGATTTCGGAAAAATTCTACTATTATAACAACTTTGTTCAAATACTAGAATCACAATGGGATCCAAGTAAAGCATTGATTAACTAAGATAAAAACTATAATTTTAAGTAGGAAAAAAATATGCCATCATTTAGAGGATAAATATATTAATTTTTTTCCCTCTTCCAACATTTGAATAGTTAATCTAAGAAAATAAAAATAGAAATAATCATATATTACTCTATTATTTATAGATGACTTCTTCATTAAGATAAACTAATAATTTCTTCATGCATTTTGGTTTAAACTATATTATTTATCATTTCTTACTACTCTCTAATTTTTAAAATGCTAAAAACTTAGTCTACTTCATTATTTCTTCATATTAAATATATTAGATATTTGTTAAAATCATTAAAAATGTAACATTATATGCATTAATATAACACAACCTTGGAAACCATATAAAACTTTAGGATTACAAATAAATCTGAAAACTTTTCTTATATATAAATTTAAATACACAATCTGAGCATAACGCGTGATAACTCCTAATAATTATATGGTAGAAAAATCTTGTTTGAAAAAACCTACTTTTGAATAGGATTTATGAATATATTGTTGAAACCCCAAAAATTAGAAGAATCTGATTCGAATTTGAAAAGGTATCCGAACCCCCAACAAATACTATACATATATATATATTTATAGATTTTTAAAATGAATTTTAAACGTATGTGAATTATTTTAAATGATTTAGCGTATTCTATTGTTATTATTGATTACTTTTAGTTATTTTGTAGATTTATTTTATTGTTACACATAAATTAATTTTAACTTTTAATAGAGTTATTAAAATATTTTAAAAATTAGATAAACATAAACTACAATAAACTAGTACCTTTTGATTTCTAACTATTAGATTATATTCTTTATTAGTCATCAGATATGATATTTTAAGGTATTGGTGTTTTATTATTAACTTATCACTATTTATCTTCTATCTATTTTTATATTTTTTACTTTATTCAAACTAAACTAAAGTATCCCTTTATAATTAATATGATAATACACGTGTAAATCATAAATAAGATTTTCATTTATCATTGTTGCCAAATCATCTAGAAGATTTGTTTGAGATATCAAAAATAATCTACCAAAATTTATATCTCTAAATAAATATTTTTTTTCTAAAAATATCCATGGTCACATTATTTATCTAAATAAAAAAATTGTTTCCTTAAATCTTATAAAAAAAGATTATTTAAATCTTATATAAAAAGATTAACATAGGTTGCTTGTAAACATGTTCATTTGGGAAAAGAAAAAGAAAGAGATGATTCAGACGGTCACCTTACCGGATATCCCTGAAGAACTCTTTATCGAAATCTTGATGAGATTGCCGGTGAAATCTCTGATGAGATTCAAGTGCGTCTCAACAATCTGGCTTTCTCTTATCTCCTCTCGATACTTCACCAACCGTTTCCTTAAATCCTCAGCACGTCAACGTTTGTTCGCGTATTATCATCCGTTGTTGGTCGCATCATCAACGACTCATGATCACTCGGACACATCTATTTTTGCAATCGACCAGGATATGACCATGCCGGAAGTGGGACCGAACTTTGTTGGTGCTGCTCGTGGCTTGGCTTGTTTCGAAAATGGAACAAGTGTGCAAATTTGTAACCTCCACACAAGGCAGGTTGTGGAATTGCCCATAGTGAAGGCAAACAAGAGTATTTGGAAGTATTTTGGATACAATCCTGTTCATGATGAATACAAAGTGCTTAGCATAGATATGGAGTTCGATTGTAAAGAAAGATCAATAGAATATCAAGTCTTGGTACTTGGATCTGGAGCTTCATGGAAAAAAATTCAATGCCACATTCCTCACTATCCTATTCCTTTCTGCAAAGGTATCTCCATTGATGGTGTTTTGTATTATGAAGCTTCAGTTTCTGCAAATGGGTATAGACAGGTAGTTATGAGTTTTGACCTAAGTTCTGAAGAGTTCAATTTGATTGAAGTACCCATCTACATGATGGACAAGCGCACCAGTCTCATAAACTACAAAGGAAAAATAGCTTTGCTTGATTATAACAGTGTTCTGAGATACGGTACTGTGGATGTTTGGGTTGCTGAAAAAGCCGCCGACAAGTGTCATTTCTCGGACAAGAAGACTTTTGTTCTGCCTGTTTCTCAGATGAATCTCGTATATGGAGATGTGTTGAATATATGTGGCACTAGTCATAGTGGTAAGGTCATGTTGAGAAAAACCATTGTCTACGAGGATCAACCCATACACCTTTTCATTTATGATCTTGAGAGAAGTGAGATCACTCAAAATATTGAAATAGGGCAGTTACCTGGTCGGATTAAGTTAGCATCGGGACACATTCGGTTGCGGTCAACTTTCTGGGATGATATTGAGAACATCATGTATTTGGAAACCTAAATATTGTAAGTGATGTTGTCTTTAAGCATTCGAAAATAAGTGGAAATTTATAAACAAGCAAACAAAAAAATAAGTGGACAAATTATAAATGCCCTTTTTGTATCTAAATTTAAGTTGGATTGTGGAGTTTAATCATTCAAAGAAAAAAAAGACTAACGCATTGATTGGTAAATTTTAGAATGACAAATTCACATTTTTAAAATCTGATTCCGTAAAAGAAAATTATCGATCAGAAAAATTATGAAATAGAAAAACAAAATGCAGTAATATTAAAAGATCATAAAATAGAAAAATAAGATTTATGTAGATTATTTTCCAGATTACCAATCAAAACCTAAGGGATGGCAGCCAATAATATAGCACTCACTTCCTAAAGCCTACTCTTATAGTACAATATGTACTATGTTGTCCAAAACCTGGATATGATAGTGAAATCGCTCACACATGTACAAGGTCAGAGACGATCTTGAGAGGAGATTTTATTGGCACTATGATTACCATACAGTATTGTCCTGTGAATTGGAAAATGTCTGAGTGGTTTCAATATTGTTAGAGAATTTTGGCATATTTTAACATTAACAACAACAATTGGTAGATTAGATAAAGCAAGAAAAAGTATATAATGAGCAGTGCAAGACTATAATTTGAGAGAAATCAGATCTTAATACTTAAATCCATAGGCGTAGCATTGACTTTGGAGGTGACATATTATAATCTGCCGGCTCGACCTACAACTTGCAAAATTTGTAGATATATAGGCCTTGAGTGTTTACAGCTTATTGGATGAACCGCATTGCGGAACCAAATTTTGTCTCCATTCAGCATTTGTTTACAATTTAAATAGTTAATCAAATAATAATTAAAATAATTAAAATAAAGCACTGCGGTTCTGATATGTAAACAAACCGATGATACAGTAATAAGCATCAAATAGCATGTGTTTCTTATATGTGTTTCTACTGTTGCAATTTTAATTTGATTTTTCTTTAAAAAATAATACATATTGATAAATTTTAATATACTTTTAGTGTGTGAGTGACCAAATTATTATTGTGTCTTGCTACTATATAAACATTATTATATTACTTGTTTGGATAAATTTAAATACTATATTTAAAATATGTTTTTATAAAATTTAAATTAACCGAAAATATTGGTTACAGGTTTGTTTTTGGTTATGTGTTTCATAACCAAATTAATCAAAAAAAAATTTTAATCTAAAATCGGTTTAATTCGGTTAAAATCAGTTAATTTTGATTAATTTGGTTTGGTTCGGTTTGGTTCAAAATTTTAATATATTTCAGTTTAAATCGGTATATATCGGTTTAAAAAAATTTAGTTAATCGATCAGTTTGGTCGAAACCGAATCGATAACTGAATTGATTTGAAAAATTATATAAAATATGTTACATTAGTATTATTAATACATTTTAATTTTTAAATATTTGTTTATAATGCGTATTCCGCATCATTTATCACTTTCACCATTCAAACATCTATCCCGCACCACATGTTGCATTTTTTTACCATTCATACATTTTCTTAAACCGCTTGTTATGAACTAACCGCACTTGTTCCGCATGATGCGTTTTTTCAGTTGTACCGCACTTAAACCATACCGCACCTACTAAACCGCTTGTTCCACACCGCCCAAACCGTTGTTACCATTCAGAGCCATAAACCCACTCTAGCTTGAACCGGATTAAAGGTTTGTCCACGTTAATAAATATAACATAAATTTCAACAACAAATAATTATTAAAATAATCTAAATTCAAACAGCCATTAAATTTTGGGATCTTTTAGGGAAATTGTCATTTGCTAAATCCACTATGATTTAAAAACAAAAGCTTGACCAAATAATTTATATTATATAAATTATATATATCGGTCGGTCGGTTGACATATTCCGATCAAGACCCAAGCTGTTCGTATTCATCAATACATCCTATTGCTTTCCACAAGGTTTGCTCGATTCGATTCTCTTCATCACCAATTTTTAATAGATGATTCTGGGTTTTTGAATATAGATGATGTTCTCAGTTAGATCGAGATGTTAAGTAAATGTATATATATACTCAGGAACAACACATTTTTGTTTTGTTGCAGAATGGAAATGGAATCATGTAAGCTATTCGTCGGTGGGATCTCTTGGGAGACCAGCGAAGATTGTCTTCGCCAATATTTTCAAAGTTCCAGTGAGGTTTTAGAGGGGGTGATCATGAAGGACCAGCCACTGGTCCTGCTCGTGGATTTGATTTCGTTGTCTTCACTGACCCAAATGTTGGTGAGAGAGTCGTGTTGCTCGGACACGTCATCGATGGTAAACTTGTAAGCCAACAACATGTAGTCATGGAGAGTTATTGCAGCATATAGCAAATTTTGTTTATTTTCTGTTAAACAGTAATGAATTGGGTAAGATGTATACAAACAAATGTGCTGAAAGCAATTGAGTAAGATGTATCTAATTTGAATTGGTTTCACGATGTAATATATCTTATAAATATTAAACGAGTTATTGCAGCATATAGCAAATTTTGTTTATTTCTGTTAAACAGTAATGAAGTTATAAATGGCTATTAAACAGTCATGACATGAGCTCGACATTATTCAAAAATACAATTGCATTTACAAAAAGGGGTACAAACTGGTCACATGATTAAGCATTTATATAGAACTTTTGACTAGATGTTTAATTAAAGTGTATGCTGTCATATCATAATACAGACAAATTAGTCGTAGGTTCTGATCAGTCTCCACTAATTATTTGTTTATTTAGTTTATTTGTTCTCCTTTTGGATTATATCTGCGTTTAGATTAATTTGTCAAGAGTTCTTTATTGAAGTACATATAATCTTAGCTTCTGTTCTTAATTATCTTTCGGCAGGTTTTTCAATTTGATCTAATATGAAAACTGGTTAGATTTGTTAAGTCCACAATTTGGGTAGTTTGATCTTATTATCAGACAATGGTTTTCCAGAATTCGGTCTAATCAGTCCTTGAAACTGAAACATGTTTGTTCAATCTCTTTTAGGTTCTTCAACTGGCTGGAAATGCAGCAAGAGACAACAAGAAGACTCGTATTGTTCCTCGTCACATCCAGCTCGCCGTGAGAAATGATGAGGAGCTAAGCAAGCTTCTTGGTGATGTTACTATTGCCAATGGAGGAGTGATGCCTAATATCCACAACCACCTTCTCCCCAAGAAATCTGGACCCTCAAAGCCTCTAAAATTAGGTCTTTTAAACACAAGATATTGAATATTGTCTCTCTCTCTCTCTGACTCTGTTTGGCTTTAAAATCAAGTAAACGAATATTAGCTAATAGGGAGTCATATGTAAATATCGAATAATATATTTTCCATATCTCAAGATATGTGAACATTCCTTATACGATAGCTCTGTATCTAGGGTAACCGAGAGATGTAAGTTGTATATAACCTCTTTACGATTGAATAAGAAGGACAAGACATTCTCTTCTCTCTTTGACATGGTATCAGAGCGAAGATCCACATAAACACAAAATTTAGAAAGAGAGAAGAACACTACTGCAGAAGGCGGTTGTGAAACAGAGTATTAAGGTAGAGAGCTATGACGAATACGGAGACGACTACTGCGGAAGGCGGTATCAAAGGAACAGGGGTGGCAAATAAGTCGCCGTTTTACCTTCATGCATCAGATGGACCAGGAAATCTGATCACAACGGTGCAGTTAAAGGGAGAAAACTATGAAGATTGGGCCAAGCATGTGCGGAATGCCTTGCGTACCAAACGGAAGCTAGGGTTTATAGATGGAACTTTGAAGAAACCAGAGACTGATGAAGAAATAGAGCAATGGGAGGTTGTTAACTCTATGCTGGTTGCGTGGATTATGAACACAATCGAGCCAAACTTGAGAGTATCAATATCGATGGTGGATGAAGCAAAAGAATTGTGGGATGACTTGCAGATGCAGTTTTCAGCGGGCAATGGACCACGTATATGTGAGCTCAGAGCTGAGATTGCGAATTGCAGGCAGAACGGGGATACAGTTATGTTGTACTATGGAAAACTGAAGAAGTTGTGGGATGAGTTGGCGATATACAAGCCAATCCGTACATGTACCTGTGGAGAACTTAAAGCTCAGTTGGAAGAAGATCGTGAGGAAGAAAGGACAAACACGTTTCTCACAGGGCTTGACGCTGAGCGATTTGGTACAGTCAGGACTACAATTCGAAGTATCGATCCATTACCTAAACTTACTCAGGTGTATCAACGGATTGTGCGGGAAGAAAGGCAGCACACAATGAACCGAAACAAAGATGGTGCTGCCGAGGTCGTTGGTTTTGCTGTGAATGCTGGACATAAGGGAAACTCTTCTCACTATCAACAACGTGAGAAGGATATCACGTGTACACATTGTGGTAAGTATGGGCATGCACAAACCGATTGTTTTAAGTTGAACGGATTTCCGGAATGGTGGGGTGAGAGAGGCAAAGATTTTAGCGATAGAGGAAGAGGAGGAATATCTCGAGGACGGTTTGGACGTGGGGGTGGAGCTGCAGGAAGATTTGGGCGTGGAAGAGGTTCGTATGGTCGGGCAAATGCAGCATCACTGCAGAATCCGACAGCAGGCCATGCAAACTCGATGAGACAAGAAGGAGATTATGATCGTTCAGCTCTTCCTCAGCTTAGTGATGATCAGTGGACATCTCTCTTAAGCTTTCTATCATCAAAGAAACAAGAGAGCAATGAGAAACTGAATGGTAAGACAGAAAGTGGAGAATTTATTGTTGATACAGGTGCTTCACATCATATGACATGGAATCTTGAGCTCCTAACTAATATTACGAGCATTCATCCATGTCCTATTGGGTTACCAGATGGCGATAGTGCGATCGCAACTAAACAAGGCGATATATGCTTGGGAGGAAATTTATGGCTTAAGGGCGTGTTATATTCAGAAGAACTAACGTGTTCTTTGATTTCTGTTGCTAAACTCCTTAAAGCTGTTAAAGGATCTATAACGTTCACTGAGGATTTGTGTATTTTACAGGACCATACCTCGAAGACGCTGATTGGAGTGGGTGAAGAGAGAGGGGGAGTTTACATTTTCAGAGGGGCTTTAAGCGTGAAGGCTAGCAAGGCAGTGAAGTTGGATTCATGTGACTTATGGCATCGTCGTCTAGGGCATCCCTCAAGTCGTGTTTTATCTTATTTATCTAGTAGTTTGGTTTTTGAGAAACAAGTGGAGTTGAACTCAACTTGTGAGATTTGTTTAAGGGCAAAACAAACCCGAGATTGTTTTCATGAAAGTTCTAATAAAGCAGTTGGAATTTTTGATTTGATTCATTGTGATGTGTGGGGTGCATATAGAACTCTCTCTACTTCAGGAGCTGCATACTTTCTAACAATTGTCGATGATTATTCGAGAGCTGTTTGGGTATATTTGTTACAAGAAAAACGAGAGGTGGCTGCGAATTTAAAGAATTTCTTTACCATGGTGGAACGTCAGTTCAACAAGAAGGTCAAAATAGTAAGGAGTGACAATGGAGGAGAATTTATGGGGATGAAGTCATACTTTGCCACTGAAGGGATGATACATCAGACAAGTTGTGTGTACACGCCACAACACAATGGACGAGTGGAGAGGAAGCATAGGCACATCCTAAATGTGGCTAGATCATTGATGTTCCAAGCAAGCGTGCCGGTTCGTTTTTGGGGTGAGTGTGTACTAACAGCATGTCATCTTATTAATAGGACTCCATCGACCTTGTTACAAGGGAAAACACCTTTTGAAATGTTGTATGGTGTCACTCCAGTATACACATCTTTGAAGGTATTTGGAAGCTTATGTTTTGCTCGAAACATATTAAGAGACAAGGATAAGTTTGGAGAAAGGAGTCGACGATGTGTGTTCATGGGGTATCCGTATGGACAGAAGGGTTGGCGAGTGTGGGACATTGAAAAGAAGGAGTTCTTTGTCTCCAGGGATGTAGTGTTTGAAGAAATGGTATTTCCATGGGCTGAGATATCTCAGAGAAGAGAGAATGAATCGATAGAAGTGCATGATTCAATCATGACATATGAGGAAGATTTCCCTGATCAGGCCGAGGGAATGGCTGATCCAGTGACTGAAGTAAGGGGGAGAGAACTTACGGTTGCTCAGGAAGAAGTTGGTAGGGTAGACACGACAGTACAAGTGGCCGATGATACTCAGTTACGACGAAGTCAGCGAGAACGTACGCAGTCTACTAGACTTGATGGCTATGTTCTGTACACTACGACATGTAAACAAGACCCTGTCTCTCTCTCTTCACACCCGTCTCCTTCAGCGTCAGCAGATACAGGTATGGTCCCATATCCTATTGCGAATTATGTGAATTGTGATCGTTTCTCGCCTGCACATACAGCCTTTCTTGCAGCGATAACAGCCGGAAAGGAACCAAAGTCGTTTAGAGAAGCAATGAAAAACGAACGATGGAGAAATGCGGCAGCAAGTGAGATAAAGGCATTAGAGGCCAATCGAACGTGGGATATAACGTACCTACCACCACATAAGAAGGCTATTGGATGTCAATGGGTTTTTACGATCAAGTATAAGTCAAATGGTGACATTGAACGTTATAAAGCGAGATTGGTAGCTAATGGAAATAGACAAGAAGAAGGGTTGGACTTTGACGAGACATTTGCTCCGGTAGTGAAAATTACAACGGTACGCATGTTTCTCAAAGTCTCCGCGGTTAAAGGATGGGAGGTTCACCAGATGGACGTCCATAACGCATTTCTACACGGAGATCTTCAAGAGGAAGTGTACATGAAACTACCACCGGGATTCGAATCTACAGATAAGTCGAAGGTGTGCCGCCTTCGAAAGTCACTCTATGGCCTTCGTCAGGCACCAAGATGTTGGTTCTCTAAGCTAACGGCAGCTCTCCGTGGGTATGGTTTCATTCAAAACAAAAGCGATTACTCACTTTTTACTTTGGTACGAGGCTCGATGAGATTATACGTTCTTGTTTACGTGGATGATTTGTTGATTGGTGGGAATGATGGAGGTGCGATTACAAAGTTCAAAGGATATCTTAGCACATGTTTTCATATGAAGGATCTAGGAATCTTGAAATATTTTCTCGGAATAGAGGTTTCAAGATCGCCTGAAGGAATCTATCTATCGCAAAGGAAATATGCGCTAGATATAGTCAAAGAATGTGGTTTATTGGCAAGTAAACCGGTCACAACACCGATGGAACAGAATCATCAGTTGGGGAAGGATGAGGGCGAGTTCTTTCAAAGCCCAGAACGTTATCGAAGACTCGTAGGAAGGTTGGTGTATCTGACTTACACTCGACCAGAGATGGCATATGCGGTCCATATATTAGCGCAATTTATGCAGCAGCCTCGTAAGAAACATTGGGATGCAGCAACACGTGTGGTAAGGTATTTGAAAGGCTGTCCAGGACAGGGGATTTTACTCAGTTCGAAGTCAGACCTACAACTCACAGCATACTGCGATTCGGATTGGGCAGCTTGTCCTCTTACTCGACGATCACTGACGGGTTTTCTGGTCATGTTAGGGAATTCTCCTATTGCGTGGAAGACTAAGAAACAAGACACTGTTTCTTTGTCATCGGCTGAAGCGGAATATAGATCCCTCAGTTATACTACGAAGGAACTCAAATGGGATCGAGAAATGCTTTCTAGCTTTGGCATCAATCATAAACAAGCGATGCATCTACACTGTGACAATAAGGCAGCATTACATATTGCATCAAACCCAGTATTTCATGAACGGACGAAACACATTGAATCTGATTGTCATTTCGTCCGTGATGAAATTCAGAATGGTTCTCTTACCACCTCTCATATTCGCACAACAGAGCAACTGGCGGATATATTCACCAAGGCATTGGGGTCTCAGCAGTTTCAATATCTACGGCGCAAGTTGGGCATTAGAGATCTTCATGCTCCAACTTGAGGGGGAGTAATAGGGAGTCATATGTAAATATCGAATAATATATTTTCCATATCTCAAGATATGTGAACATTCCTTATACGATAGCTCTGTATCTAGGGTAACCGAGAGATGTAAGTTGTATATAACCTCTTTACGATTGAATAAGAAGGACAAGACATTCTCTTCTCTCTTTGACATTAGCTAGGTCACATATTCTCTTTTGTTTCTCTCAATTGCTTTAGGGCTTTGTTTCTTTCAATTGCTTGGGATCTTGTTTTTAGTTTGTGTGAATGTATGAAAGTATTTTACAAAAATGAGCACAAGATTATAAGCTTTTGCAGTTCAACGAAATCAAAGAACCTCCTTGGTTTCAATTCAGAATGAATATATGATGTTATTGATATAATGTTACAAAAGCAAACACAAAAGGATGACTTTTCTACGGCCAACAAAAATCAAAAAGAAAAAAAAATGAGAATTGTGTGCTTCTAAAAGCTCTTTTGTGATTGTTCGTTCATCTGATCATCAGTTACTAAAACCTGACATCTCTGCAAGTTAATACCATTCCACTACCAACAGAAGAAAAGATCATCAGAAGCTCTCTGCATGTCCTACCAATTAACAAGAACCAAAATTGTATTTTTTTTTTGTTTAGTCAGAATCTGAACTAGACTGATCCATGCGTCTCTCTGTAATAGCTGGAAACAGCTTCTGTCTAGGATCTAATGAAGGTGGTTGTCTTGAAGTTTCAGAAGAAGCTGAGGCTGTTGAAGCTTGTTTTCTTGCCATTTGGTCTTCCTCGTGCTTCTCTGACTTCTTTGCTCGACTTATCTAAGATTATCAAAAAATTCTAAACTACATACATTTCTTTCATGTCTTATATATCTTTTAATATTTTTACTAGAAACTATCAAATTTTATTTAAAAAAAACAATTCAAAATAAATTAAAAAATATATATTTTGATCAATCCAGCGGCTTAGCGCAGACACATTCCTATTAATTATAAAATCAAAACCTTTCAAAGTAGTAGAGTTTAGATTCAATATTTTTTTAAATCTTCATCACTAAAATTATCATTACAGTCAGGACTTACAAAACAAAAAGTAGATGAACATTAATCAGCTTCGATCACTCAAATATTTTACATTTTTAAAAGTTAAGTTCTTTGTTTTTGGCAAAGTGTGAAGTTAAGTTCTTAAATTAAATTTTTAATTTGATTCAGTTTTTGATTTTATCTTAGCCTGGCAAGGTTCCTCATTGGTTACTCCCAACTTTTTGGGATGATATTGCGAACACCACGTATTTTGAAACCTAAATATATTTAAGTTGTTTATTTTTTCGAATACATTCCGAATTAAGTTGGAAAAAATATATATATAAACAAACATTAAAATGTAAGTGGACAAATTATAAAATGCCTTTTCGTAAGTAATAAATTTAAGTTGCAGTGTGGAGCTTCATCCTTCTCAAAGAAAGGTAGGCTAAGAGACGGTAGCCAATAATCATAGCTACAAGAGCACTCACTTCCTTAAGCCCACTCTCTATTTCCTCTCCGTTTACATCCTCCATGATTTGTTCATATTGAACCTTCACAAGAAGCTTGTATGTGTGGTAGTTGAATGACATGAAACGTATCCAACCAATAAAAATAGGAACTTTCTGCCAAACACAAAAAAAAAAAAGAAGAGTGTTAATCAGTGCACTAGAGTGCAAAACTCTTATGTATGTTAGATGATAGGTCTCAGGATTTGCTTATCTGAAACAACATATGAGTAAACATCTCATTGTAAGTAGAAGTTTAGAACATGTCTGAATGTGGAGAAAGAACAATGTATCAGAAAGATCTTGACTTTGAATATAATTTACCTTGACGAAGTATCCACCAGCGAGCATGAAAGTCATCACAGTTACTGATGCTAAAGTTGTGGCCTTCTTCAAATCCATTAAGCTTGCTCCTATTGCTAATCCAAGTCCCTAACACACAAAAAACATTGTTAGCATTTTTGTGGTCAACATATCCTCTGGTTTCAGAATAAGACCCTTTTACCTGAGCTGCAACGATGCAGAGGAAGACTATAAGCACACTTAGGAAAAATGATTCAGCTTTCAATCTCAATCCTGCCATGAAATATACAACAACTAGGAAAAGCACAGGTAGTAACAAGTCAAGTGGCAGGTCGCTTGTGGTTCTAGCAACAAAATATGCACTCAACCGATACATATCAGACCCTCGTTCCTTGCTCAGCATTGCTCTTTCTTGAGGAAACGTGAAGATCGCTGTGAATACCGGGAAAAATCCCCAGAAAACAGCAATGAAGAAGAGTAGCCCTACCTGAGAAGAGAGAGACAGTTGCATTTTTCAAGGTAAGAGACTAACTACAACTAATTTTCTAGACCATAAACATGTTTTCATACCTGATCTTGTAGACCTTTTGGATGTTGAATGTCTGATTGCCACCAGAGTAAACCTAAGATGATGGCAGTGGAGAGAACTTGAGTGACTCTCAACCAACTGAAGTAGTCATGCCTCCGTTCTTTAAACCCTCTTAAAGAAAGTATGCAATACTGTTCCCACCAGCTTAGTCCCCATTCTCGGTTGGGACAAGTTATCATCACTTTAACTTCTTCATCAAGAGGAACTGGTTCCATAAGTTTCTTCTTTTCCATGACTTCAATCTGTGTCCTGTAAGCCTCCTCAAGATACTGTGTTTCCGCATCAACATCATAGTTAATAAATGATATAGATCTAAAGGTTATCTTGAAATGTAGAAGTTTACCTCATATACAACTGTGGGAGTTGGCTTGGAAGATCTTATCTCTCTGCAAGAAGTTCCCATCTTCGTTTCCTCTTTAAGAGCTGATGGAATGGAGATATCGTTCATGTTTCCATTCGCTAAGTCCAGCAAGAACTCAGCTGGGTTCATGGCGAGTAGAGGAGAACACCCTATGGAAGAGAAGTAAGACATTGCTTCTGATGATTTCCCAAAGTAAAGCAAGCTTCCTCTGCTGAGTACAACAAGCTTGTCAAATCTGTGAAAGAGCCTGCTTGACGGTTGGTGGATTGTTGTAACAATAGTTTTCCCTGCCTGCATGCCAACAAGTAAGAACTTGGATATGGTCAAATCCATTGGTGATATAGTGAATGTCTTTACCTTTGCTATACTTTGTAGCATCTGAACAATCTTTAGAGCAGTAGTAGAGTCCAAACTAGAAGTGGGTTCATCAAGGAAAAGAATTGAAGGATTAGTGATGATCTCATTTCCAATACAAACCCTTTTCCTCTCCCCACCTGAGACACCACGCACAAATGACCCTCCAATCATTGTGTCTTGGCACCTATACTCAAAATTTTGTAATAAGGTCCATTCTCAAGACTTATTAGCTTTATCATAAGTCTAAAATTGTTAGATGATAGTAGTGTACCTTTCCAGGCCAAGCTCTTGTATAACACTGACAGCTCTTTGCTCCTTCTGCTGCTTTGTGAGGGTCTTAGGAAGGCGTAAGAGAGCTGTGTAGGTTAGTGTCTCTTTTACAGTTAAGTGAGGGAACAGAACATCATCTTGAGTCACAAATCCAATCCTGTCATGTCAATTGTAAAAATATGCATCTACAGTTTCATCTAGAGACTGAACTGGAAACTTCTATTAACCTGGTTTTTAAGTGCTTGGAATATGGTTTATCGTTGTAGCTAACCGACCCACCGATGTTTTTCTGATTAAATCTGCCACCAAGAAGATTGAGTAGTGTAGTTTTGCCACTTCCAGAAGGTCCCATGAGAGCTAGAAGTTCCCCTGGATAGGCTGAACCACTAATCCCATTCAAGATGCTCTTCTCTGATGAAGATGTTATTCCTTTACAAGTTACCTTGTATGTGACATCTATGAACTGCATAGCACATGATAACAATTTATCTGATCAGTTAACTTTACAAGCTAAAGTTCCCATACGCCTAAATCTGCAAGAATGAACTATTCTTTTTCTACAAAAAAATATGACTTAAAATTCTCTCTGATTTATTCAGAATAATAATACCTATATAACCATACCCTTTTGGTCCAGCGTGAAGCTCTGCTTCACATGTAGTTGAGCCTCCTAAGCTTGATTTTGGGCACCAAAGTTAGACCAACAAAGAAGCCAAAACAGAGGTTTCCAATGTCTAGGAAGATTCATGTTGTTCTGTCTTAATGCAGTGAGGATGATAAAACTATCTTCATTATGCATAAAGCATCATATGATATGATACAACAAAGGTTTCATGATGCACTGTCTTAATACTGAACTTGGACTAACCAATGGCAGCAAAAATCTAAATAAAATTTTATGGAGTTTTGGGTGGTTGATGATTTAGATACATATCTCCATCAGTGCCTGCGCTCAAACAGAGAGTATCATAAAGATCAATCTCCCCTGTTTCCCATAACATTGTTTATCAGCGGAAATGGTTTACCTTCAGATATATTGGACAGGTTGGTTCTGCCTGAAACTTGACCACACTACTGGTTGCTGCTTCAATGTCTCCCAATGCTACATGAATGATAATAAGAACAAACAACTCAGTACACTCCAAAGTTGCAATTAGGTGCCGTGCTTAATGGTTTACTTACAGATGTCATCATTGCTGCATGATCGCTCTGAAGGAACGACGATCTCTTCTTCATGTGGAACAGCGAAGCCAGTAAAAGAGAAGGAAAGTCCAAGGGAAGCACTAGAGGCTCGGCTAAGAGCCGCACCACCAGTGAGACTACCAAGGTCAAGAGCAGGGTGTGCACTCTTCGCCTTCCTTATGTGTGTGTTCCTTCTGTTTTTACTGCTGCCACTGTGGCTCGGAGATGAAGATGTTCTTGAAATCACATGCTGCTGGCTACCATGGCTACTGCCGCCACCATTGCTGAAATCGAGTGAACTAGACTTGAGAGCTTCTGCTAGTGTCTCAGACTTGGCCTTGACCAAGCCTGATGATGATGATGTGGTTCCCATTTCCATTGTGTTTCCCCCACCGTTGTTTCAGCACCTTGTCTTGAAGTTTTGGGAGGCTCTCTGTTGTGTTTTTGCTTGGAGATGAGACGCGCACAAACATCATCTATTTATAGAGTTGGGGGGAATGGGAGCGTGAGTTTACGATGACGCCCTTTGGCCATTGACACGTGATTGACATGAGACCATGACCTACGAAGTAATCTCTGGCTCGTGCATTTTACAGGTAGATGCAAGTTTTACTTTAAAGAGGAAATGGTCTTATCTATCTATCTATCTTGTTTGATACAATTATTAGCAAAAGGCCAAAACCTGACTTTCGGTAGGAGAACAGCACGTGGATCTTGCTTCTCTAGACCAATCAAGATTAGTCTTTCTACATTACTACTTACTATTAAGCACATTGATAACCACGTGAACTCTTATGTAACTAGAAGTGTATCAGTTAACCAATTCGGTACAAACGTACGCAAAGAGATACCTCAACCACTACTTGTATGCAAACCGTTTTGTTGATAAATTTTCCGGTTTACATGATACACTTCCTAATAAACCAATGACACAACAGCAAACCGGAAGATTGTTCAACAAACCGGTTTGCATATAAGTAGTGGTTCAGATTTCTCTTCGCTTTCGTTGGTACTTAATTGGTTAACTGATACTGGTATACACTTCATAGTGATGAGCTAATAGAGAAGACATGTAACAATGACCTTACATTTGAGAGATCTTTTTCACTCTTATTATTCTCTTCAGAACGAAAAAAAAGAAACAATTTTAAGAAACTCATCAGCTAAAACCAAATTGGTTTATCGTCATTGTCTCAGTGGGTCTCCAATGCAACAGGGGAGTGTACTGATTATTACAAAATCACAGTAAAGGAAAAAGAGAGAGGAGAAAGTTTCTTTCCGAGGCCGGAGATACAAGAAACATGATCAGTATCCCCAGTAGTCGTTACGGATTTCGTCATCAAACTTCTTTTTGAGTTCTGGGTGCTTCTCAAAGTACTCATCTGCAGTCATGGTGCTGAGCTTTTTCTGATAATGCCAACACACACGTAAAGACGATGATCATACACATGGATTGAGCTTTGTATAAGATAAACTTGTTATGGGGGGGTGGGGGGTACTTACGCTTATCTCCTGGACATCAACAATTTCTTTCTCCAGTCGCTCAGACTCCTTGAGCGACTTCTGTTCTGCTTCTTTCAGTTCCACCAACTATAAATAGAATGGAACATGGCACAAAAGAAACACCTAAGTTAGGTGAAAAGGCCCTTATCAAAAACGTTAAACAATGGATTTTCTAAGATATTACTCACCAAAGCATCAAACTTTGGTTTGTATTCAGGGGTAACATTGTCCACATACTTGGGAATCTCAACGCCTGCAGCAAACCAGAGAGAGCAAACAAAAATACAACTTATTGTTCCTCAAAATTTCATTTTGGTATATCTCTATAGTTCCAACAACAACAAAAATCAATGAGAATTGAGAATTTCAAGTTTTCAAACCCCGATAAGGAGCAGATATCTTTCAAGACTTTTTAGTCAGGTTTGAGAGGCAAACAAATGCAAGCGGAAAATTTTCACAAACTAGTTAAACGAATTGGTGGGTGTATTTTATATCATAACATATAGTGTAGGTCAGGACTTATCCAGATGCGCATGATGATTAGAAACTGCAGTTAATTTCAAGACCACAACAGAACAGGTTCTTTTCAACAATAAGATTTGCAGAAAAAATGGAAAGGAACTTACTGTCAAAAGCTTCCTTGTACATGTCAACAATGCCAGACCCAATACCCTTTCTGTAGAAATCCCAATCAATGGGTTCAGGCTCCTGCAATTAATTAAACAAAATGACAAATCACTCCACAAACCAAGAGTTAGAGCATGAATGACTTGTTTGGAAATGACAATTCAGTGAAACAATAAGGATAACAATAAGCAAAGCAATGATCAGGGTACGAGTAGAACTTGATGAGTAATAAACAAAAGCCAATCAACAATGTTCTCTGATTAACACATACGTCTTCAAGGAAACAGATCTTAAAAAATACTATATATTTCTGGATCAACAATGGGAACAACAGTTTAATCGAACGAGTGTTTCACCAACAACACTCTAGAAATCGAATGAATCGCCTGATCCGGATTACTAATGTCTAATCGGAAATGATGAAGATCTAAAATTTCTCGATAATCGGAGACGAATAAATTATATGAAGGGAAAGGATACGGAAATCGGAAGAGAACCTGACTGAACTTGGTCTGGAGCTGCGTGTTAACCTCATCGAAAGCACGACGAAGGTTAGAGAACTCTCTTCGAGCCTCGTCGGTGACGAGGACCTTAGCCATCCCTTCCCAATCTATAGTCCTCGAAGCTTTGAATGCCACATCCGCGATTTTCTTACCGGCTCCGCTCATTTTCTCGCTTATCTTTTTCAATTTCACACTGATGGAATGCGAAGAGGAGGAAGAAGATGAAGTAAACGTCGTCCGATCCGACCAATGAAGTGGGAAAGCCCTAGAATCCCAAAAAGCCTTGCAGGCCTTTTCATTTCTATTTGTTTATAATTTAGCCCCTTTATTATTTAATTTTTATAAAATACCCCCTTACCTTTCAATACTGGTTTCCATGTTACTATCTTTCTCTTAGAGAAATAGGCTTACTCTTACCCCTTGTTTGGAAACTCGCTAGGCGCTGTACACCTAACGAATTGACGGAAAATCGGGGATTAAGCGGAATTTACGCGGGGTGAAATTTTGAACTTTTATATTGTTTTATGCTTATATATATTCAATTGTAAGGCTATATCATAATATAACTCGTCTAGTGGTTACGGCGCGTGTGGATCCGCTTTCTTAACTCGGGTTCGAGTTCCATTGTGCTCATTTTGAGCTCTTTTAATTAAAAGAAATAATGAAGGGCAGGGCAAATAAGTCATTAATCAGTCATCTTCTTCATCTGTTTCACGACCTAAAAACTAAACAGCCGTTGCCTGTTTTTTTCATCGTTTTTTCGTTTTTCTTTCATTTTTCTTTGTGTTTACATCTACAGTTGTTAAATATACTTTAAAAACTCGATTTTGAAAGAGAAATAAACGAAATCTGAGAATTTTCAGGATGTCCGATTTTGTTCTCCGATTGGCTCCAACTCGCGGCGGCTGGTGGCCGATCTGCGACTTTCCGGCGCCTAGGCGGCTGTAATCGCCGCGTTTTAGAACACAGTTCTTACCTCAAAATAATGCCGCGTCTCAATCAGAATATATATATTTTTTTTTTTGATAAATCCTACGGCTATCCCGTCGGCTCAGGTAGGAAGACACTGAAATGTTAAAGAGTGGATTTCTTTTCGAAGGACTACCACTCCGTCTATTCCGAGTTTGAAATGTTTTCTGACTAATGTCAGGGGATAGCCAGATCGCTTGTTATTGAACTACCATGTAAATTGTTTGGACCAAAATGTGCTTAAACCCATACTTCCCACGTAACTGTATTTTTGTATCTAGGGGGATCGAACCAGGGTGGAGTGGTATTAGCACATTCCTAAGTCGCTCCTTACCACTAGACCACAACCATGTGGGCTCAGCCAGTATATGTATTCATCATTTGTGTTATTTTATACATCCACTCTAGTTTAATTTGATTTTTTACATAAACTCCTATTCACACTTTGACAACATTAGTTAAACTTTAACGGAATTTAGGAGTTTGGTTATGGATTATTACATGACAAATTAAGAGTATTATGTGGTATTTATGTGGTAGTATTGTTAGCTAATTAAATTTTTGATTAATCAGCAAACGTGTCGTGCTTAATTATTTTAAAATAGTTAACTTATTTAGAAGTGGCGAAGAAAACTAAGTCTCGTGTGGTTTCTTAGAACATATAAACTGCATAAACGAGGTAGAGAGGTACGATTTGAGAAGAAAATTTCGTGAATTGGGTAGAGCGAAGACATAACTAGAGATTAAAAAAAATGTGGTGGGGGGGGGGGGTGTTTCAATCATACGAGAATGAGGTAATGATGTAAGTGTGTTTGAATCTCTTGGAACAAAATTAGGGTAAATCGATTTTCAAATTAGGGTAATCTATTTTCCTTGTAGATTAGATATGAAATTAGCGTTTTATTCTAGAAAACTTCGAATTAAAAGGATGAAGGAAAATGATTAGTGTAGTTTCAGTGAATAGTTAGGAAAGAATTACATTTCACTCCGCGTGTTCGATAAAATGTGTGAATGAACTGTTTTTTGCTATTTTCACCAAATTCGTGTTGTGTTTCATTGTCGCAGTGGGGACAACGATATTTCGTTCATAAACTACGAAGGGAAGTTTGAGAATATCGATGGAGAGGTTTTTTATGTATGTGGGAAAATACACTTTATTCATGTTGAGTCCAGTGGTATATGCAGAAACATCAATGAGGCTTAAATTGTTGATATGTATTGTCAAAGGGTGGTATAAGCTGACATATGAAGAATGAATGAGATGAAGGTTTTGTGCGATGGCTCACCAAATTTTAGTATTATGTGTAACGTTGCCGCTTGGACGAAAGTGTTGAAATTTTTCTTGAGTATGATGATGATCATAATGAGGTAGAGGACAGTGAGAATTCGAGTGTTGGTGATGATTGTGAGGAAGAAAACTCTGGAAATCAGGAAGAGGATGACGGTCAAGGAAATGGTGAGGATAATGAGGATGGAAATATATGAGAAAATGGTGAGAATAGTGCACACTATCTTCAAAATGAACGTGTCAAAGAAATTGTCTCTGGTTTTGTTGATGAGGAAGAGGATAATGAAGCTTATAGGAATACTCCACTTGTTTCGAATGATAAGGAAGAAGACAATATGATAGTGTGTGAGAGATAGAAAAGAGGAAGTGGGGGGGGGGGGGCTGAAGATTATGCAAGTCTTTGAGAATATTAAAGAGTTCAAAGAAGTTGTTCTTGAGTATGCTTTGAAATGCGCTTTTAATGTCAGGTACACAAGATGAGGGGATGATAAATTTGAGGCCAAATGTGTGGTGAAAGGTGAAATTCTTTGTGATTGGAAGATATATTATTCATACGAAGAGTCGGTAGAACTCTATATGGTGAAGACTCGTCAAGATGAACATTCTTGTACCAAAGATGGGTATTGTAAGTTGTTACTTGAACGAGTTATTGCTCAGCTGTTGATAAATGAGATAAAAAATGATAATGGTTTGAAGTCTAAAGCGATAAAAACATTATTCATGTTCGTTACAACTTTACAGTAACACATGATATATGTAGAAAGACACGAAGGAGAGAACCAGAGATGATAAACACATAATTTGATGAACAATATGCAAGGATTAAAGACTACAAAGAGAAAATATTAGAGTAAGTCAATCTTCTTTAAACCAATGTTGTGTAAGTCTACTTTCATTTTAAATAACCTTTTGTCCTTTGTTTGACAGTCAAATCCAAACTCAACCGTGGATCTTGTGACATCCATTACAGAGGAAGGAATTGAAATTTTTGACAATTTCTATGTCTGCTTTCAAGCACTTAAAACAATTTGGCGAGCTCGTTGTCAACCAATATTTGGAATAGATAAATGTTTTTTGAATTCTACCACAAGATGATAACTTCTTGCAGATGTGGGAAAAAATACCAACAATCAGATATACCCTATTGCATGAGGAGTTGTTCAAGTCGAAAACACTGATAATTGGAAATGGTTCATTTAGAGACTGAAAACGGATTTGAACCTTGGGGATGGAAATGTGTTCACACTAATCTCCGATAAGCAAAAGGTATTTAAACAGATTTGTTAAATGGTTTTAATGGTTTCTTATTTTCGATATAATGTTGTTGTTGTTAAACCATAAATTTTAATGGTTTCTTATTTTGTAGGGTTTGTAGAACATTGATGCGTGCAAGAAATATTTATGATAACTTCAAGAAATTACACCCAAAGAAGGCGTAATTGGAAAAGTTATTTTGGGCAGTATCAAGTAGTTTCAATGTCGGTGATTATGAAGTTGCACTCAAATGAGCTCTTCATATCTTCAATCTCCTCTACAACTGATTCTCCATTCCATTTTTTTTTTAAATGGTTCTTCTCCTGAAGCCCAAATACAAAATTGTATCATATTACACAAAAATTCAAAAACCGTAATCAACAGAACATACCTTCTCAGATCCATTTGGGCATCAATGAAAAATTCTCCCTGGGTTTTAGTCGTTCTCGATGTTTTCATCATGGAAGCTTCGCCACACCATCTACAAAATGGGGGAAATCACTCTCAAGCAGACTAAGTATATTCTTATTTTTACTCTTATAATTTGGTATTTTCATTTGTATTAAGACGGCAACAATTGTATTAAAATTAATTATCCTTTTAGTTTATTGTGAAAAATATAAAAAACGTATTTAAATATCATATTATATAATATTTATATATTTATAGAATTCTAAACTAAATTTCAATTTATTTTATTTATTGGCTAGTTAAATTGAAATAAAATGATTTTATATTAATTTAATTTCAATGATGATGTGGAATAAAGTTTATGATTTTACCAATAAAAAAAGGCTGATGTGTTAAATGGAGATAACCCCTTTAATCTTTATAGTATTAGTTTTATTATTAACTAAAACTGCACCATATTTTTATTTGTGTGTTTATAGTAACAAAATTATATGTCATGCTAAACACACTGTAATACGTGTTTCCCATTTACAAACTAAGTTTGTTGCAAGAATTTTTTTTTTTTGAATGCTACATTTGGAACAAAAAGCTAATTATGTAACTAAAACTATAACTATCACCTCTCGCCTTTTTATTAAAGGTGTCAAATGGTTGGGTTGGCCACATGAAAGACCATTCCAATTCAATATGGATAGGTTATGATTGTGTCCAAAAACAAATGGTCTAAATGAGCTACAGATCAATTTTGTCCACGCTTAAAACAGGCAAGACCAAATGGACAATGAACATGCCCAAATTGTTAAAAAAAAATCTGAGGTTAAATAACATTGGAATTTTCTTTATTTAATTTTTCTTTATCGACAAAAACAAAATCAAAATCCGACTTTTCTACTCGATTTTCTTTCATATTATTAACTCCGGTCTCTTCATTTTCTCCGATTTCTCTTTAGTTTTTTCAATTCTTCACTCTCGACTTTGTTCTTCTTCGATTCGATTTCAAGTTTGGTAAGAAGGGATCTCTGCTCTCTCTTCTCTCTCTTATGTCTGCGTAATCCATGTTCCTTAGGTGAATCGATTTGTAGTTCAGCTGATATATATAGGGATTAGATGTACAAGAGTTAGACAACCATAGGGTACTAATTTGTTTTTTTAAATGTTTGTTGTTTTTAAATTTTTTGAGTTTGATTAAATCTTCCCACAATTTTGATTTGTTATACATATATTTAGCGTTTGCTTGAAATTTGTGGAATTTTTCATATTTTTCCTTGTTTGTTTTGATCAGTTTAAGTGTTTAACCCTCTTGGAATTTTGAGCTTGTTATCTTCAGTTAGTTGAGGAGTTATCAAATTTTTTTTCTAGTTCTGTAGATTTATACGAGTTAGATAATCATTGTGGACACAAAAATGTTTCGGTTTGATTTGATGTTGCGTGGTTACTTTGGCTTTGGCTTTGGCATGTTACTTGTTCCATACAAGATTATTAGATTATGTACTCTATGTTTGTGATTAGATGCAGATATTTTGTTGGGTTTCATGCACTTTATTAGATGCATAAATTTTGTTTGGTTTCTCAGTTCATATTCTTCCTTAATTTGTATTATGTTGTGTCATTCTTCTAAAATTTCAGAAGAAATTTATTAATGAACTAAATGCTTACAAATGATATTCCAAACACACAAAAATAAAATGATATTCCAAAACACAAATGATATCTGATTGCGTAAAACCGTCATACTATGGACAATTAAAGAATTAAGGAAATAATGTCTCACCTGCGCACAAAACATTCTTTCTTCATCGTATTTTAGTAGCGATATTGTATTTTTAATTCTGTTTTATCATTATTTAAAACAACTATTCAGTTTTGCCATATCGTAGAAATCATTGTCCTACACACCCAATGAAAACTCATCAGTGTAAGGTGGTTTCTTGGTTAGCACATAATAGTCATTTTGGTCGCTAAAGTAAGGTCTCAAGAAACATACATTACAGGTTCTGAGCGTTGAATGAGTGACTATTCATCTTAAACATCCATCGAGACCATACATTGTTTGATCCATTTAGAAATCTCAGAGATGACTGGATGGAGGGATATTGGAAGGTGTGCAATGCAGTTCTTAATAATATCGTCTTGAAGTTGCGACATCTGTGAGGTGCAGTACTTGATAATCTTTGAGGTGCAATTCTTGACAATCTATGCTTCTTACTAACTCAAGGCAACAAAGGCTTGCATATATGGGACGAGCTCCTCAGAGATGCCACAACTTTATCACTAGGATTCTTAATGAATTCTTTGTCTTTAGGAGAAAACCTTACGCAAGGTGGGATTGATAAAAGAAAACGCCACAAATCAGACATTAAATACAATATGAAATAGATTATTTCCATAAATCCACAATATCAACCTATTCAGCTTTAATCATTTTCTGTAAATCAATGTGCAAATCAAAGAGACAATCGATACAATATAAAATAGATTGTTTCAATAAATCCAGAATATCAACCTAATCAACTTTCTGTTTCTGTTCCATAATCAGTTTTCGTAAATCAAGCAATCGATACAATATCAAATAGATTATTTTCATAAATCTACAATATCAATCTAATCAGCTTTCCTTTTTGGTTCCATGATCATTTTCCGTAAATCAAACGATCGATACAATATAAAATTGGAAATTCACATTATCAACCTAATCATCTTTCCGTTTCAGTTCCATAATCAATTTGCGTAAATTAGTCATACCTTGCGGAGGATTTTCTAGAGGATTCAACATTTCTTTCCCAGACATCGTAATGATCCGAGTGAAACCCTAAAGAGCAAGATCGTGGGGAAGAAAAATATCGAATCAAGCTTATATGAGAGTTACTTTTTTTTGTAAATTTGCATAAAATAACACAAACTTCCTAAAAAACGTTAAAACACAGTATCTAAGAGATATTCAACAACACAAACTTCCTCAAAAACGTTAAAACACACTACATAAGAGATACTCAACAAAAACCATCGATTGATCATTTAAAAGTATTTGTATGTGTTTATTTTATTTTAGTACTAAGTGAAAAAAGAAAGAAGCTCGATGCAAATAGCAATAAATGTATGTTCTTTAGTTATTCAACCAACCCTAACCTGTATAATTATTGCACAATTTTTGAAGATTAACTTTTGCTAGTATAAAGAAAATGTTTGACAAAAACAAAGTATAAAGAAACTGTTTGTACTGAGTACGTATATCAAATTTGGGCATTTGGTCTAGTGGTATGATTCTCGCTTAGGGTGCGAGAGGTCCCGAGTTCAATTCTCGGAATGCCCCCATTACTTTTTGTCCTTTTCATTTATTGTCTTTTTTTTGGGGATTTTTTTTCTTCTTCTGAGAAGAAGTAAATAAGCTGACGGAAAAAAAAACACTGTAAATAATGGCTAATTTAGTGCCGGATTTAGGTCATATCCCTGCCGTAGAATTCCCTGTCGAGGCCGAATGCATCAAGCAACGAGTCGACGAGGTTTTACATTGGGTTGATTCGGTAAGGCTTCTTCTTTGAGCTTTGATTCCTTCTCTATTGTCTTTCTTGATACCGAATTAGGTTTTATTCGTGTTGGGTCCTTCTTCTCGCTCTGTTTGTTACAAGCTTTGAGCCATTCTACAATTTCTTCTGTGTTTTGGCTCTTTAAGTTTCATAATAAACTGGTCTCTGGAGATTCACTTTAAACTTAATTTTGATATGACAAATCGATGGGTTATTGATTCTACTTGCAGCTTGAGCACAAACTGAAACAAGTAGAGGACTTTTACTCGAGCAATGCTGTGACAAGCTCCTCTGGCTCTAGACATGTTGTGGGAGTTAGGAAGGTTCAACAAGAGGCTGCTCGTAGGGAAGCTGTTGCTGCAAAAAGAATGCATGACCTCATGCGTCAATTCGGAACAATCTTCCGTCAGATTACTCAGCATAAGTGCGCATGGCCATTTATGCATCCTGTCGATGTAGAAAGTCTTGGTTTGGATGACTACTATGAGGTAACGTTTCCCCCTCTCAGCTCTCAACTTTGCTTGCTAAGATTGTGTATGTTCTGTAAGCAGGAACTCTTTATAACATGTTTTATCTGATTGTAGATTATTGATAAGCCCATGGACTTCAGCACTATAAAGAATCAAATGGAGGCTAAAGATGGTACCGGGTACAAACATGTTTTACAGATATATGTTGATATGCGGCTAGTGTTTGAGAACGCAATGAAGTATAATGAAGAAACAAGTGATGTTTACTATATGGCGAAAACATTACTGGGTAAGTTCGAGGAGAAATGGACACTCTTTCTTCCAAAGGTTAATGAAGAGGTAATGATAGATTATGGTCATGTTCGTTTAACGAACGCTGCGTTTTTTATTACGTCACTTTCCGGAGACGTGAAACCAGACTTCGTCTCCTATTTTTCTGCCGCTGCGTTTTAATTGTACACAGATTTGTTCACGTTTTTTGTTTTTCCAGTACCGCTGCTTTCTCTGGCGGTTGATTGAATCAAACCTAGCATCAAATCCTTTCCTTTTTTACATGCAATTTTGCAGCTGCGTCTGAAACTAATGTAAAAATCAGTGTTAATATTTTAGCCGGATGCGGCTGTTAAAAGAACATGACCTATATGTTTATTCTCTTTCACACTACACTCTTGATGGAGCTTAGCACCAAGTTTCTTAAACAAAATTGATCACAGGAGAAAATACGGGAGGAAGAGGAGAAGCAAGCAGCAATGGAGGCGCTGCTAGCAAAGGAAGCATCTCATACCAAAACAACTAGAGAATTGAGCAACGAGGTTAGTTTTTTCCCCATATCAGCAACCCTTTTACTTTTATACTAATAACATTTTAGCTATATAAACTGATACATGGCTGTCCAGGTTTGCAATGTTAATGACGAGCTGGAGAAGCTAAAGCATGTAGTTGTGGAAAGATGCAGGTTGGCTGAATCACTCTTAATGAATTCTTAACACCGTTTTGCTCACACCGATGAGTGATTGTATCAGGAAAATTACAACTGAGGAGAAGCGTAACATTGGGTTGGCACTCTTAAAATTGTCTCCCGACGAGCTACAGAAAGTATTGGGGATAGTTGCTCAGGCTGACCGGAGATTCCAACCTAGAGGAGAGGAAGTAACGATTGAGATGGACGCACTGGTAAAAATCTCTTACTTTAGCCACTGTCCTTTGTGCTTTTCTGGTCGAAAGACCAGTACTTTTTCTTTACTTAAACTAGCTATCTTGAATGCAGGACGAACCAACACTGTGGAGGCTAAAGTTTCTTGTGAAGGATGCGTTGAAGAAGAAAGAAGAGACAACAAAGAGTGGAGATTGTAGAGTGACGCAACAAAACAATGAGGTTTCTAACAAGCGAAATGCGGCGAACAAGTTAGCAGAGAGAAGAACGAAACGAACATGCTTGTGATCCACAGATGTACTCAAGAAGCTGAACAGGAAGATGTTCTCTTTCTATAAATGTTAATGTAATCGTTGTGTATATCAGAAACAAAACTTGATTCTTTTCTCGTTTGGATTCTACTAATGCAGTTTCTAAAAAGGCTTTAGCTTTTGTGATTTTCTTGACACTTCTTCCTTCCCTTTGTGACAATATATTAATAAAGTTAGCAATAATTGGGAAAAAAAATTAAATGATGATAGAGAATAAGCCTCTGGGCTAGTGTGTATATAACTGCACTTCAAATTACTCTGTTTCCCATAGTCTATCTGCATGAAGATGGAAGAGATGAATGGGAAGAATCCATACAATTTGGAGACGGGTTTAGCAGAGAGATCAATGTGGTTGTTGAAATGCCCTTCTCTGGCTGCTTCTTCTCTAAAGTCTCTTCCTTTTTCAGACCTTCCTGTCGCCAAAGTCATCCTCTCCATCGACCCACTCGCTACTGTGGACGATGATACAAAAGTCATCCTTTTTTCCTTCCTTTCGTCTTTTGCATATCTCTCCTATCTGCATGCGTGTATCTTGTTTTTGTTCTTCGTTTTTCCTCAGAAATTGTTTGATGTGTTGTTGGAGTTTTGCTGTTGGGTACCATCCATAAATTTCATAATCTTTGGTGAAATGGGTTTTCTGAGTTTGGAGATGTCTTGCAGTTCTCACTTTGATCCGAGTTTGTTGATTCTTTTGTCTTAGCAGGTCGTAATGGAACTAGCTCGAGCTGAATTTGAGAACATTCCAAAACGTTATGCATTGGATATGTCTAAGGACCTCATCCCCATGTCTGTCTTCTGTGAGTCTTCTTCACAAGGTAAGGATACTTTCTCATGTCCCTCTGTCGACTTGGGACTTTGTTGAATAGTGGCATTCTTATATCTTTGTTGAAGGTTTAGCGATGGAAGAACTGAACTTTACTTTGTTTTGATAATTATGTTGATTTTTCTTAAATGATGTTCTTTGAGGTGTAGGGAAACTGTCAGTAGAAGGGAAGATTAAAAACGTATGTGACATGAGGCTTCATAATGAGAACATTGAGAGCTATGGAAAGCTGTGCCGTGAAAGGGCAAGCAAGTATATGTGCAAAAACAAACAGACCCAGGTTCTTGTTAAAGATGGTTTAATAAAATCTACCACTGCATTTTTTTCCATGATCATGTTTATGGTTTATATCTTAAGCAGGTCATCGATAATGCCACTGGAATGCATATCATAAACCCCACCACGACTCCTGTTTTTAACTTCACCACTTGCAACACACATTTATTGTTGGTTAAGGGTCCTCAAGTTTAACAGCTGTGAAATTACAAGTCATTGCTTTGTTTCACGACAAGAAGAAAGTGACAAACAAGACATCGGAAATGAAGAGAACAAGAAGGGACCGGATAGAGATGGAGGAAGTCATGTTTAATCTATTTGAAAGACATTCAAATTGGACACTAAGACAGCTCATTCAGGAAACCAACCAACCAGAGGTAAGCGAAAGGAAATTTACAGACTGTTGTGTAGTGATTGATTGAGAGATTCAAAAGACTTGTGGTTTGGTGCAGCAATTCATGAAAGACTTGTTGAGAGATCTTTGCATTTACAACAACAAAGGGAGCAACCAAGGAACTTATGAGCTGAAGCCTGAGTACAAGAAAGTCCCACAGGAATAGGACTCTCTCAATGTCTTTTGGTCTCAAAAGTGTTTTTTTTTTTTTTTGCTTTCAGATTTCGGATAAATAACTTTGATGTCTATAGTAAAGGCTAGCTAGCTGGTTAGTTACTTCGATTGTAACTTCTGATCTTGACTGTAATAAGAAAAGAAAGGTTCGTCCAATAGTATGCCTTAAATTTTCACAAGATCAACCAGTCTTTTTAGTAATGTTCTTGAAAGTAATCACCCTTTTACTTTCGATTCTCAATTTGGAAAGTCTAGTGGCTTGACTTGTCCTTCAAGAAACGTTTCACTAACGAAGCAATCTGATTAGTTCCATCCATTTTGTATGTCAGAAAAAAATTCTATTAGGACATAAGTTCTAGGTCGGATATTGGAAAACATGGATCAATATACTTATTGTTAATTGGTTATAAATTGGAATGTTATATAGCTTAATATAGCATCAGCTCGATCCACATTATCCAACTCTATCCATAACTGATCCGACTCGTTATTAGTCACGTGATCCTTGCTTTTAGGAAATTGCTAACTGCTTTTGATTTTGTATTGTCACAAACAAAACTAAATCCATTCGTTTGGATACTAAGGCAAAATCTAAACAAAAGATCAATTTAAATGATGATTATAAGGGAATATCCTCTGTTTTGAGTTACTATGTTTTCCATCGTCTCTCATCTCATTCTCAGGCCATGAATGTTTAAGTAGATTTTAGTTTTTGGTTTTTGGTTTTTAGCTTTTAGTTTTTCATTTTTAGATTTTGATTTTTGAGTTTTTAGTTTTTGATTTTACAGTAGATTTTAGCTTTTAAGAAACTTGAATGTTAAATTATTTAGCTTTTAGATTTATGATTTTAGAAATTTTAATTTTAATTTTAATGTTATTTTTGAAAACTAAAATTCTAAATTTATTAATAGAAAATATTAGTCATAAAAATAATAATTTTACGTTAAACGTGTATGGTGTATTTTAATTTTTTTTTTTAAATCTTCCATTTTCTTTCCACGCAACAAAAATCCGTTTTATGATAGACTAGTCAAAAATGTCGTTTGTTAAACATTTTTATAATGTAAAAATTATGTACTATATATAAATATTATAAAATAAATAATAGCTTTAATTGTAAATATAAAATAGTATAACATATGTATAATACTTATAAATAAAAATTCAATTAATTTAACTAAAAATTATAGTAAAATTATTAAAATAATATAAAATCAATTAACTAATCTGATGCCAAAAACTTTTTTTGGATTTGCAACACAAAATTACTTTTTTTTTGTAACGATAGATAAAAAGTGGTGATAAATAAAAGCATATAAATGTCTTTATATAGAAAATAGAATATCTATAATTAGCAAACAGAAATTGTGAAAAAAATATTATAAATCTTTTAATATTTTTCTCCGCAAATCCTAGGAAAAAACACAAGGAATATAGATTTTAGTTTCTATGTACAAATTGGTTTTTTACTGAAAAACTAGATTCCCTAAAATTTAGGAAATCCATTTGGTTAAAATCTTGATTGGTTCAAAAAATAGATTTTGGAGAAACTAAAACCAAAAACCAAGCCAAAAACCACAAACATTCAAAGCCTCATTCTCATTCTCTCTGTTTCTGCATGAAAATGGAAGATAATAAGAATGAGAATCAATCTTTGGAAACGGAAAATGCAGAGAGATCGATGTGGCTAATGAAATGCCCTTCTCTCATCGCTTCTTCTCTCCAGCCTCTTCCTTTTATGGAAGATCCATACCATCCTGTCGCCAAAGTCATCCTCTCCATCGATCCTCTCGCTACCGTCGACGAAGAAACCAAAGTCCTTTCTTTATCCCCCTTACCTTTCTTCTTATGCATTTTGTTTTTGATCTCTCTCTATTTAGGGTTTATTTAATTTGTTTATACGTGCCATCGGGAAATTTCATATATATTAGGGCAATAAGTTTGGAGATCTCGAGTGGTTTTTCCACTCTCTGGCTGTAACTTGAGATTTGTGTGAAAGCATTTCTGAAATTTGAATAGAGAGATCTTCTCTGTTGTCTTCTAGGTTTAGGTTTATGTTGACTTTCTTGTTCGTCACGTAACCTGCGTGTTTCTTTTGGTGTAATAAAGGTTGTGATTCTTTTTGCCTCGTAGGTTGTAATGGAATTAGCTAGACCTGAAACTGGAAACGTTCCAAAACGTTTTGGCTTGGATATGTCTAAGGATTTCATCCCCATGACTGTTTTCTCTGAGTCTTCTTCACAAGGTAACAATCATTTCTTCAATTACAGCTACTTTGGTTCTTCTATGTAATGAATCTTTGGGGAGTAACACTAGTCAGAGATTGACTCATATCTTTGTTTGTTGTATCACAATTTGGATCATTGGGTGAAGGTCTTGTGATAACTGTGTTGATTCTCTTCAACCATGTTCTTTAATATGCAGGGAAGATGTCAGTAGAAGGGAAGATTAAGAACAAATTTCACATGAGTCCTCGTACCGAAAACATGGACAGCTATGGAAAACTTTGCCGTGAAAGGGCAAGCAAGTACATGTGCAAAAATAAACAGATCCAGGTTCTTGTAAACTATATGATGTGGTTTATACCATTGCATATTTTTCCCAATAATCATGTTGTTTGGACCAGGTCATTGATAACGCAACTGGGATGTATATGTGGCCAACACCGGGAACAATAAGTTCCCCCACGAGCACTTTGGTATCTATCTTTACCACTCTAAACACATTGATTTTTGTTTATAGATGTGAAAATACAAGTCATTGTTTGGTATCAGGACAAGAAGAAAGTGGCAACCAAGACATCAGAAATGAAGAGAACAAGAAGGGACCGGAGAGAGATGGAGGAGGTCATGTTTAATCTCTTTGAAAGACAATCTCATTGGACTCTGAGGCAACTCATTCAAGAAACCGACCAACCAGAGGTAACCTAAAGGAAAATATTTTTGTTTAATGTTTGATTGAGAAATTTTAAAAGGAAAGCAAATACCAAAAATGAGCTAGGTTTGTGCTGCTTAATGAAATGTATTAACGCTATTGTATGTGTGTTTGGTGCAGCAATTCCTGAAAGACTTGCTGAGAGATCTGTGTATTTACAACAACAAAGGAAGCAACCAAGGAACTTATGAGCTGAAGCCTGAATACAAGAAAGCCACACAGGAATAGGAACTCTCTCTCTCCCTCTCTTTGTCTCAATGTTTTTGGTCAAAAGAGTTTTGTTTTCAGGTTTTGGATTCTTAACTTAATAAGTTCGATTTTTAGTTTACGTAGATGACATAAGAGCATTAACGAATGAGTTCCTTCTGATTTCTTTTAGATTGGAACCAAGATCAGCCAATCAAGGGGCAGATTCTTTAACAAAGAAAGCTCTTTCAAAGCTTAGACTTTTGTTTTTTCTATATGAATAAAATGAGATAGTTAGGGACAAAAAAAATTTGATTTCTAGTAAAGGCGAACTAGCTATTTACTTCAGTTGTAACTGCTGATCATGAGTATAATAAGAAAGTAAGTTTATTCAGTAGTATGCCTAGATTAAGTTAGGGTTATTAGGGTGTTTGTGAGCTCATCATCAAGCTATCTGTCTTTTTTTTTTCTTAAATCTTTTTTGGTAAATCTGTGAGAATATTATTTCGACTCATCTATTGCTATAACGGTATCAAAATATGGCCCATGAATGACTATGTCCACGATTAAAAAACGAGTCTTATTGGGCCGATATTGTGGTTAAATTTAAAAGAAGTGACAAAAAAAAATTTTGGCCCATGCAGGTTTCGAACCTGCGACCTTCGCGTTATTAGCACGACGCTCTAACCAACTGAGCTAATGGGCCACTTTGCTTGAATGATGGTCCTTGACTTAAGGAAGTAATTTAATTTAGAGAAGGGAAATTATGAACTCTATGTATGAGAGAGGGCACAGCACAAAAAACACAAATCCTGTAGGGAGTGAAGTACGAGCAATATGTCAACATATAGACTTAAGACTTGTCCAACTAGAACTTTGTATATCTCTCCTTGTCTCACAGCAAGACGATCATATATTATAAAAAATATAAATACTTTGAGATAAGATTATAAGCATATGCAGTGTTATAAAGAAAGAAGAACACAAAATCGGAAAGGCAGTTGAGAAGAAGCCCAAAATGTTCAAGAAATGTTGGTGTTATTTGTTATTGCATTTTAATGGATTTAGAAATCCAATCAAAATTATGTGTTATTGGATTAATAATTTTAATTTTGTTTTTTTTGTCTAAAATCACTCGTTAGTGCATTAACATATATCTTTTATTGCATTAACATGTTATTGGATTTAGAATTCTATAATTTTTTTGTCAAAATTCAGACATATGGATCCCACAATATTTTTTATTTTTCCTCATGTTTAAGGAATGAAAGAACAAAAAAGTTCCCCTACTAATTTGATGAGAAACAAAAATTCCTTTGATAATTCTTCTAAATTCCTATTTTTTTGTTAATTCAATTCCTTAAATGACATTTTGTCCATTTTTTTACGTTCCTTTAGTTCATTTTAGTGGTCACCAATTAGAGCCGTAGTGATTTCTTAATAGTAGATTTTAATAGATTCAGAAGGATTATGTTAAAAATAATAAGACATAATTAATCCAAAGAGGAAGGTTAAGAGTTGCAATATCGGTTTTCTTTCTTTTGATTGTCCTTAGATTGTATTGATTGTTTATTGTTATAGATGTATATTTTGTTGCCGGGATATTTTCTTATTCCCCCGGCTTTGTTTACTTTGTTTGAGCTTAGTTTTCGGAGAACATTATGTTTTCTGCCGGTTTTTATATCCTAAAAACGCATTCAATTTTCTTTCTTTTGATTGTCCTTAGATTATATTGATTATTTATTGTTATACATGTATGTTAGCGAGTAAGACTACTTTTCGGAAAGCATCGTTAAACTCCCCTTTACTGTATTTTTCAGTGTATGGCTCATACATTTGCGTATGTAATAATTTGTGTTACAATAGTTCTGTATAAGTCTTTGTATTCACTCTTTAAAGTTAATGGAAATGTTTACCGGAAAAAAATATATATGTTTTGTTGCCGGGGTATTTTTTTATTCCTCCGGCTTTGTTTACCTTGTTTGAATTTAGTTTTCGGAGAAAATTATGTTTTCTGCCGGTTTTTATATCCTAAAAACGCATTCCACTTTAATTCAATATAAATATAACTTCACATGAATTTTTTTTTATGGATTTACAAATACACATGTTAGATTTAAAAATTATTACTTTACAAAGATTTACAAATCTTGGATTTTGAAATCAACTGAAATAGGTAAAAACCAATAAGATATTCTTACAATCTTTTACTAATGCTTTAGAAAGTCATCAATTTTTTACTTTCGATATTCTCAAATCAACTTGGGAATCTAGGCTCCAACTCATTAAAAAGGAAGATATGGCTTGACTTGTCCATTAAGAAACTTTTCATCAACAAAGTAAACTTGAAGAATTGGATTCAAGTACCATTGAGAGCCAAAACATTTGATACAGCAAAATGCTTGGCAGTCAATAATAATAAAATAACTTGGGAGACGAGTTACTTGGAGATCATTAGTAGATTTGGTCGGCTGTAGTCAAGGCCGGTTTTGGTGGAAGCACTCCATGCTCTTAATATATTAGAGATACTAAATATGCATGCTCTTTGACAATGTAACGTGGTGAATCCGAGGTTTTAGGGATCAAGGTGAGTTGAGTGAGTGGGTGAGTGCCATCTTTTGTCTTTTAACGGTGCCATGTCATTAGTAATATTATATTCATCTCGTACGTTGACCATAAGTTTTCTTGAAGTTGGGAGAATCGCTGACTTGATTATATATACAAAAACAACAAATGAATATAATAAGAGATAGGGGGTGGGGGGTCGGCGCCGTCCCAACGCCCTGCTGAATTCAAGGTTGAATGAATCATCTCAGAGATGATTTTAGTCTCTATATAAATAGAAAGGAAAAGAGTGAGATAGATAAGTAAAAAGCAGAAGAAATATGATTTCATTGATGTTTCCGAGTTCACCTTTGTGCACAGTAGCCATAGTATTCTACACATGTGTGTGCATTCCCTTGGAGAGGTTGAAGAAGCAGTACTGTGAAGATGCTGTATCACAAAACGATGACGACGGTTACAACCTAACCAGTATGATATTCGGGGACAAGGAAAATAAAGAGGAGGAGATATGCTGCTCAATATGCCTTGTGGATTATGAGGCTGAAGATGTGGTGACACATCTCCCGAGATGTGATCATATCTTCCATATACATTGCATTGAACCTTGGCTTCTCCGTGGCCGTCTCACTTGCCCTCTCTGTAGATCTTTTGTATTCTCTCCTACTACTCCTCCTACCCACAACAATGTATATAATGTCCCCTCCTCTTCCACCTTATATCTCTCTCTTGTTTTCCTTTTCTTCTTGTTGTTTCTCCATCATCTGATTGGATACTTGTTATAGACTTCATTCCTTGTTAGCACACCATTCTTTTATATATATAGCCAGTGGATTGTTTTGTCTTCATTTCTAATACATATACATAATTAACCGCGTTGATGTCTCCATTTGCTCAAGATCCTGTGATTATTTTACGAAATACTAAACAAGAGACTAAGGCAGTACTAGTTATTAGTTACACAGCTCTCTCTCCTATGTTTCCCTCCCATTGAGTTGTTACCTTGCTTGTGAACCAAACATTCTGGCTCTGTGTCTAAAGCCCAATGCATTAATGTTAGGATGGCAAAATAGTTCATGATTTAATACTTAGTACACTTTGTTCTTAAATTGATTTAATACTTAATACACTTTGTTGTTACAAAAAAAAAAAAAAAAGTCTTAGATGTGTTCTGGGACATGAGTTGCTTATCTCATTGTCTAGGAAGATTTTGCTTGACATAAGTTTTCTTTTGACAGTGGTCTATGGAAGAAGTGATTATGTATACATGATCTCAGTGCCAGTCAACAAACATGAAATCTTAGAAGCAGATATAGCTTACACGTTGACCAAAGTGCAGGGTACACACTTTATCTGAACGTCTTTGCAAAAGTTGTCCAGCTATTTAATCAGCTGATATTTATGCTGCTGCCATCGTTCATGTTGTAAAACTGTAAAAGTGGTGGCGCCATTACCACCAATCCTCCAAACAAGTTGCAAGGCAGAAGAAAAAACATTCTCCTCCTGCAAGTTTAGGTTAATTAGTTTTTCACCAGACAACATTTGATGTGATTCTGTAAGTGTTATCCTCCTTGGAAAACATACATAGAGCTAAGCTTAGCTCTCTCCATGTTATTATCAGCAAACAACCTTACAAATACAAACATCAGCTATGAAATTTCTGCAGGCATCTAACTTTAAGTTGAACCAAAAGAAAGAAAAAAATGCCTATATTGACTTGACACTCTAAATTAAGAAGAAGAAAGAAAAGAGACAATAAAATGAGATATGATACAGAGAGGATGACAAACAAAGAATATGCCAATCCTCCAAAACAAACTAATCATGACCACCCTAAGAAGCTTTTGATTCACGTGGCTGCTTCTGCTACACCATTTACCCCTCCTCCTATGTTACCTTCATCCTTACCGCTCGAGACCACCTCTGCTCTGTTTTCGATATGCTTCCCAAAGCTAAGAATTCCACTAACATCCATCTGAATCCCTTTGGTACTAACAACTTGCTGCTTAAGATGCGTGGTAAGTGCTTCCGGGCAACTTGCAAGCAACTTGGCAGACTCTGGCAAAGATGTGAGCCCGGTTTGGATTCTATTGCCATCCCAGAAACCGTAGCTCGTAATTGGAACATTCTGAAGGTGTTGCTGATTAATGTACTGATGTCCTCTCTCATGCTGCCTGCTCAAGGTTGATGATGACCTGATACTTCCGCCTGGATTGTGTTTTTGCTTGCTTATATTCTCATCAGCTGTTAGTACTGTGCCAAACAGCTTCACATCTCCATTATTATCGAGTCTCTCAGTATCAGACAAACTAAATGACTGACTCCTGCTATGACCAGATCTTCCATCTTTATTGAATACTGTCAGAGGCTTAGTAGCTGAGCTGGTACACTTTCTGAGTGAGAAACCTTCACCTGTACGTTGAGTTTTCATAATCAAATCAGATTTTGACCTACTTATTCTGCTCGGGTCTTGCATGAATGGTCTCCAAGGAATTTGACAAGATTCCGTACTAGTCGCATTTAATTGACCGTTCTGCTCAGGTTTGACATGACCATTAACCCGAAGCCTCCCATCCAAATCCGGACTGACCTCAGAAAACTGCCAACCCATGTTATGTGTTTGGACAACAGGAGAATTTGGTAACTCGGACTCTGTACGGCAATTGTGATTTCGTTGTGGTACACTGACGCTTACAAGGTCTTCCTCAATCGGAACGTGGTGCAGACACTCAGGGTACCTGAAACTTGAAGGTGCAGCTTCAGCCTCAAGGCCAGAATTTATGGTTCTGTTTGCCGCTTCCATCACTCCATCCTGCTTCTTTGAGCTTTGTTTAGGCAATGCAGCATCTTCACCTCCTGAGCCCTTGCACGAGCTTTCTGTGGGAGTCTCCACAATAATATTGGAAAGAACGCTTGCGCTACAATACAAGGGGTCAGAAGATACAGCGACAGGTGTTAAATTACCTTCATCTATTTCTGTCGACAGTTGATCATTACTCTTAATTTTCTCTGCGGCGGTAGCTGTCAAATTACCTCCATCTATTTCCATTGACAGTAGATCATTGCTGTTAATTTGGTCTGCAGCCTGACACTGGCTCTCAACAGTATTCGTGTCTACCGAATCTCTGCAAGGTTCCGAAACTAGACACGGGGAATCCCCATTGATAAACGCATTGCTCACGAGATTGGTACCATCTTTCAAAAGCAATAATGTCAGCCCATTCTCTTGTTCTGATCTACTAAGGCCGGCATCCACATTTGCAGAGCCTGAATGATTAGCTCCCTCCTGATTCATGTTAAAAGGCGAATTCAAACCAATCTTGGCGCTAACTCCATTATTGCATATGCCAGAGTTACTCTCCATAGCACAAGGATCTCCCAAGTCGCTTCCACCACCCTCATTGGCATTATCAACACTTGCGGATGTGCTCACATTTCCAGATCCAGACTGTATACATTCCAACCCAAGGCATTTCCGAACTTTGCTAAAGAAAACCCTACACTGATCCGGAGACCTTGTCCTGACGAACCTCGATAGTGAAGCAAAATTCTTGCCAAATAGCGAGAACCCCTTTATAAAGGCAGATCTCTCAGCATCAGTCCAGTGGATAGGTCCCGTTTCCCCACAGCTCTCTTCCGAGCATGAGTCATCGTCTTCATTGCTGTTCTCATTATGTGTAGTATGAGATATCCGAGGTTTTTTTGCAGCAGGATCGAACTTCAGATGATCCATACATCCCTCTCTATAGTTCACGGAAGTCCTTAAGGAGGAATTTATCTGCTCTGACGACAAAGGACCAAAAGCTACAACATCTGCACCAAGAGTTCTCTTACGAGGGAAATCGAAACTGTGGGAGCACCCTTCAGAGTAATTGCTGTCGTTCTGCAACGAACTAGAACTGCTGCAACCTCTAAGGGTGATTCTTTTGGAAGAGACCTGCCTGGTTGATGCGACTTTCCCTGCGTTTGCTGCTATAATGGAGACGTCACCTAAAATATCAAGAGAAGCAGCCCCCATCTCACGTTTCCACTGTTTTCGTGGCGCCGACATGTAGGTGTGTTTCCCTTCTTTACCATAACCACGCTGCTTCTTTATTTTCCCAAAACAATCAGACTTGTGGTTTTTGTAGTAGTAATCGATACAGTCCGCAGTTGTCTTCTGAGTCAGATATGAAGCAATTTTCTTGAAATCCTTCCCGTGCATTGCTAGCATATTAAGGAAAATCTCTTTTTCCTCTGAGGTCCAAGGATTAATCATTGTTCTTTCCTTCTCAATGTCACATGGATCTTCAATCAACCCATTGCTAGAGATAAACCGCGACCTCGCCCTCTCTTTCTCATCCAAAATCATCGCAGGCATTCTCAAAATGTCTCTAACAGGCTTTAGACGGGTACCCTTTAGTAGCTTTTTCATGTAACTACCGAGCTCTGTCGTGGAGGCTACACTATCCCTTCTTGAAGCTGCACGTGTAGAGTACACAGTTATTAGACTTCAAAATTCGATGAAAAAGAAACTTCAGTTTATCTTGATCATAGTCCAAAAGTTTCATGAACCAATCTTTTGGACTACACCTCCTAGTTATACAAGCTAGGTGTTAATATTAATATTACAATGGAGACTAATAGAATAATCCCAAAATCTAACAAAAGTTAACCTAGCTCCAATCCAACAAAATAGAACTCGTTATTATGAAAGAACATTGAACTTAGCTTGCAAAAAAAAAATTATGTCAACTAGTTGACAGCTCTGGTGCCCAGAGCAAATATTGCATCATGGTTCAATCGACAGTGTCAAAGTTTTCAAGAGTTGTAGATGTTTTCTCTTAAAAAATCATGCTCCACATTTCAAGTTCCTACAACTGAAATATATATTTACCTCAGAAAAGATAAAAAGCGAAGAGGTGCTCTAAAGAACCGCATACCAACGCTGTTACGAGATAAAAACCGAATTCTATCCCAGACAAAGACTTAAAATACCAAGTGCAAAAAGTAGAGAGGCAAAAGACATCGAGTACTTTACCTGAATAAGAGAGTCTCAGGCGTACAGGCTGGGGAAGCTTCAGATGCCCACTATTTTTTGCATTCGGAAATATTTCTGTTTTCTTGTTAGACTTTGGTTGGTACTTTGTTAACGCTAGTTGATGCAAATCGTTCTTCCATGCGAGCTGAAACGCTTTAAACTGAAGGAGCAAAATTTTCTCCCTAGCTCTCAAGAGCTCTACCTTATCAGCAATTTTTTCTTTGACATGAGAATCAAACTGCCTTGGACATATGCCAAGGAATCTTGAGTCATCAAACGAACTGGAATCTCTTGGAAGCAAATCATTAAATACTTCAGATGATTCACTGGCATATATCTTATTGGTAGATAATAACTTAGCACAGAGCAAGTCTTCATTAGAAACAATGCTATCATCAGCAGAAGAAAGGTCAATAGTTTCCTGATTGGGAAAAGCAGATGTGTTAATCGCTTCGGACGAAGCAACTGCCTTGATGGACGGTATGGGCAATAATATATCTTCATTGCATCCGACAGTGGCAAAAGACTGGGATAGAGATTTAACTTCTCTAGGACTATCTTCAAAGATTTCAACAGGAGCCTTAGCTAAAACAGCCTGATGAACAGGATCTCTCACCAATGTTTCAGCTACAGAAGAAGCTACTGTCTTGAGACCCAAAATACACGAAGCTTCCTGCTCCTTGGGCACACTTTCATCTCCCTCAGAAAGGTATGAACTGGGTCCAACAAGACGACACAGTCTTCCACTTTCAAGCTTTAGTGCCCTTTGTTTATTTTCAAGTAGATCAATTTCAGATTCAGCCATCTCCACAGCTTTCAAAATATCACCTTTCCAGGCAAGTAATTTGTTCATTGATGTCCACTGGACGGAACTGGAATCCCCTGAAACAGGATCATCAGTACCAAGCAATTCACTGAGCAAACGGCCAATTCGCTCCATTGAGATGTTATCAAGGTCCCCTATATTGATTGGAAGCCGTTCAAGGTGAGTACTAGACACGGGACTAGGTGAACGGTACATGTTACTGACATCACTAGCACCTAAAGCAGCCTTTGCAGAGGATTTATCTGCAAACCCTGCACACACAATAACAAAAATGGGATGGTATGTTACAATGTCCCTTGCAGAAGATCAGGAGTGAATGTATAAAAACAAGTGGAAGACAATGATATAAAGAGAAAGGAAAGTCAGTGTTTACAATATCAGGTATATGACAGAAGAGCGCAAGTAAAATCATGCAGATAACTCCAAATAGCAAACAAAATGATGTATTACGAAATGAACCGTACCTGGTGATGAACTGCAAGCTACAGAGGATGGAGTAGTAGGGGAACCATAATCTGGAGCAGTGGCTGCTGTAGGACTTTTATCAGTACTATTTTGGTTCAAAGAATGCAGTTCCTCTGTACCGTTTTCCAACAAATCTGTTCCATCTTCGGCTGAGTTAACATCAACTTTCTTATTCTCGTATTTCGCCAGGCCCTCACCCCACCCAAGACGTTGTTTCTTTCTAGAAATCATCTCCTCAGACAGAGTAGTTGTGGCACATGCAGTAGCATCTCCCGAAGAAGATTGAGTCACAGCAACAATTTTAGGAAGAATCTTATGTTTTCGATCGTTGGAATCAGCAGCCCCCAAGCTTTTCAAGCCACTCGAATGACTAAAACCTGAACTCTGAGACGCAAAAGCCCCAGAACAGGTCCATACCGGAAGTTTCCCAATTGCTCCCAGAGAACTCTCCTTCCCATTTTTCCCGGTACTGTCTAAATCATTAACTCCATGTAACCTATCATCTTCCATATCTTTCAGGTGAAGCTGCTTCCAAGCTCCCTCTATCTCTGCATTGAGGATTGGAGGATCTAATGAATTATCATCAGCTAACCTTCGACCAAACATCAAACCATTGCATTGCTTTGCTGGAGAACACTCCTTATTTTCATAACTGTTCACCGAAGAAGGCCGATCAAACAAGCCAAGGCAGTCAGAATGAGGATCTGAAGGGAGTGTGTGCCTTTGATCCGAAAATATCTGCTCGTTTTTAAATTTAAGCGTCCGAACTGGGGTACACATTTCAATGTCCGGCTGATGAGCGGAGTTGGCTGGATCCCAAGAGTTCATCACAGTAGTATGAGGATCTGAAGCATGTGGTGGCCTTTCATCAACTGACCTCCGACCATTCCTAATACCACATGGCCTCTCAAAATCTCTGGAGGATCCGTTGCTCATATCCCATGCATTGCATTTCCAGTCCTTCTGGCTTAAAGGAACTCTATCATCCCTGCAATTCCTGGTCGATCTCCAGTCTCCACGTGGTACTGATGGTCTATCGTAGTCATTTTCAAACATCCGAGCACTGGACCGATAAGATGTATATCCATGACTAGTCTCCTCCAAAAACTTGTACCTTCCGCCGGGCTTACCATGACCTTCAGAAAATATTGAATAAAAAGAAGATGAAAATTAGAAACTCTGCAAGACCCAAAATATAACCTTCTGAAGCTAAAAAGGCATCTCTCCCCAAACTTTGGACTTTTACTGTTAAAAAAACACGTTGTAATAATATTTCCAATGAGGATATCAGAACCAAGAACAATCATAGCACAGCAAGTACTAAAATTCTAGGAGACAAAACAAATTCCCTTAAAGTCCAGTAGTCCACACAGGGGTTTCAATCAACAAGATTAATTAGATTTCTATTTATTTAGATGCAAGAAACCCACAAAATAATACCTACTGCCATCTAACTCTATACCATGTAAAACTAAACTAACAACAATACATGATTCTGGAGCCTTATATTGCTGGAAACAAGTCTTGTAGGGTAATGACTCGGGAAGAAAGTTAGGTTCTCCTGTTTTCAACAGAAAATACTAACCCAATTAAGATAACAAAAATCCTATTGCTGTCAAAGTATATCTACCTGAGAATTAGATTCCAAACTATAGAAATCGCTCCTTTTAAGAGTAACCTCATCAATTCACTTCATATTGATCTTCAGAGTTGTTGTAATGCTCTCCCAAAGAAAAAAGAAACCCTAAATCCGGATAAGGCAAGAAGAACACAATTTTCAAAAAGAAACAGAAAAAGAAGGGCCTCTAAATCAACAAGAAAAAGCCGCCGGATTCTAGAGCCCTAATCAGCGAGAAAAAATGAGAGAAGGGAGGTTCGGTCACATACAAGAAGGCCTGCTGAAGTCACCACCAGTCGATCTCCAGTCCCCACGTGGTGCTGATGGTCTATAGTAGTCATTTTCAAACATCCGGGCACTGGACCGATAAGATGTGTATCCATTACTACTCTCCTCCACAAACTGGTACCTTCCGCCCTGCTTACCATGACCTTCAGAAAATATTCAATAAAAAGAGAAAGATGAAAATTAGAAACTCTGCAAGACCCAAAATATATCTTCTGAAACTAAAAAAGGCATATTTGGATTTCTACTGCTGAAAAAACACGTTGTATAATATTCCCAAGGAGGAAATCATAACCAAGAACAATCATATCACAGCAAGTAAAAAATTCTAGGAGACAAAACAAACTCCCTTAACTAGTAGTCCACACAGGGGTTTCAAATCTAGCAGGAAAAAAAAACTATAGATGTAAGAAACCCACAAATAAGACCTATTGTCATCCAAATCTACAACATGAAAAACTAAACTAACAACAACCCACGATTCCTGAGACTTGTATTGCTGGAAACAAGTCTTGTAAGGTAACGACCCAGGAAGAAAGTTAGGTTATGTTTTCCTGTTTTCAGACTCAAAATCAACAATAAAAAATCCGGTAGATTCTAAGCCCTGATAAGCGAGAGAAAAAAACAAGAAAAAAGAGAAGGGAGGTTAGGTCACATACAAGAAGAAGGCCTGCGGAAGTCACCACCAGATCCCCAACGAGAAAAATCGCGGTGAGAGGAAGGAGAATCCCTCCACCTGAAAGGAGGCGAATCGAAAGGTTGCTCAGAGGGTCTCTCGTGTTTCCTTGGCCTCCTGACCTCCTTCCGATCCCAAGATGCGTGATCCTGCGGCATCAAATTATCCTCAACAATCGCATAAGAGTAAACCTTTAACCTAACCCACTCCAGACGAAGAAGAGAGCTTGAATCAACGCAGCCTGCTTCCAGAAAAAAAACTGAAGGAACAAAACAGACCCAGTTAGAGACTAGGGTTTTCTTTCAATCTAAAGGTTCGCCAGAAAAAGAGAATGAAACAAGGAACCTGGAAGAAGCCCGGAGCTGTAATCAGTGGTGAGAGAAGAGAAGGGAGATTCCACCGGTGACGGAAAGAAAAAGCTAAAAAGAGAAAGAAGCTTCCTTGAATTTCGGGTCGGAATTCATCAGGCGAGATTGATTGATTCTCTTCTGTAATTAGCTCGAACAAAGAAGAAGAGGAGAAAGAGAATTGCAGACAAGAAACAAGAGAGAGAAAGATAAAATCCCTCGTAACCTAAAGATGCCGATAAAACTCTATTTCATTATATTTTTGGCGTCCGCCTTATTTAAAATAAAAAATAAAAAGTAAAGAAATTAGGCGCAAAAAAAAATAAGTAAAAAAAGTATTATTTACTTTTCTTACCATCATCGGGTAATGAGAAGACTTTGTCTGCACATTCGAACACAGAAAAAGTTGCGAACTTTTTAGGGTTTTCATGTATCATCCGACGAGAGGCGGAGTTCGTGGTGGTCGAGATCGTAAGTTTCGTTTCGGATTTTGCTTCTATCATTACGAAATCCGAGAACAAATTTCTCAGGATTTTAGGGTTTCCAAACTCAATTTTGTTCATCCTTCTCTGCTATTCGTTTTGGGTAGAAGCATTTGCGAGAGAATCTGAATTTGATTAGAAGTATCGTCATAGTTCTAGTGATTTGGTTAGTATCAGCCTCTTTGAAATCTGGTTATAATGAAGATTGTGTGACTGATTACATTTGGTGTTTGTAAATGTGCAGAATTTAGTTGGGATGAAGTGAAGGCTGATAAACATAGGGAGAACTATCTGGGTCACAGTATCAAGGCCCCTGTTGGAAGATGGCAAAAAGGTTCCTTTTTTTTTTTTTTCCTCTATTCATCTCCCTTTCATTTTATAAAGTGTAATCGGTGATTTACTTCTCCTGTGACATTGTGGTTGTAAGTCAACTAGTCATCTTGACAATATGCTTGATTCTCGTTTGGCATTTACTGAATACTAGAGTCTTGTGAACTGAAATCGTTTGGATAACTTGTTTGATTTGTTTCTGGTTTCAGCTCCATGATTGGTAGACATCAGGTATATGCAAGAAAGCATTCACATAGTCAAAATCTTTGATTTCGTAACATCATCTTTTAGCTCTTACTGAGCCTTTTCTAGTTCTTCAAATATGCTGCAATCTATAAGCGGCGGAATGTAAGACATCTCAACTTCATGAACTTCTGTTTGTTTTTGTCACTTTGCATTCAGAAAAATTGGTGTGCATTTTCTTGCTCTGTACAGTTTCGTTGGCGCATAGGCAGTCAAAAGTAGTTTTACTTTTAGTTTTTTTTCTTTTGATAAAATCCATTGCCTTCTATCTTCTCTGTGAGGAATTTTGCGCATATTAGTCATGATTTATTTTCCTTTGTAGCTAATAGATTTTTGTGGATTAATCTTCAGTGTAGAACTGTAGACTGACATTCCATTTCTATGCGGACTGAATAGGTAAAGATCTTCACTGGTATGCTAGAGATAAAAAGCATGGGGGTCCCAACACAGATGCTATAAAAGAGGAGATTCAAAGAGTTAAGGAACAAGAGGAACAAGCCATGAGGGAGGCTCTGGGTTTGGCACCAAAGTCCTCTACAAGACCACAAGGCAATCGCCTTGACAAGCAAGAGTTTACTGAACTTGTGAAAAGGGGTTCAACAGCTGAGGACTTGGGTGCAGGGAGTGCTGATGCAGTCTGGGTTCACGGCCTTGGCTATGCAAAGATCTCTACTTTTCTGTTAATTGGTGGATTTATGCTTTATTGGTAGTTCACCTTCTTCCTTCATCTCATATATCTTTCTGCAACTCTGTACAGGGCACCACGACCTTGGGAAGATCCCAGCACCCTTACTTCCTCTCGGACAGAAGACGCTGGGCCAGTAAATGCATCAGCGATCAAGACTGTTGAAGATGTACCAAATGATACTGAGAGGAACCAAGAGAAGGATAAGCATGAGGAAAGGAAACCTGCGAAGAGAGATAAGGAAGAGAGACATGAGAGGCGCGAGAAACGTGAAAGGCATGAAAAGCGACAGACTCGTGATTCAGATGACAATAGGAAGAAGCACAAGAAAGAGAAGAAGGATAGAAAGAGGAGGCATGACTCTGATTCCGATTGAATTAAAATGTACCAGTGTGTATCTTTTTCTCGTAGGGTGGAGAAGCTGTCTCTTCTGCAAGATTTGAAAATCATTCACTCATTTTCTGTTCATATCATGTAATAAAGAAAGAAACATATCAATATGTTAGTTTGTTAAATGACATGGATAATTGATCTGATCCTGTAACAAAACCAGGCACATGTTGTCTCATTTGCGTGATTAAACACAACTTTCACTCTGTCACCACATCCAATGGCCTAGCGGGCCAGTCTAAAAAGAAAAGAGGCGTCAAATTGCCTCGGAGAAACGTAAAGCAGCAGGGTCTGGTCCCAATAATCCTTTTTGCTCACTAATATTCCCTAATCATTGTGATGAATCTTCCCAAGGTGTCCTTGTACCAGTGATCACCGGAAATTCTCTCTGCAAATTTGTAAAGAATGATTAAAGAAATGGACCAAATAAAATGAGCCGGAGCTTAAGACTGAAGCAAATGTTGTGTTACAAATAAAACTTGGAGTTTCTAACTATAACATCTATACTAAAGCCAATACACATACTCTTTTCTCAAGTGAGAAAGGAGTTAGTTTTGTACTTGTATAGAATGAGATAAGACAAGAAAAGACACTTGCCTCATCATGATTATTGGAACTCTCAAAAGGTATTGGGGTCGTTAGAGGAAGTTCAAGATCTGGGTCAGGCTTGTAAAATATGAATGTTGCATATAGCCCTGCACAAGAAAAGGTAGATAAGTAGTAACAGAGTATCAAATATGGAGACTAGATAAGATGGCATCAGATGTTGAAAAGGTTACCTAACAAATCAAATGCTCGTGGAAGAAGTTTTCCCCAAGGGTCAACAAAGTTCGGGCCAGCATTCACCAGCAAGCTAGCAAATTGGGCTCTGACAATAAGAGTTGAGCAGCATCAGCAATGTAATACAACCTTAGAAAGAAGCAACTATAATATACGACAGCTCGTCATATGAGATTGAGAATCTGTAAGCATTGTCAGACTTTCAAACCTATTATCGTCATTAAATTATGCTAAACTTGAATCTCCAAATATTCAAGGCCAGCTTCCCTCGCTAACCTGAATTGAAAGATATACAGATGGTCGTCATTTGTAGATCAACTAGAAGCAATATGACAAATAGAATTGCAATGGAAATCTTTTTTTAACCTAAAGAGTTTAAAAATAAATACAAGGACCAAGGTTAACAAGAATAAATCGTTGATATGGTAATGCCATATTGCAAATCATCCAGTTAGTGTTACGTTTGGCTGAACAAAAAGGTGACATCGTGGTGCACGAGAACCTACCTGATTAAGCATGAGTGAACCAAGCAATGGTCTTCAGGAGGGTTGTCACCAGAAAATTTCAGCTGATACCTCTTTCCAAACAACTGAAATCTGATTAGAAAATACCAAACAGTCTATTTTCTTTTTTCTTTTTTCTTTTTTTGTCCACAATAATTTCATTATATGCCCAACATTAAATGGGCAAGCACAGAACAGGTGAATATGAGTACAATATTTAAGTAAAAACAGGGAAGATGGGCTAAAAGGCCAGTACATGAAAGAGAAACCAAAAAAAAATTATCATTGCATTCCAAGCCACGTGTGTGTTGACGGACAACTTTGATCCAGCTAACGACCACGTGTCCACATCTCAAAGCTTCACAATATGTATGGCGGTGAGCAAAATTTCTGACCACCGCAATCCTCTATCGTTGCACCCCATCCAAACATGCTGATCAAGAAGCCAACCGCATATATTGAGAGAGACTAACGGATCAGGTTGACGTAACTCCTTCGCAACCACATCAAACAGAATCAAGAACTTTACAGCACCGACTAACCTAACTCGACGGTTAGTACTAGGAAGGGCGGAGATACTCCGGGTCCCGTTCAACTCGATCGAGATCGATGCTTCGCCGAAAAACGACTCCATACCGCGCTTGACGAGGAAGATGAGGGAAGAAGGGAGAGCATCAGTGCCTCTACGGGATGATGTTCCGTGGCTCTAGATTGAGACGATTCCACAAACGAAATCAGAAGAACCAAGCTACACAATCGATTAAAATTATATAAAGAACATAATTGGTTGGTAGATTGGGAAGGAATCCGGATATCCTAGAAGCAAAAAAGTCTGACATCAAGTCGGAAGCCAAAAGTCGCCAATAATGGCGAAAAGAGAACTCAAAATGGATCCGAGATTTATTGGACCGAAGACAAAAAAAAAGAGTATATACAACCGAACCACCGAAGCATGCTAGAAAAGCCCACGTCCGGCGATCGGACGATCAACGGAAATGTCTTTGGCGAGAACCTTTAGAAAGAGATCAAAGAGAAGAGAGTAGACCAGTCTCTATTTTCAAAAAAGGAATTTAATGGGAAAATGATTATTTATTTATTTTTCTCAGAAAAATTGCTCACTTTTCTTCCTCCAATTCGAAAGTGATCATGCAACTTTCTGACCGAATGTAGTTGGGAAAAACATTTTTCTTGGTCCCTCCGCTTTTATTGTGGTATGTTTTGACATTTTTCTGGTACTTTGCCTTGTTTTACCAAAATGTTAAGATGTACTGTCCAAACTGAACAAGATAATGTATGGCAGTCAATGATGAATTAAAAATCTTACTATCAATTCGCAGAAGACAATAGGACAATCAAAATTGCATATTGGAATAAACTAAAACAGTCTCATCCAATTCATGCACTCAAAAACCAAGAATACACCCTTGCAATCAAGTAATTTCGAAAAAGTAACCACCCGGTTTTAGTAAAGTTGCACTCTCCTCAGTTTCAAAGCATAACTAAAGCAAAAAGATTTGCTCCAAGGATGTTAGACCATCACGTTCTTGCTATACTACATGTCCATAAGCGCAATGGAAATAAGTTGAAGCAAATCTGCAGGTGGCGCCAACATGAAACTAAATCTGCCTGCCCAATTTTCTTCTGTAGCTGGAGTCAAGATCGTCATGTTACACCACATTACTTAGGTAACTAAGTCTAAGATGGTAAGCTGATGCACATGGAAAACACAAAGCAGACCTCACATTGGAAAGATCACCTTCAAAGAATTCCACATCGTAATTCTTCCTCTGAATTTTCCAAGCTTCTCCTACACAAAGAAATCCCAAAAGATGATGTATCTATCGTTCCCACAAAAGGAAAAAAGTTTCAAACCCCTTTTTTATCTAAAAGCATTCCATTTATGCTAAAATTAAACAAAGGGTTCATCCCTTACAATACAAACTTCACTCTACAAACGTAGAGCCATTTTAGTTGAACCATCAGCCCCATTGTTCTCCTTTCTAGGAATGTAAGTGAAACAGACAATTTTCATCTCTCTCTTGACCAACTCAATATCACTAAGTACTCTATAGATTTCCAAAGGATATTCATTCTTGGTTAAGGCGCGGATTCTTGTTCCGATATTTCGGCCTCGTCATAACGATCTCCGAGATTGGCGTGGATCAGTTGAACTGACGAAGACCGGGTTGCTCTATCTCCACGTCGTCATCTGTCGAGCTCGAGCTCGATCGCTTCCTACTTCGGCATCGCTTGGGCCTTGTCATGAAGTCAATCGTATAGGCCCAACAGAGGACAACAGTCGATCCTTCTCTGTCTTGATGTTAGGACGGGTTCATAATTATGGGCCTTTGTCTTATTTGTTAATGGGCCGGATTTCCTAGAGGGAAATCCAGTACCAACAATAGCCCCAGCCCATTGATTTCGAGAAGTCGGGGTTAATGGGTGATTGACGTTCTCGGAAAGAGGCGTGCGCCTCGGGTGTGATAAACCTAATGATTACTTTCGCCCTGTCCGTAGATCTTGTTTCGATCCAGTGGCCAAGGATAGGCGCGTGGGTCGAACTGACCTGCTTTTTAGCGCGTCGGTAATCGTGGCGTATATTCATTAGTGGGACCTTATCTTCTACCGTGGATCCGGTCGATCATCAACGGTTGAGATTTTGAGGGTCATGAAGAGTCTTTTCGGGCTCGTTCTTTTACTGATGTGACCTAGTTGTCGTGCATTCGTAGCCGTCGATTTTAGATCAACGGTTAGAATGAGGGAAAGCGAGGAGTCCAAACCATCTTGATTCTCTCGCAATTATTACGAGTTCGGAATCGTACGGTTTAGATTTTTGCGCGATTCCCACTATAATTTTCTCTTAAGTATCGTCGAAGGTAACCTTTTGCCTTCTCACTTTTACTCTGTTTCTTTCTCGCTTATACTCGTCGTTAGAAAATTCTCTCCAGAGACTTTCCATTTTCCTTACTCCGGTGCTTCTTTCCTCATGGCTTTGAGAGACGCGACGGGAGCAAGTACAAGCGCGGCGGCTGGATCATTTGGTCCGCATCTGCCGTCTTCCTTAACTGTAAATCATATTCAGCGGTTGAGAATGCTTTGCCGGATCCCACCGGAAGTTGAAATCGTCATCCCTTCTCCGACGGTATCTCCGCAAACAGTTGTAGAAGGCTACTGCTGCGCCTCCTGCACTTATTTTGAAAAATGTGGACTCTTCTTTCCCATTCCCCGCCTTATTTCTTTGATACTGGCTCAACTCTAGTTGGCGTTTCATCAGATGACGCCAGACTTCGTCCGGTATGTCATCGGACTCGGAGTCAGGGCCGTAGAGGAAGGAGTTGAGTTCGGGCCTGAGGAGCTTATGCAGGTATGCTCGGTTAAGCACAATACGCGCTTCCCGGGAACCTACTATCTCTCTCCTCGTTTCGGGTGAATCCTGGACGGTATTCCGGCGAGGGACGTATGGAGGGATCGATATTTCTTCTTTAGGGTAACCCACCATTCAGTCGAGGATTTTGACTATTCGGTCATCCCGTCTCGGTGGGCTTCCAGCGTTGGTAAGATTCAGTTTTCGGCGCTTGACTCCCTTTATGTATTTTTGTGTTATCGGGCTGTTCCTCATCTGCTTTGGTTTGCGTTACAGAGGCTCCCGAGTCGCTCGAAACCAACCCGATCACTGAGGCTTTGATAGCCGGGCTGAGGAGAGGTACTGTCGACTGGGGCAGTTTTACGATGGAGCGTGTGCAGGCAGCTCTAAGGGTCGACCCTGAACGGGTTCTGCGGGATCGATCTCGGGTCCCTCAAGGTTTATCACTTCCCCCCGTGCTCTCCCGGATTTCTCCTGCTCGGGCTGTTCGGCCTCAACTTCGTTTTGTTGAGCGGTAGGGAGAAAGTGAGTTATCCGACCGTTTTGACCTATGCGGCGTCTTGCTCGGCATTTCTATAGGTGATTTTATTTATCTTTTTTATTTTTTTGGCAGGTCGTCCTCCTTTGGACGAGGATTCGGCCGCTAGCACTCCTTCTCGCGAGAAGTTATCTCGGAGGGCGAGGAGTCGTCGGGATGGAAAAGACCCCATGGAGTTGGCGAAGAAAGTGAGGGATGGAAGCCTGAGCGATGCCCTCTTTTTTGCCATGTGTGATTCTCCCCTTCCTCCGGGCGCCGGGGTTGTTAACGCGGCTGCGGAGATGGGGGAAGTTTCTCCCTCTTTGGATGCTCGGGAGACAGACCCGATCTTACCCGGGGAGCCGGCTTTATGCGGCCCTCGCCCGAACGATTCAAGGGGGTCAAGTGACCGGAGTGGAGATAGGACTTTTTCTCACGTGCCGAAGCGTCGGAGAGTCGACGCCGAGGCGAGCTCGAGGAGATCGGGCGAAAATGTTGAGGCGCCGGGGGGCGTGGCTCGTTTGTTGAGGCACTTTAGGCCCATGGGTGTTCGGCTCCCAGCTGTCGAAGACATGGTCCTTGGCGACTTGTACACCGAGATGGCGACGGCCGCTGGGAAGGTAACTGGTCGTGCCATTTTGTTTTCCTTGTCTCCCGTTTGTGGAGCTTAGCGTTTGCATTTTTATGCAGCTTTTGGAGGCTACAGACGGATTCGTGGCCAGGTCTGAGTACGAGCTGCATGGCGGGTCGCAGGCAGGCGAGCTTGAGACCGTAAAGGAGACGGTAGGCGATCTGACTACGCAGCTACAAGGTTCTCTGGCTCGAGAGAAGGAGCTTAAGAGGAGACTAGACAGGTACGAAGGGATAGAGGCTCAGTTGCTGACTCTCGAGAATCGGGAGGAAGATCTTTCTCAGAAGCTTCAAGCAGCAACAGGTCGAACTCTGGCTGCCGAGGAAGCGAGCCGGGTTGCAGCCGCGCAGGCTGCTCAGGATTGAGCAGATCTGGAGAGAGTCCTCGTGGGGAGAGGCTTTGACGTGAAGGTCGCGGCCCACGAGGCGAGGAAGAAGATGAGCGGGGAGTACTTGGAGATCCTTAAAGAGATCAAGGAGAAAATCGAACGCCGGAAGGCCGAGACCAGCGCTGAGATCCGTCTTCAAGAGACCTTGGCTAATATTGAGCTCATCGCGGAGTTTGCTTCCGGCGAGCTTGACCTGACTCGGGAGGTGTTGAAGCTAGCTGAGAAGAAGAGGGCGGCCATGGAAGAGATGAATGCCGCGGCGGTCTCTGATTTCAGCATTGGCAAGTTGAACCTGCCGGCGGTGTCGAGCGATTCGGTGATCCTGGCGCATGCTCCGCCGCCGACCGCTCCCTGTCTTGATCAGTATGGTTCGCATCTCCCGACTGGGATTGGCTCTACCGGCGATCATGCAGAGGATGGGGACGAAGTCTCCTCGCGATCGCAACACTTTTGATTGTTCATTCGATGCCCGAAGAGGCTTTTAGTTCCTTTTTTTTTGAACCTTTGTTTGCCCAAGGGGGCTCTGTTTCATTTTGGTGTTGCTCTTAGTGAGCTTTTATTCGAGCTTCGAGGACATCGTGTCCTTTTTCCAATGAAATTTTTTCATGTCTTAGCATAGCTTTTATTTTTTTAACACCTTAGCACAAAGTCGGCCGTATGGTTGTTTGAACCTCTAGGGAGGGGTCATAGTCTGGCTTGAATTGCCTTAGGGTGTTCTTTTACGAACCCTTGGTTTGATCTTCTTTTTTTTTGAGCTCGAGTTCTTCCTCAATATTCGGGGTATGACTCTTCCCCGACGTGTGATACGAGCTTGATGTTTGGTAAGAATTTTTAAGTAAATAGAAGTAGACTCACATAGATCTATTGCGCGGAGGCCTTTTTGTATGAGCAGCTGCCTTGACTTCGCCATTTTGCTTAAAGGGAGAGGGTAGCCCCCCAATTCTTCTAGGCTGCATATGGTTGGAAGAATTTTATATTTTCGAGGGATCATTTCAGATCGTTTGAAGAGATAATTTCATATCACTTGGTTTGGAGGAGAGGCCATTTCAGGTCGCTCGGGGAGTATAGCTTGATACCGTTTGTTTCTGAGGAGATAATTTCATATCGCTTTAATTTTTGAAGAGATAATTTCATATCACTTTGTAACGACGAAGTATTTTGCGATGACTCTGACTTTTAAGACAGAAAGAGACATTGATCGAGGGACTTATTTTGATTTCACAAAGATAAGCTAGTAAGACTTCGTTTGAAGTTGTTGAGCTCGGTACGAGCATTGTGTTTGGGGGGTGGCTGCGCTCGAAGTCGAGCTGCCTACGTACCCTTTTAAGGGGATCAAGCCATTTCGTAGTTCGATTATGTTGGTGTACTTTTAGTGAAAGTATTTTTTGAGGTTGATGATGTTCCAAGGTCGTAGTTCAGGCTTCTGGGTTTCTACCAATTTGAGTCGGTAGACCCCGTCCTTTACTACATCAGTGACCTGGTAAGGACCTTCCCACTTTGCTCCTAACTTTCCAGCGTGTTCTTCCTTTTTATGGTCGAACACTTTCCGTAAGACGAGCTCGCCTACTTGAAACCTTCGAGTTTTGATCTTGGAATCGTAGTAGCGAGCTGCAGCTTGTTGGTAGTTATGGATTCGAGCTAGTGCGAGGTTCCTCTTTTTGTCGACGAGATCGAGATCGTCCATTATCATCTTGTTGTTAAGTTCCTCTTGTCGTGGGCATTCTTCTTTGTGGATGCTTGACACGAGGATTTCGGCTGGTACTACCGCCTCGATCCCGTAAGCCAGCGAAAAGGGAGTTTCGTCGGTGGATTTGCGAGGAGTAGTCCGGTGAGTCCAGAGTACGGCTGGGAGCTCGTCGCTCCAGCTCGTTTTGCACTCATTGAGTCTTTTCTTAAGGTTGTTCACGATTGCTTTATTAGCTGCTTCTGCCAGTCCGTTTCCTTGAGGATAGCGGGGCGTTGAGTAGGTCAGCTTTATGTTCCAGGTTCTACAGAACTCCTTGAATACGTTTGATATGAATTGTGACCCGTTATCGGTGACGATCTCTTTGGGTAGTCCGTGTCGGCACACGATGTTTCTCCAGACGAACTCCTTATCGTGGACGTCTTTGATCTTTTGGTATGACTCTGCTTCGATCCACTTAGTGAAGTAGTTTGTCATTACCAATAGGTGTGTAGCTTTCTTTTTGCCGGATGGGACTAGAGGTCCCACGATGTCCATTCCCCATCGCATGAATGGGTATGGTGATGAGATAGAGGAGAGTTTCTCCGATGCTTGATGGATAATCGGGGCATGCTTTTGGCATTTGTCACATTTGCTGGAAAAAGATCCGCATTCGGTGGCCATTGTTGGCCAGAAATAGCCTTGCCTTTTGATTTGCACAGCCATGGCTCGTCCTCCGGAATGGTTTCCGCAGGATCCGTCGTGGGCCTGCGTGATCACGGCTAGAGCTTGCTTTTTATCGAGGCATTTGAGGTAAGGTCCAGAGAGACTTCTCTTGAAGAGCTCTCCTTGCGTGACGCAGTACCTCGCACTTTGTGTCTTGAGTTTCCGCGCCTCCCATTTGTCGTTGGGGACTTCGCCATTTGTAATGTATCGAATGATCGGAGTTCTCTAATCTTCGTCATCATTAGGCTCGGGTCCTTGACTAGCGGATGCGGCTTGGATTGGTCCGTCGGGGACGTTCGCGACGTACACGGCGCTTCTTGGATCGAGACCATCATCAATCTCGGTGATGTCGCGACTAGTGTCCTTGGGGCGTTCCTTGTGTTCGACCTCGTCCTTTGTGGTGGGCTCGTCCTCTTTGAAGGATAGAGCTTTCAGGGCTATGTCGATACTTGGTTTTTCGATCCCCTCGACTGGTATGATCCTTTTGAGGTTAGGATCCGATGTCGACACTATGGCGGCCAGGGCATCGGCTGCGGTGTTTTCCCCTCGCGGAATCCGTGTTAGATCAAAGAATTTGATCTGTTCGGCGAGCGTATGGACTACCTGTAGGTATGCTTCCATGCGTTCGTCTTTAGCCTCGTAGTCGCCATGATATTGGCTTGTGACCAATTGGAAATCGCTGAAGGCGTCTACTTCTCGGGCTCCTATCGCTATTGCTAGTCTGAGTCCGGCTATTAACGCTTCATATTCTGCTTCGTTATTTGATGGGGTGAAGCCCAATTTGAAAGACTGTTCCAATACTTCGCCAGTGGGGGAGACCAGTTTTACTCCGACTCCGGATCCTTGCCTCGAGGAAGCTCCATCGACGTAGAGTTTCCATTTCTTGGCGGAGGTTGGGTCGAGTTCTATGGTCGGGGGGAGCTCGATTATGAAATCTGCCAGCACTTGCGCTTTTAGACACGTCCGAGCTTTATATTCTATGTCATACTCGCTGAGTTCGATAGCCCATTTGACCAGTCGACCTGACTGGCTTGGACTATGAAGGATGGTTCTCAGTGGCTGAGAGGTCATCACTATAATTGAGTGCGATTGGAAGTATGGTCGGAGTTTCCGAGCCGATGTGACCAGCGCTAAAGCGAGTTTTTCCATGGCGGGGTACCTGGTTTCAGCATCAATTAAGGTTTTACTGATGTAGTACACCGGCCGTTGCTCGTTTTGTTCTTCGCGAACCAGGACTCCACTCACTGCTGCCATGGAGACAGCTAGGTAGAGGTAGAGGGGCTCCCCTTCTACTGGTTTCACTAGTATAGGTGGTTCGCTTAGGTAAGACTTGAGCTGGGTGAATGCTTCCTCGCATTTTTCGTCCCAGAGGAATTTCTTGTTCGCTTTGAGCAGGTGATAGAAGGGTAGACATTTATCAGTCGACCTTGAGATGAAGCGGTTCAAAGCAGCTATTTTGCCAGTCAGGCGCTGGACTTCTCACGTTGTTCTGGGAGATTTCATCTCTATAAATGTTGCGATCTGTTTGGGGTTCGCTTCGATCCCTCTTTTTGTTGGGATAGTGTCCTGAAATCACACTTGTACTCACTCCTGATGATAGTTGTGTGTCGAGATCAGACATTCGTATAATACTGGGCGGTTGCAATGTTTTGCTAGAAGCCTCTTGCAATCTGTAAGTTGTAGACTTACTGCCAGTATTATATGATCCTATAGGGTCACACACCTAAGCAAACTGGAAGCTAAAATATGGGAATGATCATTATGGTAATGATCATGTTAATGTGTATTGGATACACATTAATATCGAGTAAATGGTGTTGTGTCGATCGACACAGCATGTGTGTCGGTCGACACAGTTCGGGTTTTCGAAAGGCTTTTCGAAATTATGACTTACAAGTCTGGCCCGTTAAGTGTGATTCTAGGTCGAATAAAACTTGAAAGTTTCGATCTAGAACAGTGGCCGTCGCCTTTTTCTTGACATAAGAAGCAGAAACACCAAATACTCTTAGATCCCATAGATCCGGCACTAGCATCCCGTTTCCAGCTTGTGTGCGTGTGTATCTGGTAGAGGCAAGGCATCTGTGTTGCTCGCTGATCTCGTTCACCAATTCATTCCGCTGCCAGTTCAAGGTAAGAACGAGGTTGGTAAAATTTTAATATAACGAACCCTAGATCCTAGGAGATTCAACAGTGGTATCAGAGCGTATTAGGATTTAGTCTATTGAATCTAATGCAATTAATTCGAAAACTGAGTTTGTTGAATTGATTATTGCCTGCTAAATCGAGTTTTTGAAGAATTAATCTCGGATTAACACTCTGTTGAAAATCGATGAACTGCTAAAATCGCACTGTGTCGATCGACACTAAGCTTGTGTCGATCGACACGCCGCGAAAACGCGTAAAAATTTTTTAGGGTTTGTCGCAGAGTGTCGATCGACACAAAGCGTGTGTCGGTCGACGAAGAGCGAAAACTCGTAAATAATTTTAGGGTTTCGATCTGAGATCGAGTACCCATTTTCCTACTGTGTCGATCGACAGACTGGGTGTGTCGGTCGACACAGGCAATGCGATTAGATAGATCGGTTCAATTGGATTGAACCGGTTATCTCGCTCGGTTAATTTTAATTAACCAATTGGTTCTGGTTTGGTAATGTCGATCGACACAGAGTTGTGTGATGATCGACATGGACCGATTAAACCGAACCGGTTCAATTAGATTGAATCGGTTAAGGAAATTCGATCCGGTTTGACCGGTTATCGAAGACCGGTTTAAATTGTGTTGTGTCGACCGATGCCAATGGTTGGCGTCGATCGACACACCATTCGCATACATGCTGGTTGGACCACAAATTTGCAGATACCAGACCAAATTTTAATCCTTAAGTTCTAAATGAACCTAAACTTAATAAAACTGAATGTTTTGATTAATTAATAATTTCATGGATGTATATTGGATATACATCAAGATTAAATAGTTCCTTTCCTCAACTTAATATCAAGTAATCTTGATGTCTTGCCCGATCTCGTCTACTGTCAAGACTTGTTTCGTTGTTGGATAGCCTTGGAGTCCTTGGTATCCACAGCAATATGAGTAAGGCAGGTGATCATTGATAGACTTGCAGTGCGACTGTCAATGATCACAAGACAGAAAAAGATTGGTTTATTTGACTAGGCCATCAGAAGTTCTGGGCCCAGAGACATCAGAGTGGATTGGACATAGTTTGTCTCATCTACGACCAAGAGTTGTACTGGGTACAATTAGCAATGATTTGCTTAACTAGATAACTAAATTTTGGGTGATGGCGAGTCACCCACTCAGATTTTGGTGAAGTATGGATCTTGGCTCATTGTATTCATTTGAGGAAACATAGTTTTGAATACAATGCGAGTTTTTCTTATTAGATAAGAATTCTCATTTCCTTGAGCATTATAACTAAAACCTCTACCTATTTTAATTACAGCTATGTCTGTCTCAACTCACATCAACACTTTCTCACTAAGATCCGTCCTTGAGAAGGACAAGTTAAATGGATCTAATTTCTTGGAATGGTATCAGAACCTGAGAATAGTTCTCAGGCAGGAGAACAAGGAATATGTCCTTGAAAGAGTTCTCCCCGAGAGGCCACGTTCCAATGCCCCGCAGACAGAAAAGAATGCTTGGGATAAGCATTCAACTGATGTCAAAGATGTTAATTGTCTAATGCTGTTGACTATGAACTCTGAGCTGCAGAAGCAATATGAGAACGTGATGTCACCCATTGAGATGATTAACAGCCTGAAAGCTTTGTTTCAGGAGCAAGCTCGCACAGAGAGATACCAGACGGTTAAATCTCTCATGGATTGCAAGCTGGCTAAGGACAGTCCAGTAAGTCCTCATGTCCTTAAAATGATGGGTTACATTGATAACTTGGGGAAACTGGACTGTGCCATTAGCCAGGATCTAGCCACTGACATGATTCTGCAGTCTTTGCCGTCGTGTTTTGATCAGTTCATCATGAACTACAACATGCAAAACATGACTAAGACATTGACTGAGTTGCACGGTATGCTGAAGACAGCAGAACCGAACCTCAAGAAGGCTACTCCCAGTGTACTGATGGTACAAGGGGGTAAAAGGTTTAAGAAACCTAAGAAGGATAAGGGAAAGGCCCAAGTTGTCCAGACTGAGAGTCAGGACAAGCCCAAGCCGAAGCCCAAATCCGGGCCTTCTCCTGAGGACAAATGCAACTACTGCAAGCAGTTAGGGCATTGGAAGAGAGACTGCAAGAAGTTCATGGAAGATTACAAGAAGCTAAAGAAGACGTATGATGCGTCTGATTCAGGTATTTATGTTATCGAACTTAATGTTATGTCTTCTAGTTCTACTTCGTGGGTATTGGATACCGGCTGCGGTGCTCATATTTGTACTGATGTGCAGGCACTAAGAAACAGTAGGACGCTGAAGAAAGGACAAGTGGAGCTGCGGGTCGGGAATGGAGCTAAGGTTGCTGCATTGGCCGTAGGCACTTACGATTTGTCTTTACCTTCGGGCATGGTTTTAGCTTTGAATAATTGCTACTTTGTACCTGCGATTAGCAGAAACATAATTTCAGTTTCCATTTTGGATTTGGAAGGTTTTGATTTTGCTATTAAGAATAAAGTTTGTTCTTTTAATCGTGATGGTACGTTTTATGGTAGCGTCCCATTAGATAATGGGTTATATGTCTTAAACCAAGAAATGCATGTCTTTAACATAAATACAAAGCGGTTTAAGTCAAATGACGAAAATCCGACTTTCTTATGGCATTGTCGTTTGGGCCATATCAATGAGAAACGCATTCAGAAGCTCCATCGTAATGGGCTTCTGGGCTCATTTGATTTTGAATCATGTGAGAAATGCGAATCTTGCTTGATGGGCAAAATGGCTAGAGCCCCTTTCAACAAACCGAATGAAAGGGCCAGTGATCTATTGGGCCTTGTTCATACTGATGTATGTGGGCCAATGAGCACTGTTGCCAGAGGAAATTACAAGTACTTCATTACCTTCACTGATGACTTCAGTAGGTATGGCTATGTCTATTTGATGAGACACAAGTCAGAATCCTTTGATAGATTCAAGGAATTCAAGAATGAAGTACAGAACCAACTTGGCAAAAGTGTCAAAGTTCTGCGATCGGATCGTGGAGGAGAATACTTGAGTCAAGAGTTCAGCGACTATCTGAGCGAGTGTTGAATTGTTTCACAACTCACTCCTCCTGGAACACCCCAATGGAATGGAGTGTCAGAGAGGAGGAATCGAACCTTATTGGATATGGTTCGGTCTATGATGAGTCATTCAAATCTTCCATTATCCTTTTGGGGATACGATCTAGATACGTCTGCGTTTACACTAAATAGGGTGGCATTTAAATCAGTGGAAAAGACACCACATGAATTGTGGATTGGGAACATTCCTACTCTGTCTTTCCTGAAGATTTGGGGTTGTGAGGCTTATGTCAAACGTTTAACCTCTGACAAGCTCGCACCCAAATCAGATAAATGCTATTTCGTTGGTTATCCTAGGGAAACCAAGGCATACTACTTTTACAACCAATCTGAGAACAAAGTATTTGTTGCTCGGGACTGTTCTTTTCTTGAGAGGGAGTTTCTTTCTAAGAAAAACAGTGGGAGTAAAGTACATCTTGAAGAAATTCGAGATGCACAGGAGACTGCTCAACCTGCTGAGGAAGAGCAGCAGTTGGACCCACAAAGTTCTGTGGAGCCCACGCCTGTGGAGCCTGAAGTTCGCAGATCCGGAAGGATCCGTCATGAACCCGAGAGATACAATGGATTTCTCGTGACCAATTCCAATGATCTTATGATCATTGAAAGTGACGAACCTGCAAACTTCGCGGAAGCAATGATGGGCCCGGACTCCGAAAAGTGGCTTGGATCCTCTAAATCCGAAATGGGATCCATGTCAGAAAACCAAGTATGGTCCTTGGTCGATTTACCTAATGGTGCAAAAGCCAATGAGTGTAAATGGATCTTCAAGAAGAAGATTGACGTGGATGATAATGTGCAAATTTACAAAGCGAGGTTGGTGGCTAAAGGTTTCAAGCAAATTCCTGGTATTGACTATGATGAAACCTATTCCCCAGTCGCTATGCTTAAATCCATTCGGATTCTTCTAGCAATTTACGCTCATTATGACTATGAGATTTGGCAGATGGATGTCAAAACCGCATTCCTGAATGGTATTCTGGAAGAGGATGTGTATATGACACAGCCTGAAGGTTTTGTTGATCCTAAGAACGCTGGGAAGGTATGCAAGCTTCATAAATCCATTTATGGATTGAATCAAGCATCACGGAGTTGGAATCTTCGTTTTGATGAAACAGTAAAACAATTTGATTTCATCAAGAACGAAGAGGAACCATGTGTTTACAAGAAGACAAGTGGGAGCAGAATTGCGTTTCTTGTACTGTATGTCGATGACATACTCCTCCTCGGTAATGACGTTCCGTTGCTTCAGTCTGTTAAGACTTGGCCCGGAAGTTGTTTTTCCATGAAATACATGGGAGAAGCCGCGTACATTCTTGGAATCAGAATCTACAGAGATAAAGTGAACATGCTGATTGGATTGTGCCAGGACACTTATATTGATAAGGTGTTGCACAGATTCAGGATGCATGATTCCAAGAAGGGTTTCATACCGATGTCTCATGGCATTAGTCTCAGCAAGAAGCAGTGTCCGGTGACACATGCTGAGCGGGAGCGCATGAATAGGATTCCTTATGCTTCTGCAATAGGATCTGTTATGTATGCCATGCTCTGCACTCGTCCAGATATAGCTTACGCGTTAAGCATGACGAGTAGATACCAATCTGATCCAGGTGAAGCTCACTGGACAGCTGTCAAGAATATTCTCAAGTATTTGAGACATACTAAGGATAAATTCCTGGTGTATGGAGGAAGTGAAGAACTTGTGGTGAATGGATTCACTGACGCGAGTTTTCAGACGGACATAGACGATTTTCGATCACAGTCTGGATATGTCTTCTGTCTAAATGGCGGTGCAGTGAGCTGGAAGAGCTCTAAGCAGAATACCGTAGCTGATTCCACGACGGAAGCTGAATATGTTGCTGCTTCAGAAGCGGCAAAGGAATCTGTTTGGATCAAGAAGTTCATGACTGAACTTAGTGTGGTTCCGAGTATCTTGGAGCCAGTGGCTTTGTCTTGTGATAACAATGGAGCCATTGCTCAGGCGAAAGAACCCATATCATACCTGAAGTCCAAACACGTAGAGAGGAGATATCACATGATTCGTGATATCGTCAATAGAGGTGATGTGAAGATCAACCGAGTTCCGACGGATGAGAATGTCGCTGATCCTCTCACTAAATCACTCCCAAGGTCTAAGCATGAGATTCATACGACTGCCGTAGGCATTAGAGATCTTAAGATGTAATCTTGATTCTAGTGGGAGTTTTAGTTTTATTTTATTTATAATAAGATGCTCTTGTAAACATTCTTTTGGATATGTTTAATGAAATTTGATTTCAGCATTATTTATTGTGATCTAAATAATGGTCCCAAAATAAGTTTATGTCATATTATAGGTCATCAAGTTGAGGACTTGATCATGAAACCCTATAAGTTTATGTCATAAATTATATTCTGTCCCTAGTCGAGGTTGTCAAAGTGGGACAATGGCAACCGCGAGAGACTAGATTGTGAGGGGACTGTTGGCTAAGTTTCATGGAGCCAATGATATGATTATCGCAGTCAGTCACATAGATATATGTTGGTGAACATATGATCGGACATGACCCGCTGATGAGAAGTCTACAAGATAGTTATATCTGTGTCATAAGAGGTTCTCATTACGACTATAGAGTATAGTCCTCAGACCTGAGTTCATCATGCTTTCTTGCATATGAATTGGTACACTTGACTTTGTCAAACGTCGACCCGTAACTGGCGACTATAACGACACTGTTCAGGTATATCATGAAGTGTGCGTTGAAATAGGGATGGAACAAGATGGGATTTGTCCCTCCTGAATAACAGGAGATAAATATCTCAGGGCCTATCGAAGATTTAAATACTGAGAAAAATGTGTGGCCGCACTCAAACGAACTGTAGTTCAGTTGTTTGTAATGTTCAGTTTAAGATCAGGAGTTCGATAAACACGATATTGGCTTAATAAGGATGACACCAATCTTGCCTTATGCCAAATCAAAATATAGAGACAAAAGGATTATAGGAATTGATGATTCCAGTACAAGTGGGAGATTGTTGGGATAGTGTCCTGAAATCACACTTGTACTCACTCCTGATGATAATTGTGTGTCGAGATCAGACATTCGTATAATACTGGGCGGTTGCAATGTTTTGCTAGAAGCCTCTTGCAATCTGTAAGTTGTAGACTTACTGCCAGTATTATATGATCCTATAGGGTCACACACCTAAGCAAACTTGAAGCTAAAATATGGGAATGATCATTATGGTAATGATCATGTTAATGTGTATTGGATACACATTAATATCGAGTAAAAGGTGTTGTGTCGATCGACACAGCATGTGTGTCGGTCGACACAGTTCGGGTTTTCGAAAGGCTTTTCGAAATTATGACTTAAACAAGTCTGGCCCGTTAAGTGTGATTCTAGGTCGAATAAAACTTGAAAGTTTCGATCTAGAACAGTGGCCGTCGCCTTTTTCTTGACAGAAAATACTCTTAGATCCCATAGATCCGACACTAGCATCCCGTTTCCAGCTTGTGTGCGTGTGTATCTGGTAGAGGCAAGGCATCTGTGTTACTCGCTGATCTCGTTCACCAATTCATTCCGCTGCCAGTTCAAGGTAAGAACGAGGTTGGTAAAATTTCAATATAACGAACCCTAGATCCTAGGAGATTCAACACTTTCGGTCACTAGGTAACCAAGGAATTCTCCTGAGGGGACCCCGAATGTGCACTTCGCTGGGTTGAGTTTTATCCCGTATTTATTGAGAATGATAAATCATTCTTTTAGCTGTGGGATATGGTCTTCGTACTTGGAAGATTTGACCAGCATATCGTCGATGTAGACTTCCATGGTTTTACCCAGGAGTCGTGAAAACATCTTGTTGACGAGGCGTTGGTAAGTTGCTCCTGCATTTTTCAACCTGAAGGGCATGACTTTATAGCAGTACGTTCCTCTATCAGTTATGAACGAAGTCTTTTCTTGGTCCTCGGGGTTCATTAGTATTTGGTTATACCCCGAGAAGGCATCCATGAAGGATAGCAGTTGGTGTCCGGCGGTAGCTTCGACCAGTCGGTCGATGTGCGGGAGTGGGAAGCTGTCCTTCGGACATGCTTTGTTGATATCTGTAAAATCTACACAGACTCTCTACTTCCCGTTCTTTTTCTTGACCACTACGGGGTTCGCGAGCCAGTCGGGGTACTTGACCTCTCTGATCGATCCGATTTTTAATAACCGATCGACCTCGTCGTTGACGGCTCGAGCTCGTTCCGGGCCTAGTTTCCAACGCTTTTGTCTTACCGGTTTGTAGGTTGGGTCGACATTCAGCTCGTGGCTGGTTACGTCGATGTTGATCCATTTCATGTCTGCTGAAGACCAGGCAAAGGAGTCGACATTCTGTTTAAGGAAAGAGACCAATTCGTTTTTGACTGGTTCTGATAGGTCAATTCCAATGCCAACAAGTCTCTCGGGGTGAGCATCGTCTATGCAAACTTGGGTCGTGAGGTCCTTTGGGGGTCCTATTTGACTCGGGTCGTTCGACCTTTTAGTCTGCATAGTGGCGAGCTCCTTTTCTTTCCGTAATTGCTACGCGGGGGATTTTTCAATCTGCTTATACCCTTTCATATAGCAATGACGGGAAATATTTTGACTTCCGTAAATGGTTTTTACTCCTTTGGGAGTTGGAAATTTTACGCATTGATGGTAGGTCGACGGTACTGCTTTCATGTCGTATATCCATGGTCGACCTAGAATTGCGTTGTAGGGAGCTGGCCGGTCTACTACGACGAACTCTGTCATCCTTCGAACTCCTCCAGCTATTACTGGGGCGAATACAGAGCACATTGAGTATGTTGTTTCACCAGCGAACCCTACTAGTGGTGTCTTTTCTTCGACGATTTCGGAGTCGTAGAAATCCATCTTTCTGAACGTATCATAAAAGAGGACATCCACCGAACTCCCTGTGTCGATCATTATCCTCGAGAGTTCGACGTCTCCCACTACTAGATAGACAAGGAGAGCGTCATCGTGTGGTTTCTCGAGATTACTTATCTCGCTCTCGTGAAAAATGATCTCGTGGTCTGGGCCTAACAATGGGATTTCCCCCCTTTGTCGGTCTCGACTCTTCTTTGGAGAGCTTTGATTGAGTTGACCGAATCTCGGCAAAGCTTGGAGCCACCGAAGATGAAGTCGATTCGTTTGGGAGGGATAGCCCGTACACCCCCCCCCCCCCCCCCCCCCCCCCCCCCCCCCCCCCCCCCGCAGAGACGAGGGAGATTGATTCGCGAGCGCAAACTCTTACTGGGAGCTGGAGGTGGAGATAGTACCGAGCCTCCCGGGGTGCCGCACAGGCTGAGTTCACCGAGAATGACTTCGACTCTCTTCCGCGATCCCTGGGGGAGGGTTTCGGGAGATTCCGGCTCCTTAGATTGCTCTCGTTTGTTTTGAGGAGTCTTCTTGGTGTTTGACTCTCTAGTCTGTTTATTTTCCTTTTTGTCAGATGGAGTTTCCTCCTCGACTTCTGGCTCTTGTTTGTTTTCGGACTCTCGCTTTTGAGCCTCGGCTTTAGCTCGACTGTAGCACTCTTCAGTCGAATGTCCTCTTTTGTTATGAAAATCCTAGAATTTTTCCTTATCGAACTCAAATTTCTTCGAGCTCTTCGGGCTCTCGACTGCTTTGACGTTTCCTGATTTACGGGAATCCTTTTTTGAGTTCGAGTTCTGCGAGTCCGACGGGTTCTTTTCTTTTCGATGCTTTTCTATGAGGGCTGTAGTTTCGTCCTCGAGGCGAGCGAAGGCCGATGCGCGATGAAGGGCGTCATCGAGTGTTTGTGGTTCGCGGAATCTGGTCGAAAATCATAGTCCGCGTCTCAATGCTTCTATAGCTACTTCGTCTCGCGGGTTTACGATTTTGGATTTTATTTCTTTAAATCGGTCGATGTACGAGCGAAGTGGCTCGTCGGGTTTCTGGGAGACGCTAAATAGAGCTGCCTCAGTAGTCTTTTCTTCGATAAAGTCGGAATATTGTTTGAGGAAAGCCGTCATGAACTGGGTGAAGTTGTCAATGGACCTTTCCTCTAGTCCGGTGATATATCATGGTTTTTACTAGTTTTAGGCCATGATATAGATGTGTTTTAGTGTCTTTTGTCTTTGTTTAGAGTCTTTTACAGGTATAATCAGGTTGGGAGCTAAATTGGAGATTATGGAGCATTTTGGAGATTTTTGGAGTGATTGGCCGAGAGATAGAGTTCACTGTCCGAGACAGAGAAAGGTGTCGATCGTTGCACTCTAGCAACGATCGTTGCACCAGCGAGATGGGCCAAAAACTCGGCGGTTTAGAAGAATCAAGATATTGCACTTTGATCCAGAAGTTCCTGATATTTACAAAGAAGCCCCTGGCCGAGATTATGCCTATATAATAGAGTTTTTAGAGTTTTTATTAGAAAAAAACTTCATAATTAAGAGCAGAGGATTTTTAGAGCTTTTGGGGCTGATCTGAACCTGATTCATCATCTGTATTTGGAGAAGATTTCGAACCCCTTTTACTCTTATTCTTTTATGCAATTTACTTATCATATGATCATGTTTTCATTATCTATGTCTGAGTAGATTCCTAGTTAGACTTAGGGTTTCTCACATAGGATTTCATGACTTGCTAGACTTGTTCAATTTCAGTTAAGGATTCAAACTATATCTGTTCTTCAATTTAATTGTGCTTAAAGCTAGTTCTAACCTGATCAATTAGAATCTAGATCTTAGGTTGCTAAATACGTCACGGAAGTGGGGTTTAGGAATCTGAACTAATTAAATTGGGCAATTAAACTTTGCGCAAACGAAAGTTTGGTTTAGGATAATTGTGAACATATCAAACTTGAGCCTATTGCTAGTTTAATCTGTTAGTTCTCGCAAACGGAAGTTTGGTTTGCTGCACTTAGACTTAGAGAATTATCGCAAAGGAATTTGGTTAATTCTATATCTGTGTTTTGAGTTCTAGAACTGTGCTTAATTAGATCCTTGCTGAATGAACTGTCTGCTAGTCTGATTTCCTGAGAATACCCTAGGTTTGACGCTTTTAATTACTTGCTTTCACAACCAATAATCTCTGCTACTGATTTACTTTCTCGCACTACTTTCAATACAATCACATTGCTTATTTCTAGTATTCATTCCCTACGGTTTGATTCTCTTGAGACCAAGTGTCCCTGTGGATTCGATAACCCTATATACTACTTTGACATTGCTGTACACTTGCAGTTTAGTATAGGGATTAATTCTTGACCTATCATCCGGCAAACCATTCTAGGACGGAGCCTGATAGGTTTTCGGCGAAGAGCCTGCAGAAAGCCGGCTCTCTCTCCTCATCGCTAAGGTATACCCTCGCCATTGCCAGTCGGAACGCCCTGATATGGGCTTTCGGGTCTGATTTTCCAGAGAACTCCGGAAACTTTGTTTTCTTTATTTCCCGGATTCGTGCAAAGGCGATCCGGTCTGTGAACGGCGTTTGTCGCGTTTCTTCTATCACTCGATCGATGTCGGGCGCCGCGCTTGTTGCCATGTGAACTTTGGAGCTCACACTGACGAACTGAGCTTTAGCTTGTTCAATATACTGTCTAAGCATGTCGTGTTCATCGCCTGTCGTAGGCGCGAACTGGGCTTGTGCTTGATTGGACGTTTGTCCAGGGAAAACGTGGTCGAGAAGATCGATTGTTGGAAACGATCCAGTCTGGTCAACCTGCGGCGTTTGGAACTGTACCGTATTTGATCCGTTAGGATGTCACGAGCTCGAGGCGAAAGCAGAGCCTCCTAGTTGCCTCGGCCGGATATTCGAACTATTCAGGAAAGGTGGTGGCCCGGGTAATGGTCGGTTTCCCAATCCGGTTGGATCTGTGACCATTGAATTCGAACCGAATGGAGTCAGAGTCGCGATAGGCGTCATTATAGGGCAGAAGCCGCTGCCTGACGTATTGGAAAAATTCCCCGACGCTCCCGGGGGAGTTGCTACCTGGGAGAAGTCCATGCGTGAACACGGTGGAGGACTTATGGGGGTTCGTGGATCGTGTGTTGATCTACCCCCTGGTTTTGGCTAGCGAGATCTTCAAGACGGGCGTTAATGCGCCTTTCCTGTTCATCGAGCTGCGCGGCCAGAGAGCAGTTCGCGATCTCTTGGGCCCGTGCGCTTGCCTCGTTGTTTCTCGTTTGGTTTACCAACAAGCTTAACATCGAACGGATTTCAGCGAGATCATCTGGGCCTTGTCGCTGTGGAGCAGAAGGCAGTGGCGAATTAGGTCTGGTTGTTCCAGATCCACCTCCTGAAGCGGGGGCGGAAATGGAATCATTCCTCATCCACACCCAATTTCTGCTCGGATCATTAGTTCCTGACAAAACATTTGTCGGAGTTTGGCTCGTCGCGACTGTTTGAGCGACTGGGCCGGTTGGTGCCGAAGTCGTGGAGACTGAGGCAGAGATCGTCAACACGCCGTCGGTCTGACCCATGATTCTTACCCCGGTGGTGTTCTGAGGAACGTTGTCAACCGTTTGAGGGTGATCGACTGGTGGTGTGGCGCTGGGAGAGCCAGATTGGTCGGGATTCATCTCGATCTATCGGATCTAGGATCTGATTCTTAAGACAGGAAAAACTATAGATAGTCCCCACAGTCGGCGCCAAATGTGAGATATGGGATTCACACTAAGAATTTGTATTCGTGGATTTGGACTTTTGGATATAGAAATGGTATAGTTTCCTATAAATCAAAGACTTTATTGAGATTGATCGTCGAGATAGAACAAACACAGTCGAAAAGAGAGTACAAAGATTTATGATCGAGCTATCTAGTCGAAGTGTTCTAAGCTAGGGTTGGAATGTGCTTGAATGAATCACCACTTCTTCCTTAAATACTCTCGACTTTGATCTTCTTGTTCCGATATTTCGGCCTCGTCATAACGATCTCCGAGATTTGCGTGGATCAGTTGAACTGACGAAGACCGGGTTGCTCTATCTCCACGTCGTCTTCTGTCGAGCTCGAGCTCGATCGCTTCCTACTTCGGCATCGCTTGGGCCTTGTCATGAAGTCAATCGTATAGGCCCAACAGAGGACAACGGTCGATCCCTCTCTGTCTTGATGTTAGGACGGGCTCATAATTATGGGCATTTGTCTTATTTGTTAATGGGCCAGATTTCCTAGAGGGAAATCCAGTACCAACAGAAAGGAAGTTAGTAGTTGTATCTCTATTTACTCCTGTGGGGGTAGGGTCTTCACTTCGTGTGCTTGTCTCAGAGCATCTTTGAGTGTTGTCCAAGTTTCACTTCTTAACATGCCTTGAAGGGCGCTAATGCCCATATCTCAGTCGCATATGAGCAGTGGAGCAATATATGCTCTATATTTTCTTTTTCGCCACATCTCTTGAATTTGTCATCCGTTTTTCATCGGGTCCGGGTAGAGACCAAAGGTGATCACCTTCCTTTTTACCAAGTTTTCTCCCACTGGCAATGTTCCTTTTTATTGCTTTCCACATAAGCATTTGAATCTTTGGTGAAGTCAATTTCTAGATATATATGTTCTATTCAAATTCTTGCGAAGGTAGGCCATCATCTCTGTTTTCAATCGTTTCGCCTATTGCTTGGTAGTAGCCTTTCTTTGTCGAGTACTGGCCACAATATCCATCCAGCCAAAAAATTATATCGCTAGCTCCTTGTCGGTTTAGTTTAATCTTCATTATGTCCGCTTCTTTCTATAGGAAAAGCTCATGAATTAGTTCAGTGTTCCACTCCGTTATCCCTTGATGAAATAGCTTTGAAACTATCCAATCCATAGTAGCTTCCGTCCCAGGGCCAAATAGTGTTTCAGGTTTGTCCAAGCTGATCCACGAATCCTCCCAGATCCTTGTCTTCTTCCCATCTCCTATTACATAGCCCAACCCCTTAGCAAGTCCCTCCCCAGCAGTATTCCTCTCCATCCATGAGAGGTCGTTGATACAGGCTCTATATCCAGAAAGTCCTCCTTACCACATTATTTACCAAGTAGGAGTTAAGCCAACAACAATCAGGATTGCATAATATTCTCCAGCTATTCTTTGCCAAGAGAGAGTCAATAAGGGCCTCAATGTTTCTAAATCCCAATCCTCCATCTTTTTTTGACTTCGTCATCTAATCCCAAGCTATCCAACAATACTTCTTTTCTCTGGATTAGAGTCCCACCAAAATCTCGTAAGAGCCGATTGTATCCTTTTACACATGCTTTTTGGTTTTAAAGCTCATAAATGTGTATGTGGGTAACGCCATTAGAACTGCTCTAAGTAAGACCAGTTTCCCCGCTGTTGATAGTCTTCTTGTTGACCAACTCACTGATTTCTGTTTAATCATGTCCACTATAGCCGTAAACAAGTCTTTCTTTCTTCTACCAAAAAGTTTCGGTAATCCTGATAGGTCAAGAATTAATCCCTATACTAAACTGCAAGTGTACAGCAATGTCAAAGTAGTATATAGGGTTATCGAATCCACAGGGACACTTGGTCTCAAGAGAATCAAACCGTAGGGAATGAATACTAGAAATAAGCAATGTGATTATATTGAAAGTAGTGCGAGAAAGTAAATCAGTAGCAGAGATTATTGGTTGTGAAAGCAAGTAATTAAAAGCGTCAAACCTAGGGTATTCTCAGGAAATCAGACTAGCAGACAGTTCATTCAGCAAGGATCTAATTAAGCACAGTTCTAGAACTCAAAACACAGATATAGAATTAACCAAATTCCTTTGCGATAATTCTCTAAGTCTAAGTGCAGCAAACCAAACTTCCGTTTGCGAGAACTAACAGATTAAACTAGCAATAAGCTCAAGTTTGATATGTTCACAATTATCCTAAACCAAACTTTCGTTTGCGCAAAGTTTAATTGCCCAATTTAATTAGTTCAGATTCCTAAACCCCACTTCCGTGACGTATTTAGCAACCTAAGATCTAGATTCTAATTGATCAGGTTAGAACTAGCTTTAAGCACAATTAAATTGAAGAACAGATATAGTTTGAATCCTTAACTGAAATTGAACAAGTCTAGCAAGTCATGAAATCCTATGTGAGAAACCCTAAGTCTAACTAGGAATCTACTCAGACATAGATAATGAAAACATGATCATGTGATAAGTAAATTGCATAAAAGAATAAGAGTAAAAGGGGTTCGAAATCTTCTCCAAATACAGATGATGAATTAGGTTCAGATCAGCCCCAAAAGCTCTAAAAATCCTCTGCTCTTAATTATGAAGTTGTATTGTAAAAAGTATAAAGCGTCTCTAATAAAAACACTAAAAACTCTATTATATAGGCATAATCTCGGCCAGGGGCTTCTTTGTAAATATCAGGAACTTCTGGATCAAAGTGCAATATCTTGATTCTTCTAAACCGCCGAGTTTCGGCCCATCTCGCTGGTGCAACGATCGTTGCTAGAGTGCAACGATCGATACCTTTCTCTGTCTCGGACAGTGAACTCTATCTCTCGGCCAATCACTCCAAAAATCTCCAAAATGCTCCATAATCTCCAATTTAGCTCCCAACCTGATTATACCTGTAAAAGACTCTAAACAAAGACAAAAGACACTAAAACACATCTATATCATGGCCTAAAACTAGTAAAAACCATGATATATCAACTCCCCCACACTTAGCCTTTGCTTGCCCTCAAGCAAAACATAGAACTAAAACATGGTGAAGAGGTTTGAAAACTCTTCAGAAACTCATTTCATCTTAGAAGCTACAATACTCAGATTCCCCTTAGTAAACCACTGAAAGAATCAATCACAGGATATCAAGACCAACATGTACTTCCCCCACACTTAGCAACTGTCCTAGGTAAACTCCACAATCACATTCAAGCATTCAAATTCTCCCTACTGACTTCTGCAAGTATTTAAGTGCGGTCTCACCTAAGGAGTATCGATCTAAAGGCACATGGATTCTTACCTAATCAGCTCTAGACCACCATACTATCTTTCTCCAGTCCCTTTCTTCTCTTTCCCTTCTTTAACAACTGATTTTTCCCCACTGGGTATCATTTTATTTTTTTTATCAGTGTTCTTCCCGTTATGGGGTGTACTTTGGACACATTCCATGGATCACATGAGAGAAAATAGTGTTTGCTACCACTCTCATGACCACTTCGGAGTTACTAACTCATCCTCAGTTTATTATCTTTTTTTTTTTTTTACTTTATAGAAGGGGAGAAGGGAACTAAATAGGACAGGTTTACAGGCTGTGTCAGAACTAACAGGGAATCCGACATAAAGTATACCAAGCCCTTAGGTGAGAAATCTAAGTCAGTATTAGGGGTGAAGTCAGTAAAAGATCCTCTGATACCTGAAGTGATGTGGGTGTTCCCAGTAGGTTGATCTGTGATGGGGTTTTCTAATAGTCAGAGATAGATCCTGCAACTTCATCCCAATGGTTACTTAAGTTCCTGCAAGTTTTGTAAATCTCCTCTGAAAATCATAGTTTCTTACTTAAACAATTTTGACTCAATAAAACAAAAAAATTTTGAAAAACGGACTGACTCTTAAGAAAACAGAAAGATAAACGTCAGTAGCACCTCCCCCACACTTAAGACACACTGTCCCCAGTAGTGTCCAGCGAAGGATCGGTAAAAAGAAAATAAAATAAAATTGAAAAGGGTGAGTTTATGTCTGTCGGGTTACCTCTGTCGCACAGCATCGATCGGTGCATTAGATGCATCGACCGTTACTTGGCGACTTTCGTGTATGGTCGATCGTTGCTCAGGACAGCAACGATCGCTGCAATGCGATTCCTTTCGTGTTGTGACGATCGATGCAGAAATGCATCGATCGCTGCACTGCGATTTAATCCGAGACCTGCAAACATGACTGCACCAGAAACAAAAACAAACGTAAAATCCTAACAAAAACACCAAAAATTAAAAAGAAAAACACCAGTACCTAATGGTGGGTTGCCTCCCACCCAGCGCTTGTTTAAGGTCAATAGCTTGACCGGACGCGCAAGGTTTTTCAAGTGCCAGAAGATCCTGACAGAGACTTTTTCTGTCTCTGTTCAAGTCTCCTCATCCATGGTGGAGAATAGGCTGTTGCAGAATGCTTCAGTCCAAGAAAAGATGGAATAAAATGCGCTCCAGGATCTATTATCACAGTCTCATTCAGCTGCTCATCATCTGCTTCCAAGATCTTGAAAGTCTGTCCATCTATCAGTGGCTTCCGCAGCTTCTCCATCTCATATCGCAGTGTCTCATCTCCCAGGTGGAGGTCTATTAGACTCTGTCTAACATCAATCACAGCTCCTGCTGTAGCCAAGAATGGTCTCCCAAGCAATAAAGCTTCATCCGGATCGCAGGCGTATTTCAGCACAAGGAAGTCCGTTGGAACTAAGTAGTTTCCAACTCTTACCGGAATATCCATAAGGAGTCCTTCAGGAACTCGTATGGACTGATCAGCTAGGATAAGACGTGTCCTAGTAGGAGCAAAATCCAACATACCCAGCTTCTCTGCCACAGAGTAAGGCATTATGCTCCCAGCAGCTCCTAAATCACACAGAGAACGCCTAAAACCATCTTCAAAGATAGAACAATCAAGTACAAAGACTCCAGGATCAGGCAGTTTCTTTGGGACCTTAGTTAACAGAACATCACTAATATGCTGAGGAACTACTATCACCCATTCTCTTAGCTCTTCATCTAATGGCAACATCTTGTTCAAATATTTCTGAACACATGGATGATAAAGTGGATCATCAGATGATGGAATTTCTTCCAAGTCTTCACCACTCTTTTCTAGCCTTTTCAGCTCTTCAATCTCTTGTTTAATCACTTCAGACACCTTGGGACTGTGCCAAATAGCTCGTGCATAAACATCTTCTGGAGTGATTTCAGATGTATCAGGGAATAGGCGGGCCAGTTCTGCATCAATCTCATTTTCATCCCACGGATTCTCTGCTTGTTCACGACCTGCATCGATCGATGCCAGATGTGTATCGATCGTTGCATCGCGATCATCACAACTTCCACCCGAGAGTTTTTCACAGAAATCCGAAAATTCTGCCTCAGTCACCAACTCAGCTGTACTTAGCTCAAATTTCTCCCCTAGATAAGATCCATCATTAATCAGTACAGAACAGGCCTTAATATGAGTGTCTGCAACTCCTTTTCCTTTTAGTGAGCTGGACATCTGATTCACCTGAGTGTCCAACTGTTTCATGTGAGTGCTCAATGTCTCAAACTTCCCATTGAGGTCCTGATAGACAGCGTCCAGCTTCTTGTTGTTGTCTACAGAAAGCTTGGTTTGACTCTCCATCAGTTGTTCCATCATAGCCTCCATTTTGCTCTCATGGGCTGTAGGTGCAGGAGGAGTCTGATAAGATGTAGATCCATAGGTTCTCTGATTACCCTGTCCATAGGTCTTTTGAAAACCACCAGATTGTCCTCCATTTGAGAATCTGTTCCCCTGTTGATTGTTAAATCTATTACCTTGGAAACCGGAACCTCCTATGAAATTCACTTCTTCTTCCTGAGTGTCCACCTCAGTTTGAATCACCTCCACATCTTGGGCAAAGTGGACAGCTTTCTTGTTTGTCAGAAGATTGTAGACTGTGTCCAATCTGGATCTAATATTAGCCATATCAGAATTCTCTACGGTTCCACCAGATCTCTTCCTCCTTTCATCCATTGTTTTGCAACTATTGCTGCCAATCAGGTTCTCTATCAACCGTTTAGCTTGTGTAGGAGTTCTGGTGCTGAAATTTGCATCACTGGAATTATCCAAAGCAGTCTGATAAGGGAGATCTATTCCTCTGAAGAAAATACCAATCAGCTGTACTTCTGTGAATCCATGGTGTGGACAATCACGCTGATACTGCTTAAATCTCATCCATGCGGTTGTCAAAGGCTCCACAGCTCCTTGGGAAAAAGTGAGTATGTCCTGTCTGGACTGATCTGAGCGCGCAGCGTCGTAGAAGTGACGCAGGAACTCACTCTTTAAGGCTGCCCAAGTAGTATACTGACCAGGTGCCAGTTGTCTCAGCCATGCACTAGCGTCTCCAGCAAGACTGTGCGGAAATAGCTTAAGGAATAGATAGTCCGGGCATACTCCTTCATACTTCATGCCAGTGACTATGTCCTCAAACTTGTCAATGTGATCCATAGGCTGCTCTGATTGAAGACCATGGAAAGCAATTTGTCTCATCAGTTGGTAGTAGATAGTTTTTACCTCAAAATCATTCCTCTCGAAGGCAGGAAGCACTAGAGCTGCTCGGTTTGCATGAAACTCATCAGGTCTATTGTAATCAGCTAGTGTCCTCTCATGAACTACCATCCGGCCTTCTGGCTCAACTTCATCAGGGATTGCTCGTCCCTCAGCATCAATCCTTTGCCCAGCAGCATTGTAAGGATTGTTCTCTGGATCCCTCAGGATTCCATCAGCATCTGGTATCAAGATCAAGCGTTCTTGTACCATTCTCTCTCTCTTTTCTCTTCTAATAGTCCTCTCTAGACGTCCAAGTTCCTCTAGATTGAGATTAACTAAGCTCGAGTTCGGATTACTTCGAGTGTTCTGCGTTGGCATAAACTGTCTGTAATCGTCCAGCAACGATCGATGCTATCAGTGCAACGATCGATTCAATCTCAAATCGCTTAGCAACGATCGACGCAAGGGTGCAACGATCGATGCAAGGCGAAATTCGTACCTGCGACAGAGAGAAACGGAGAAAAAGTCAGCAAAATAAAAATAAATAAAATAAAAACGAAAAACGAAAAATTTCTAGTAAAACCCTAAGTTCGGTCCTATCGAAGACTCAAAAGAGTCCCCGGCAACGGCGCCAAAAACTTGATAGGTCAAGAATTAATCCCTATACTAAACTGCAAGTGTACAGCAATGTCAAAGTAGTATATAGGGTTATCGAATCCACAGGGACACTTGGTCTCAAGAGAATCAAACCGTAGGGAATGAATACTAGAAATAAGCAATGTGATTATATTGAAAGTAGTGCGAGAAAGTAAATCAGTAGCAGAGATTATTGGTTGTGAAAGCAAGTAATTAAAAGCGTCAAACCTAGGGTATTCTCAGGAAATCAGACTAGCAGACAGTTCATTCAGCAAGGATCTAATTAAGCACAGTTCTAGAACTCAAAACACAGATATAGAATTAACCAAATTCCTTTGCGATAATTCTCTAAGTCTAAGTGCAGCAAACCAAACTTCCGTTTGCGAGAACTAACAGATTAAACTAGCAATAAGCTCAAGTTTGATATGTTCACAATTATCCTAAACCAAACTTTCGTTTGCGCAAAGTTTAATTGCCCAATTTAATTAGTTCAGATTCCTAAACCCCACTTCCGTGACGTATTTAGCAACCTAAGATCTAGATTCTAATTGATCAGGTTAGAACTAGCTTTAAGCACAATTAAATTGAAGAACAGATATAGTTTGAATCCTTAACTGAAATTGAACAAGTCTAGCAAGTCATGAAATCCTATGTGAGAAACCCTAAGTCTAACTAGGAATCTACTCAGACATAGATAATGAAAACATGATCATATGATAAGTAAATTGCATAAAAGAATAAGAGTAAAAGGGGTTCGAAATCTTCTCCAAATACAGATGATGAATTAGGTTCAGATCAGCCCCAAAAGCTCTAAAAATCCTCTGCTCTTAATTATGAAGTTGTATTGTAAAAAGTATAAAGCGTCTCTAATAAAAACACTAAAAACTCTATTATATAGGCATAATCTCGGCCAGGGGCTTCTTTGTAAATATCAGGAACTTCTGGATCAAAGTGCAATATCTTGATTCTTCTAAACCGCCGAGTTTCGGCCCATCTCGCTGGTGCAACGATCGTTGCTAGAGTGCAACGATCGATACCTTTCTCTGTCTCGGACAGTGAACTCTATCTCTCGGCCAATCACTCCAAAAATCTCCAAAATGCTCCATAATCTCCAATTTAGCTCCCAACCTGATTATACCTGTAAAAGACTCTAAACAAAGACAAAAGACACTAAAACACATCTATATCATGGCCTAAAACTAGTAAAAACCATGATATATCAAATCCCAAGTACTTCCCCGACCCTCCTTCTTTCTCTATCTCAAGGCAATTTTTCACTCAGATTTTAATCTTCGGAGGCGTCTTAGAGGAATAAGTGATAGCAGACTTTGCTTTGTTTATGGTTTGGTCTGATGTAAGCTCATACTCAAGAGGTATTCTCTTTAAGTGGAGGCAACACTTTGGATCATTTTAGTAAAGAGCATAGTATCATCAGCAAAAAGAAGGTGGTTGATTCTTGGTCCTCTTTTTGAGATTTGGATCCCAATAAGCTCGCCATTCTGTTGTGATTGATTGAATAATCCCGATAGCAACTCACTACACAATATAACTATGAAAGGAGGTAGAGGGTCTCCTTGTCTAATACATCTTTATATAACAGTCTCACCTTTTGCTTCTCCATTTACTAGCACTCCAAAGGTAACAGTAGAAATGCATAGCATAATCCACTCCACAAATCTCCTGTGGAAACCAAACTCAAGAAGAACAGCTTCAATGAATCACCACTCCAATTTGTCGTAGGCCTTACTCATGTCAGTTTTGACAGCCATAGTGCATCGTTTCACAGCCTTAGATCTTTTCAGAAAATGGAGCCTCTCATACGTTATCAACACATTATCCGTAATAGCTCTCCCTGATACAAAGGTCGATTGGTTTTCCGATATAATCAAGTTCAGTATCTTCTTGATTCTTCTCGTCAAAATCTTCGAGAAAGCTTTGTAGTAAATGTTACAAAGGGATAAGGGCATATAGTCTTTCACTCCTTTGGGAATCTTTCCCTTTGGGATCAATATGATATGCGATTATTTAACCTTTTTCCAGGAGCATACCTGATCTGAAAACTCGATTTCCTTAATCACTTCGCCTTTGATCAGCTCCCAATTAGTGTGGTAAAAGCTTGCCGAGAAACCATCCGGTCCTGGAGATTTGTCCGCGTGGATAGAGAAGAAAGCCTCCTTAATCTCCTTTGCTGATGGAATAGCCGCCAGCTCCTCATTCATCTCAGCCGTTATCACTCTACTGATTGCTTTTTTAACCGTTGGTATTGGGTCTGAGTTTCCGACAGTGAAGAGCTCCTGGAAATATTTCGAAATAATTGTGCATTCTTCTCCTCTTTGTAATAAACTACCCCTTCATCGTCTTCCACTACAAAAATTCTGTTTATTTCTCTTCTACCCCGGGTTATGGCATGGAAATAAGCTGAGTTCTTGTATCTTAGATTGAGCCATATCGTCCTGATGTGTTGTCTTCAATACTCTTCCTCCGCTTTGTATTCTTTCTTTAGGTCATCGTTTAGTATATGCACCTCCTCATCCTTGCCCAAAGGGTCTGCCATTGCCTTATCCAGCTTATCCTTCTTGATTTGTATTAATTTTCGGTAGTTGATATGTCTCTCCTTTTTCCATGCTACTAAGTTGCTTCTGCACTTATCTAGCTTGGCCACCACTGATTTATTTCTTCTTTCAGCCCACGCCACCCTAATTATTTCATTTGCTTCTTTGTTATTTCTCCAGCTCCTGTCATACAGAAATAGCATCTTCCTCTTCTTCTTTGATGGAGCTAAGTAAATAATCAAGGGACGGTGATCCGAGCTTTCAAAGCTCAAGTAGTTGCAATAGCTCATTGGATACTTCTTTTCCCATGCTCCATTTGATAGAGCTCTGTCCAATCTACATAACACAAGGTGAGTGCCCATGTTCCCTCTCCAAGACAACATATTCTCGGTGTGTCGAAGGCGTATAAGTCACATTCAGATATGAACGTTCTGAAACCAGTGTATGATCCTTCAGTCCTCTCAGGTCCTCCCTCTTTTTTCCCCTTCTGAAATAATATCATTAAAATCTCCCATAAGGAACCACGACTCATCTTTCTTCTCCTTTGTCTCAGTTAGTTTCTGCCACACTGTCTTGCACTTTGGTCTGTCCAGCTCTCCATAAAGCTCTCCATACACAAACATGGCAAAATATGATTCATTTATGGATTTCACTTTTGTTTCAATACAATTTTGGCTTTTATCCAGTATTTCTATCTCAACATCTTCATCACATATAGTAAAGCTAATCCTCCTACTCCAGGGCTATGAGGCGACACTAGGCATATAGATGTATACTTGAGATCTTGGAGCTCTTTGATTACAAAGTCATCTTGGTTTTTCGTTTTCATGAGGAAAATGATCTCCAATTTAAGCTTCATCTGGAGTTCCTTTAACATACGAGCTGTCGCGGGGTTTCCCAATCCGCAATAGTTCCAGCTCATCATTGCTAAGGAACCAGACGACAAACAAACCGGAAATCCTCTCCGTTCATGCCACTCTCCCTTCTGATCGATCCAACATTTTCCTGAACTTCCTGGTTCTGGTTTAGCATTCTCTCCCGTTAATCTTCCCCATCATGTCCTTGGTCCTCTTCTCATGTTATAGACAGTCTTTCTCTTCCTTCCTCATTGCCTCTTGTAGGCCTTCTCCTTGGTAAGTTATGATTCTGGTAGATAAGTCTTCTGCTAGCACTCCCACCCACTGGGTTTCTCGAACTAGCAAATGAGCTTCTTCTTTGACTATTAGTTCCCTTTCGTTTGTGGTTGTTGGTATTTGATGGTTCGCCATCTTTCAACCTTCTTCTTCGTGTGTCCTCTTTTAGTCGAATAACATTCTCTTCATGCTCATCACGGAGTATCAGGCATGGACTTTGCACTTCCGCCATCCTTCATGCATTTTCCAAAATAATGTCTGTCGTTTGTTCCATGAGGTTTTGATCCTCGCTTTCCATAATCCTTTGTATACAAGCCCCTCTTTCTTTTGGGTCAGGATGGTTAGCGTACTTATATGAAGCTACCCTTAGATCATTCATTAATTCAGCTCGAGAAGGAATATGGGTTATACCATTGGTCCCCAGAGCATGATCATTTCCGTACGGTTGAAGGTTTCTTTCCTTTGAATTAACCTCTTTCTTTTTTAATCTATTGTTTCAAACCTTCCCAGTCTTCTCATTCCCCCCATTTACTGGTGTTCGTTCAAGCCATCCTTTGTTGCCTCCACTCTTTTCATTGATCCTTAGGAGTGCATTCTCAAAACCTCTCTTTGCGTTATCAGTTATGTTTCTCGCTCATGCTCTCTCTCCCCTTCTCCTCTACTATCCAAGTGTGATCTTCTGTTGTACTCAGAGAGTTGGGGTTTTGTTCGTTTCTCTTTGGGCTCCTTAACTCTCAATTCAACCCTTCTTATCCCCTGATTCTCTTTAGGGTTATAGCTTGTTGTCCTCCCAAATTCTCTCCACTCTCTGCCTCTGTTAGTCTCAGCTTCATTGGCACTAATTTCCCTACAATCCTCCTCTTGGAGCTCTTCCTTTCCCCTATATCCATCATTTCCGCTTTGTCAACGATATTTGTGTCCATAATCATTCTCATACCCGCATCTTTATTTTGTATTCTAAGGTTTCTGTTATTTTCTATGTGGTATCTTCCCTCCTCGCTGTAGTGATGAACCCCTTCTTCACGTCCATAATCCACTCTGGTATGCCCAATTTTGCTTGCAGCCAATACTTGTGAAGAATCCTCTCTTACCGGGCTGAGAGATCTTTGGAATCTCATCTTTTGACCTTTGTTTTCTCCAAAAGTCCTTAACCCAAACTCAAGCCTGTTTTTCTCTATTGTACCCGGCAGAGCTTTGGGGCAGTCTCTAGCTTCATGGGTCAATCTAAGGCAAGTAGTGCAGTAGTTTTCAAGTCTCTCGTAGTCAAGGTTAACCAACAATTTTTTCCCCGCTTGCAAACTCTACCACTGTTTCCTTAACAATAGGTTGTAAACCGTCTATTGTTACCCTCACCCTGACCATTGCTAGTGTTATTTCTCTATCATCCAGTCGCCCGATCTCCCTTCCTATTCCATCCACTAGCTCTTTCTGATATAAATGCAAAGGGAGGCCATCCTGATCCAGAACGGTATTAGTTTTGGGAAGGTTGGCGAGATAACAGGCTCCCACTTCTCTAATATCACCTTCCAGTGCTCGAACTGGTAAGGGCGGTTTAGCAAAACCTGCTTCATGTCATCTTCCCTTTCAAAGCAAAACTTAAAACAATCGTTCCCCAAGTCCAAACCTTTTGCCCTGCCTCTGAGATTCCAGCGTCTTGACAAGAAAAGTATGAGGTTCCTAAACCTTATGGATATGAGGATTTTTTATCCTTCCTATGAGTGTCAGCTCATTCTCATGAATCAGGTTCGTTGTGTCAAGGTCTGGGGCTCTTACTCTCACTCTCCTCCTTAGATCTTGTTGGACCTCCAAACCTTTCCCTTTCTCTTCATAGGTAAGTATTCTCGCCATTGTTCCTTAGTTTCTCTTTGCCTACTTTGTTCCTTGGTCCTTCCTTGTTCCAAGCTCTTGTGAGTTTTAACCTTCAAACCAAGATAGCTTCAGATAGCCATTCCTCTTTTTTTTCTTTCTAGTGTCGTCGGAGCCTTGATGACGTGAGTAGTCAGAAGTCCGGACGTTTGATGTGGCCCTTTTCCTAAGGACCACTGCCGGAGCGGTATACCGCCGGTCGGAGAGTTTCTTTCCCTTTTAGTGAAAGAAAAAGTAGGTGTAGAAGTGGTAAAACACTGGGTACAAGTCTTCCTTTTGCTTCTTTTGGTTATTTATGTTGGTTAATAGGATGCAGAGTTGAACTTCGATTCTCGTGCTCGAGAGAAAAAAATACCCTGAACAAACCGTCTATCGATCGATGTGAGATTTTCCTATATGGCTGCCAAATTTGATCCTGTTGCAAACCCATTACTTCGAGTAAGTCGTACGTAGTAATTATATTTATATATATATATATATTGAGAGACTTTTGCTCTCTCTACTTCGCGCCATGTTATTAAAAATCAGTAAACTTATGTGGCATCAATTTTTACTTCGACTGTTTTTTATCCGTTGGGCCAAAATGCAAAAAAATAGCCCATGATTTATTATATAGCAAATGTAGTCAATTCATCACTAAGCCTTAAAAATTTCATGCCATTACTTATGCCCAAAACAATCCCACAAAGGATCCCATTACCCCTTCTCGATTCAGCCGTCATCCTCACAAGAACAATGAGAGACACAACTAGATTAGAGATGTCGTCTTCGTGTAATTTTGGCAGCTTGGTTTTGGTGGGATCACTGTGGATATTTTAGGGACAATTTATTCATATCCTCAAGCCGATGAAAAGATCCGAAGCACTAGCCTCAAGGTAGAGTCTTTTCCTTCCCATCTTACGTTTCTCTGTTGTCGTTCGTGATTTACGGTTTAGGTTTAGGAATGTGTTCTGATTGTTTAAGGTACAAGGAGGGAGAAATGCTAGAAACGCATTAACTTGCGCAGCTCGTCTGAGATTGACTTCTAGGCTGATTAGTAAGGTATGAATCGTAAACCGGCATGATCATATTCAACAATTGAATATGTTAATTAGTTATGCTAATTTAATTAGTAATGAAAAGATTGTTTAGGTAGCAAATGACTATCAAGGAAAGGGTAGATTGGAGGAGCTGGAATTTGATGGTGTTGACACTTCCTTTCTTGTGGTAATGCTCAACCTAATGCGGCTTGGAGCAGAATTAACAGCGAGAAAGTCCAAAAATCTTGGATTAGTTTCAGACAAATACTTTTAGACCAAGATCAATTGGTCGATTTGGCAGCTGAAACTCGCCTGAGCTGTTCCTCACGAGCAGCATTCGCCGCGTTTGCAGCCGCTTGTTCTTCTACTTTCCGTTTAGCTTCTTCCAATTATTGTTGCAGACTGCTGAATGAGGAAGAGATTTCTGAGTGCTTCCTCTTCCCGCTAACATGTGACTTTGCGAGTCTTCCAACTCCTTTAGGAGTTTCTTTTTTCATTTGTGAAAGTGGACTGCAAAAACAAAGAAATCATTATCAAATCTCAAACAGCTCAAACATAGTTAATATCATCAAATCTCAAACAACTCAAAGTAGAAGTCAAACAGAAATGGCAAACAAGAAGAGAACATGTTTACCTGCAAAAACATCTTGTTCTCCTCATCTATGGTTAGATTTTGTTGCGTGAAGTACCATCTGAAGTCTTTGAGTCCTAGAGGTTAGCAAACTTGGCTTCCAAGTTCTCCTCCTAACGTTTTGCCAATGTATGCACCTTTCGATCAAGAAACGTTCCATCCGATTTTGTATTAGTCTTGATGAAACTTCACCAAGACTCACCGGTCTTCCCAACTCTATTTCTTGTCATTATACACAAAAATATTTATGATAAGAGTAACAGAAACTATTGAATGAAGAGTTTAATACTCAGTATTAGCTTACCATTTCTTGTTGGATTTAAAGGTAAGAATTCTGGCCGGATAAGTGGACGTGAGCTCCAAGACTTCCACGGTCAGACAACCGAGCCTCAGAAGTGGTGTTACTCTTCTCTTTCGCTGCATCAGTGTCCCTGTAAGCAGTCATCTCTTTCCAGATAGTATTCGTAATCCACTTTGGTTTCTCTCGCGAGGTCCTTGCGGTGCTGACCATATCCTTCATTCATTATTGACATATACTCTCAAAGTGTTGTTGAACCCCACCGGTTATTAAAGGATCTCATGTGTGGGCTTTCTACAATAACAATAGAAAAGATAAGAGTTAGTTATTAAAATCAATAAAACCCAAACATAAGGTTAAAAATGAGAGAAGCTAACCGCGATTCGACAAATTAATGTTCTTGTCTATCCCGTAGCACCCCAAGTCTAGTTGTAATAAGGACTATAAAACTTGTTTGTGATGACTTTAGTAATCGTTCGGGTCAATGACGACTTGTCACGAACAAACCTACAATTATAGAAATAAACCATCAAGGCAGATAAGTAAGGTACATTCAAACAAAGAAGAAACAGAAACTAAGACCAAGACATACAAGAAACAAACACAAAGAACATATAAAACTAATCTGCAATTTCAAACAGAAATGCATATGCAATTTTAAAACAGAAAAGATATGCATATGCAATTTCAAAACATAAACAAGAAATTTATGTTGAGCAAGCTAAAATGTTCTTTTATATCCTCTGATTCTTCTTCCAAAAAGTCCATGTCACCAGATTCATAAAGTCAAGCCACAATTTCGTAAAAACACAAAATACTAATTTATCGAACCAAAATGGGACATACAAAACCATGATCATACGACATTTCCTACATACCAATCGTCCCAACTTTAGTGTAATGACAACAATCACGAATGAGATTGTCTATACAGACAAAGTCTCAAGAAAGATAGCATGTCTATAGCATAACAACAACCCAAGACAAATTTGCGTAGGACAAGATGCAATTGATTCACTTTCTCAGCAATAAGATTAGTCACGACAAGCAACAGAAAGTAATAGTCTCATTATAAGATAGTAACAACACAAGACAAGTAAAAGCAAAATATAACAACAGTCGCGACAAATTAGATTTAATATTCAGAACACCAAAAAGAAACAAGAATTCAGTAGTGAGAAACAAATAAAAACAAGTAAAAAAGCAAAACATACCATGTTGTGTTAGGATTTTCTGTAGGACACAACACTGTGGTGTATTTCTCCCGCCCTGGCATCCTGAGAACATCCTTGAGAAGAGCCATCTGGTATTTAGCAAGATTCGGCTGGATGAATCCTTCACCTATCACTTCTTCTTCGCCATCAGAATGAGAGTTCGGATCTTGATACAGCGGATGAGGAGGCGCTTGAGAGTGTAGAGAAGAGCGAGGTTGAGACTGTAAAGATCTTCGAGGGCTAGGCTCCAGAGACGTCATTATCTTATTGCAAAAGAGTCGTTTCCATGTCTTCATACTCCCATGAAATATTTTCCCTCGTACTGACTTTCACAACATTTAGCCACAATTACCCTCTTGTAAAATATATAGGCCAATTTTTCGTCTTATTCATTGGTCCATGCACTATATCTTGAACCCAAGGAGGAAAAGGATGTGTGGCTTTCCAGTTTTCTCGTCTCTTTAGTCTGTCAGCAATTGGAAGATACTACCTAGACTATATGGTATATTGTTTCTACGTTATCTCTCATTAGGCTTCCATCTTGGTGCTTGGAAAAACAAAAACTTATCTTCCTTTTTGTCTTCTTTCAACAAGATCATACAATTATTAATGCGAACATCAATTATATGAAAGGGGAGGCCTAAATTGTGCATCAGTTTTTATGTCTCGTAATGTGAACTAGTTGTCTGGTTTCCTTCTAGTTAAAACTCGGTAAACATTTCGCATATCGAATGCACTAACCTTTTACTCATATTATGTTCTGCCTTTTTTACAAGACTCGAGCAGCTAAGAATAACTATTAGTGATCTTCACGACAACCATCATATAATGGATTTTTCGCTCCTTCTAACAGGTCGTTAAAAAGTTTATGAATGAGTACAGATGAGTTCTTCCGAATTTTGATAACTTAACTCCTGATGATAGCTATCAAAATTCTCGTTATCACGAAATATATCATTCACCATATCCACATGTCTATATTCTACTATATTACCAACATCTTCACTACCACTGATATGCGTCCTATTAACATAACTCGTTCCTAAATCCATATTGATTTCTTCTCCATGATTATACCAAACATAATAATCAGACATAAATCCTCTACTGTACAGATGACTCCAAATTCTTTTTTCCCGAGGTTATCGGTTTCTTGTTCTTGCAAACATTACAAAGACAGTGAAACTTACCGCCATTACTATGTGCTAGAGGCTGTTTTTTGCAAATACCATGAACTGCTTCATCCCCGTTTCAAAATCTTGCGTCGATCCTCTTATACATCCACTCCCAAGAATTACTATAATGGTAATTTCCCAACATTTCGTAAAGAAAAACTTGTTTACGTTTTGATGTTTTGTTTTTTCCGACCTTATATGTTGGGTATCTGAGAAAGAAGGAAAGAAATGTCTGAAGTCAAAATATATATAGATTTTTCTGACTGGTTTACGACTACGTTACGACCGATATTGGGACTACTTTGTTAGTCGCAAAAATTAGTTACACCAACCTATAAATGAATAGCACGTGGTTTAACAATGGTTTATTACAACTGGTTTTACGACTAAAACTTTCCCGACTTGTATGTAGTCGCAAATCAGTTGTAATATAGCGACTAATTTACGACCCAGTGTATTAGTCGCAATAGTTATTTGGACGAACCTACAAACGTATAAAATGTGATTTAACAACAACTTTGAACGAACGATTTAGCGACTGATGTTGTTCGGACTTCTCTCGAGTCGCAAATGAGTCGTAAATGGCCAAAGTGCGACTAACGTAATTGGTCTCAAAGTTACGACGGATTGGCGACCAATTTTTTTGTACACGCTAATCAGTCTCAAAAGAGTCGCTATGGAGTCAGTATTTGTTGCGACTGAAATATTAGTCGCAAAAAGTAGTCGGGTAAAACGATGTTTTCTTGTAGTGGCTGATCCAAGGTCTCACGGCTTCTTTGCTGTCGTACGGGATCAGCCGATAGCCCACAATTTTTTCAGGAATAAGAGATCGATCCCTCCTGGATCAGTCGATCCTTCTTTGAGAGTGGGCGCTCCTCAGCCTAGACCGGACGGTCTTGATTTCTTTTCACCAAAAACGATGTTTCTGTCCAAATTAAGTGCTTTCGCTCCACATGCTCCCATCTTCATCCTAATCGCCATTTGACCTAAAATGACTCAAAGAGACCATAATACTCGATAAAGACCCGAACAACACACCAAAGGATGAGTTAGAATGTGGGGAAAACGCAGTCTATCAGCATGTAAGATAAAAACTGATTGTACCCAACATAACCTTCATGTCAATGATCATGTTATTTGAAGACAGAATCTCAACCTTGTAACATCTTTTCCACATTAGAGCCAACTCTCCACTCAAACTAATTAGCTCTATTGTGACACACTCGTCGTAACCTTAACTCTTTCTTTAAACCTTCTACATACAAACATTTTTGTTTAGTTTCCATGAGAAACAAAAATTCCAAGAAGAACTTATACGAAGTTCTCGGAGATGGTGATATATCTCGGTGTTTCCCGCGCCTTTACAAATCTAGCTCAATATGCTCATTGTGATGGCAACAGCTTCAAATCGGAAACCATTGTTTAATCTCTGTTTTTTGTTTTTTCTATGAAGATTGAACATCGTTTGACTTGTGCATGGCTGTCAACTTTGGAGTTACTTTTGCTTCGGATGTGGGAGTTTCAGTCTGCACCTATCTGTTCAAAGGTCTTGTACGACATCTCAAGGATGGAGGTCGCTTTCTTTCCTTCTTCCATGTCCTTTGAGTACCTGAAGATAGAGATTGATTACCAATCCCTAACTTAAACAAAGGAACTACATTATAACTTTATTTCCAATGTTGATAAACAAATAATAAACACATTTTCCCTTTTTTCTTCATTTAAGGCTAAAATTGTATGCTCATTTCTATTATATTTCACTCCGGAATCTATAATTTTAGCACATTTTCTCATCTATTTTCTATTTTAATTTCCGTCTAAAACACATTTTGTTATTTTGTTCCCAAAGACAAATCTGATCTTTTTAATTTTTCCATGGTTACATATTTTTGATTATCCAACACTATTTTGATATGTTAATAACAAAGCAACAATAAAACTAACTAGGCTTAGCGAAACTGTTTCATGAAGCTACATTAGTCACTTAGTTGTATATGATGAGGTGAATGGCCTAGAAGAGGATAGGGAGAGAGAACACTCAACAAAAATAAATAAGATTTGTTCATTTGTTCATCTGGTATTTGCATTTAAATTTTTTATCCTGATTCTCAATTTGGATAATGTTGGAGGTGGGTTTAGCACCCCCCCCCCCGGCCTGAAGTCAGTCTATATCCAATGCTCACGGGCCCACCGGCCTGTCATTATTAACATGTTGATCTATAGTCTCGAGCTCTCTTGGAAGATGACGAGCGGCGGAGTCGATTGACGAACAATGGTCTATTTGAACAGTAGCCCGGCGTCGTACAATGACCACCTCGCAAACACGCCGCGGAGAAGATCGAACACAGAGCTCGAGGCACCATACCCCAAAAAGACGTGCAGGACGACACGTCGCTCTGGATTGGAAGAGATTTGATACCACGACTTCTCTTATAAATACTCCTCATGGACGATTCACAAAACACAATTTATTACTCACAACTACTACCACTTTGTAATCTCGATAGCTTCGACTTGCTCTCTCAAGCTCGGTTTAAAAAACTGAACTGCTCTCCCTTCGAAATCAGTTCGAAAGTCTAAATATGTTCGCTTTCTCACAACTATATTAATACAAACACGGCTCCCGACCTACTCTCCTCTCATATTCCGACATATTCTTATGTCTCTAATCTCGTTAAAATCAAATGCTTCTAATTAAACAAGAAATCTCAGTCTAATCCAAATTTAAACATTGTTAATGATCTTTGAGATCAACAGATAATACATCTAAAATGTTGTTCGTTTCATTTTCGATCCAAATGTATCTGAATACAATTTTATTTGGTCGGTTAGTTTTTTTTGTATATTTACATCTCTATCTAGATGCACGTAATAAGAAAATTATTAAAATATTCATGTTTTAATCTAATCATATCTTTTTGATCTTATTCATGCTAATCTTAGATCTAAAGCATATTTACAACTAAATAATTTTCAAATTGCTATTTTGATATTTACAAATTGATTTGGTCACATTAATTTAAGTTGAGATCCACATTTGCATTTACACAATGATTTTGATTGTTGACCCAACTATGCAAAGCTAAGAATTTTGAATCGGAGGGAAAAACGAGCAACGCAATTTTGAAGCATGGGATTTGTCACATGAGATTAGCGGATGAGGTAACAAATTTCAATCTTTATTATTATTTTGCCAATCCTTACATGTAAAAATTGGACATGGTAACATTTAGATAGTAGTCATAAGTTTAGCAGCTTTGGTAGAATAATAATTAGTAGATGATAGCGCCTCGAATTGAACTTGTACGGTCAGAGCATCATTCACGAGATAACCTTTGGCTGGATCACGTAGATCAGACAAGGACACGAACTGCTCAAAGCCAGCACCTACTCCCGGTTTATCGAACCATGATAGAACTGTCATGAACAAAAGAAAAAAAAATATTAAAGCTTGTAGAAAATAAAATTATAGTTATATAAGCTCTATAGAAATTACTTTGTTTTTCCAGATTGTTTGATTTTTTGGGGTCAAGAACTCGCAGTTTGCCACGGACATAAGCCTTTTCAGAAGCTTTGAGGGTTTGATCTCCACTTAGGATCACATAAAGTGACAACCATTTTCCTTTTTCTGAACCACTCCCGTTTGGATACACCTTAAATGCCCTGAATAAAACAAATAAATTAATTCTTTGATTTTTAATTAAGCATTTATGTCACATATATTTGTTTTTAAAATTTGTCATCAATGAATGGACTCACCATTTCTTGCCTCCAAGAGAGAAATCATCAGATATGTAAAACTCTCTAGTCAATTTGGAGAACTGGAGAAGCTTCCAAGTCTGAGGCTCATATTGGCTCTTATCGATCGACAAAACCTCCCATCTGTTAAAAGGATAAACCGAGATGTCTACTCCAAACACACATTGGTCATTGTCAAAAATATAATCTCTGTCTTTAGCTTTAAAGTTAACATGTCGGATGTAATTTGGATTTCCCCAAGTTGTTTTGGATTTATCAAAACGCCTGAGCTCTGTGTCTGCATATAGTATTATATATAACGTGTCATTATTGTGTGCCCTTGATCTAAATAATTCTTTATTTAAAATGGTTCATATATACCTGAAGATTCCCAGTACTGACGGATAATCTTGCTATAGGCCAAAAACTTGAGATCTGCATACACCTCGCGGTTTTCGTCATCTAGCCCTGAAGGATCTATTGCAACATATGTAGAGATCCAAGTCCCTAATTTATTCGTGCTCCCAGCCGGCTCGATGATAAAAGTCCTACCATACATAGTCTTCGGCATAAGCAAAAATACATTAAAATTATATGAATTTGGATATTATTTTTAATTTACCAGTTGAATCCGCCGACACTGAACGGACGAGTCTCGTACTTTTCTATGCTCGGACGTTCAGTTATTAGTTTGCTGCACCCCTCGATACGCACACAGTAAGAGCTTGGTGGAGGTTTTCGAAAGAAACGTTTCTCGGCCGAGAGCTTTGTATCCCCACCACCATAGATCCCTGTGAACCTCGAACCGTAAATGTTACAAGGCACTACATCGTTGGATGTAGGTAGTTGAAAGGTTGCAAAGACAACACAAAAGAAGCAAGAGAAGAGCAAGATCGCTCCATTCATATTAACATTTAGAAACATTTTGCTGCTCACTAATTATGTTACTGTATCTCTCTTTTTGTTGTTGTTAGAGAGGTGTTACATTCCTAATTTATAGGCGTACACATACGCGTCCGCGTTGGCCTATCGTTTTTTTTTAATTTTGTTTTAAAAATGGATTTGCTGGAAAACGCTCTAATTTTTTAATTAAAATAATATAGTATTTTTAAGATCGAATCTCGTGAAACAATGAAATTCGTATGGAGATTTTGTCGATTCGTGATGGATTCCGATGCGAATAGCTAGAAAGTTTCTCTCGAGGGAGAACTTCATATGGGATTTAAATGGGTTTGGATAGAATCAGAATAAATACAAAATAAATGCAAAATATATCTATTTATTCTGTAATATATAACTACATGTATTTTTTTATCACTCACATTTTTATAACAGAACTAAAATATATTAATAAAAAAAAGTTTTGAACTGCATACATATAATAGATGAAGTACAAGCTAAAAATGAAAAAAAATGAAAAACAAAAGATACGTTTAAAAATCATACATTTCATATCTGTATGCAAATTTAAATTTTTTTCTTTTCAATTTTTTTTTATTTTTAAATATGCATCTATTATTCTGTTTTTACCTAATCTATATACCATTCAAAGCCAATAAAATTTGTGGTTTAGATTTGTTGGAGGAACAAGAAAAATGTCTAAAGATGGAATTAATTTTCTTTAAAAATATCAAGTGATTGATTTGAAATTGGGATGATTTTACAAGAACCAATTTCACAATAACATTTTATTACAAACTTAGCTTGTGATCTACTTTGCTTAGAGATCATATAATCTATATGAGGATAAGATGCGCGTAAAGGCAGACGTAAAGAGATTTACCCCGCTGCAATAAACTACCTAAAGAACTGAACATAGGCATGGAAATGACTATCATATTTGATTTGAATTCAGATATCAATTCTTTGCTAATAATGAATAATGGAACAATCAAAAGAAGAAAACTGAAGCGTTCCAACCCATTTTCTCTACCGAAAGTGTTGTAGGTGAGAAGATTAGTATTAGCGGAGACATGTCTTGTACGGACTGAGGCGAATGCTTAGGTGGTCTGTACGGCCTCATTTTCCAGCGAGTTTTTCTGGTTTTCTTCTTGGATCTGCGCAGCCATGGCCTCTACAACGTCTGTTCTCTGCAGATCGACTCTTCTGCCTCACCGTTTTCTCTAGATCTTGAAATCTTGGTCTGCTCAAGATTCGGTCTCAGAGCTCCCCTGTGCTGTTTGTCGCCTTTTCCTCCTGTCTTGGAGTCTTTCTTGGATGTTAATGGCTGATCTGCTTATGGAGACTCTTGTTCCCACGTTAGCTCAGTACTACTCCCTCGTCGCCTCTGCTTCAGGTCTTGTATGGCGACTTACTGAAGCCTCATGAAGTTACTGCCATTGTAGCTGTCTTTGTTACTGTGATATATAGTTTTCGCTCTTTCAAGCTTTGTACCTTATGCCTAAGGATCCTCTTGTTACTTTCCCTCAGCTTCTCTCGATCATCTCACTGTTAGGATGTCTCGTCTCTTCTCCCGTGTTGAGAAGGAAAAGTGGGTGGCTGGGTCCTCTCCCATCTCCAAACGACGGTCACCCATCCGTATCCCAGACAACGATAGCTATGCGCTCATCGCGGCAATTAGACTCACGTTGACAGGGCGTATCATTAATCCTGCCTTCCAAATACCTCACGCAGTGGTCGAATTCCTCCCCCAGCTCTGGAACTTAGAAGGGAAGGTTAACGGACGTGACATGAGGGCTGATAAGTTTATGTTCCGCTTTGAATCTAAAGAAGATCTCTAGTCTGTCCTTCTTAAGGTTCTTTACCACTTTAAAAAGTGAATGTTAATCTTGCAGCGGTGGGAGCCTGTTGTGTCGGAGAAGTTCTCTTCCTCCATCTCCTTTTGGATTAAGATTCATGGAATACCTCTCCCTTTCTGGACTGACCATACCATTGAAGTAATTGGCAAGGAGCTTGGGCATATCTCAGGTCGAGATGTTGAAGGCGCTAGAGTCCATGTGGACATCAATGCTTTACATCCTTTTGAAGTTAAAATGGATATACATTTACCTATTGGTGAAATAACTGAAGTCAAATTCGAGTACTTGAAGCTAGAAAACACTGCTTTAATTGCGCTTCTTTGTTTCATGAAGCGAAGGATGGCCTCTCCCGCAGTTCATCTCGATACCATCGTAACGGTGATCGCAATATTGGAATCAATGAACTTAAGGCGCTAGCTCGGATAGAGGCTGGTAAGCACAAGCATGATGAGAAACGAGGTTCTGTACCCCATGCGTCTCGTAATCAAGCTATTTTACAGTTTAGAGCCACTGACAAATCCAATATTCGAGATAACCCTGAGCTTAGGAACAATTGGCGATCAGGGGAGAGAAGAGATTTCTCAAAACGAGCCAACTACTCCAGAAGACGTGATAGTGTGAGACGATCGGTTCATGGCCACAACGACCTTGCTCACCATGATCTTCGATACCGGCTCAATCGTAACAAATCTCGTCGGTCTCCCTCTCTAAAGGTTTCCCTTTCGCCTCCTCCTCCACGGAACATATATTCTGAGCGCCTTTCATACTCTTCCTTGAACAATAAGGACTATAATGACCGTCACTCAACGTATTCAGGCTCATAAGGTACTCATACACCTTCCCCTCGGCTTCAATGTGAGACCATGGATACATCGCTCCTTCAGGACTCTGGTTTAATTAGTAGAAATTCCATAGAAAGACGTTATGCGCTAGACCGGCTTACTATTCCCCTGCCAAGGACAAGTATTATTGGAAGAACTGCAGGGGAGTCCGATTCTGGTATATTACAGGATGTTGAAGTTCAGTTTATGGAAGAGGCTAACCAAGAGGAAATCATCCGAAGCCATTCTCGTACCCCCCGTTCTGGTCTCGCATTGGTACTTCTGATTTCAACCAAAACGGTCAAAATGAGGATCAAGATTCAGCTCGGATCAGTGTATCCCTTTGCCTTGGAAATTCGCCAATAGCTCAAGGGAATGGGAAAAGGAAACAGAAATCTGCTGCTAGCTCGGCAGGGAGTAAGGCAATGGGCAAACGCAAAGTGACCAAGGTCCCTGCTAAGAAGAGAATTGTTTGCAGCCCGCTTCATGGGGTCTCTCTTAAGAAAGCTTTACCTACTTGATCTCAAATCCCATCGAGCAAGAAACTTTGCAATGATCGTGATCCATCTCTACCTTGCAATAAGGCTGGTACAAGTCATTCTACGCGACTTTCTTCTGAAGCTGGGACTTCAAATGCGGAGAGACGCTGGAGATTCTTATTGCTGTCTTATAAGAAGGTTTCATCTTTTTTTCTTTCGTATATGGAGCACCAAATGCGAAATCTAGACCCTCTTATTAGGGACGCCTTTCTCAACTCGGGCAAGACAGAGAATTACCTTGGCTCCTTCTAGGAGATTTCAATGACATTCTCGATAATTCGGAAAAGGTTGGAGGTCCACCACGTTGGGAAGGATCATTCACGGCCTTTAAGAATTTTGTATCCACTCATGGATTATGGGACTTGAAGCATTCCGGTAACCACCTCTCTTGGCGAGGAACCCGGAATAGCCATATTATTCGTTTCCGGTTAGATCAAGCCATGGCCAATTGCTCTTGGTCTGAAACTTACCCAATGGCTCGTTGCAAGTTTCTTCAGTTTGAGGGTTCATATCACCGCCCCCTTATTACCTATTTCAATGAGTATTGGACCCAGAAGAGAGGTATGTTCCTGTTCAACAGATCATTAACCGAGAAGGAAGAGGTGACTGAGCTGATTGACACGGCTTGGAATGGGTCCCAGTTGGATTATGTCATTTCCAAGCTCAATGCGTGTCGGCGGAAGATCATTCAATGGATCAAAGAGAAAAATGTGAAGAATAATGAGAGGATCAAAGCTACTCAAGACGAGTTAGAAGTAGCTCTCTCGGCTAATATCCCTGATTTACCTCGGATTGAGGAGATAACCAAGAGTTTGAAGGCAGCCTACCAAGAAGAGGAGCTTTTTGGCGTCAACAGAGTATAATTATTTGGCTAAAAAATGGAGATCGCAATACCGGGTTTTTCTTCGCAACAACTAGAGACCGGAGAAGACAAAACAAATTTGCAGTAATTGAAGATTCAAACGGGAGAGAGTTTGTTGAATATTCTCATATTGCTGCGGTTATAGCTGATTACTTCAACCGGATCTTCAAAAGTAACGGAGCGGACGATTTCAGCCTCGTTCACACTAGTCTCCCTCCAGTGATTACACATGAGATGAATGCTGATGTTACTAAGATCCCAACCAATGAGGAGATTAAGGCAGCAGTTATGTCTATTAATGGTGATAAAGCACCTGGGCCAGATGGATTTTCATCAAAATTCTACCAAGCTTGTTGGAATATCATTTGTGAAGATGTATCCCGAGATATTCGGTCTTTCTTTGAGATGTCATTGATCCACCCACAGCAGAATGAGACTCATATTAGGCTTATCCCAAAAGGCACTGCTTCTAGGAAGGTGGCTGATTATCGGCCCATTTCTTTATGCAACACACACTATAAGATCATTGCTAAGATCTTATGTAGGAGGTTAAAGCTTTTACTACCGGTGGTGATTTCTAAGAACCAATCAGCCTGTGTCGCCCGGTCGCGCTATCTCGGATAATGTCATTATTACTCATGAGACCCTACACTTCCTTAGGACTTCGGAGGCCAAGAAATTTTGTTCTATGGTTGTGAAAACCGGTATGAGCAAAGCGTACGATAGGATTGAATGGGGTTTCTTGGAAGCTGTGATGGCTGCGTTGGGCTTTGATAATAAGTGAATTTCATGGATTATGGCTTGTGTCAAGATAGCCTCATATTCATTTCTGGTTAATGGATCTCCCTCCGGGAAGGTTATTCTGACTCGCGGAATTCGGCAAGGGGATCCTTTGTCTCCATACCTTTTCATTTTGTGCATAAAGGTTCTATCGGCGATGTGTGAGAAAAGACAGTCAACTGGTTCCCTCCCTGGTATAAGAGTAGCTTGCGGTTTCCCACAAGATGATCACTTGTTATTCGCCGATGATACGATGTTCTTCTGCAAATCCAATTCAACTAGTGTCAAGGCTCTAAAAGATATTTTGGATAGTTATGAGAAGATATCGGGTCAAAGCATCAATTTCCTCAAATACGCTGTTTCTTTCTCTTCCAAAACTCCTATGGAAGTGAAACTAAGAGTGAAGTAGACTCTTGGTATTGAAAATGAGGGAGGGATTGGCAAGTATCTAGGACTCCCTGAATTTTTTGGGCGTAAGAAGCGTGATATCTTTGCATCTATCGTGGATAAGATTAAGTGGAAGGTAAATAGCTGGGGAACTCGTTTTCTTTCGGGAGCGGGCAAGCAAGTTCTTCTCAAGGCGGTCCTCTCGATATGCCGACATACGCTATATCTTGCTTTAAACTCCCCGCCTCTCTCTCTGCAAACAGATTCAATCTCTTTTGACTCTATTTTGGTGGGACACAAATCCGGAAAAGAAGAAAATGTGTTGGGTAGCATGGTCTTCGCTTGCTCAACCTAAATACGCCGGTCTCCGATTCCGAGACATCTCTACCTTTAATGACGCTTTGTTAGCAAAACTGGGGTGGAGCCTTATCAACAACCCTCTTTCCATTGTTTCTCAGGTTCTTCTTGGAAAGTATTGTCGAGACAAAAGCTTTCTCACTAGCACCTACCAATCTAATGCTTCTCATGGATGGAGAAGTATTGTAGCTGGTCGCAGTATCTCCTAAAAGGTCTAAGTTGGGCTGTAGTCAATGGATAAAGCATCATTGTTTGGGATGATCCTTGGCTCTCAATCTCCAAGCCTTTGCAGCCTTATGGCCCCCCAACTTTGGCCTCTATTGATCTTAAAGTTAGTGAACTTCTATGTCCATTCACAAACCAGTGGAGAATTGATATGCTGCAGCTTCATTTACCTCAGTATGACGGTTTTGTTAGGAGTATCATTACGATCTCCACTCCTCAGAGGGACAAACTAATCTTTTTGAAAAGTCTGCATGTTATTCAACAAAAACCGGGTATGGTATAGGTATGTCCTCCTCTACGGACCTGCGATCAGAAGACTCTTATTCTTTCACGTGGAATAAACATATCTGGAGCATCAAGACATCCCCAAATATCAAGTACTGTGCCCTCTTCAGGGTCTATCTTTTGATCCTTCAGATTCCTTTAAGGACATTTTGCAGGTTGTATCCCAGTTGGTTAATCTACCTCCCACAGTAGCTGTCTCACCGGTTTGGCCGTGGCTCCTCTGGAGAATTTGGAAGTCTAGGAACTCATTTTTATTTGATAACATAAGCTTATATGTGGATGAGGTCATTTCTAAAGCTATTGAAGATTCGAAAGAATGGCAGGCGGCTTCGGACCGTGGAGCTCTTTCGTCTTCTTCGACGGGGCATCATGCTGAGGTACGAAGTAAGTCTCGTTCTGTTATTGAAGCTATACCATGGGCTGTGGTGTGGAATGTGGATGCGGCTTGGGACTCATCGTCCCTCTCGTGTGGCATTGGAGGCGTGTTCTCAGGAAAAACAGGTCCAAGCCTCTCTCAATTTGAAGAATCTTCTCCTTTCATTTCCTTTGTTCTAATTGCCGAGCCAATGGCTGTGCGGCGAGCGGTAATGCTAGCATCTGCTGGAAATGCTCGAAATCTTATCGTCAAGTCTGATTCACAGGTTTTGATCAAGCTTCTTAACGCTAAGGAGTCTCGCTCGGAGCTGTTCGGATTGTTGCTTGACATTTATTATTTTAGTTTTTCTTTTGATTCAATTCAGTTTATGTTTGTTCCCCGGTTAGACAATGTGGAAGTCGATGCTTTGGCTAAACTTGCATTATGGTATGTATCTTCCCCCAAGCAAGCTTGGGGTGTGAACATTTTAGTTTGATAAAAGTTGTGTTTGACCAAAAAAAAAACTATATGAGGAGAAGAGATGTGCATAAAGGCTGGCGTAAAGGGAGCTACACTGCAATGAACTACTGAAAGAACTGAACATGGGCATGAAAATGACTATCATATTTAATTCGAATTCAGGTATCAACTCTTTGCTAATAATGAATAATGGGAAAATCAAAAGAGGGAAAACTGAAGCGTTCCAACCCATTTTTCTCTACCACGCTTAGCATGAGTAAGTGCCTAGACTTAAGTCATTTAATTTTAAATGTTCTTTATTTACAGTTATTTCATGTTTTTAGTCGATCTAGACAAACATTTTTTAAACATAAACTGATTTAGATAGATATTGAGGTTAAAGTATAACAAATGACTTGCTACATAAGCTATTACATGCTATACTTAGCCAAATATATCCAAATCCTACCTTCCTTCCATCCAATCGCCCTTGTCTTACGGTTCAAGCTTTGTCATTACCCTCGCTTGTCAGTTCGTTTCATGTATCCACAAAATAGACATAAGAAAACATATTGCTTAGTGAGAGCACCATCCCATCTCACTTAGCCACAAAATAAGCATTTCAAACAAGCACCCAGTCCAAATAGGCTATCATACTTATCATACAGTCGCTTGACCGACCTGACCTTTCCAAGCCAGTGAGCCATCATCCACTATACAACACCAAGCATTAGCAAGCATCACTGCCCTAAGCGCATGGTTTGATATAGACTCTCATTGGAATGAATCGATCATTCAGATCAATCTAGCATAACATAGAATCATAGATAAGCAAGTAATAATAACATCCCTTGCAATCCGAGACAAAGTGAATCTATGCAAACCAACAACCATATCATGTAGCCACGGTCACACACTCATTTTTGCCTTTCGGATTCAGTAAGTCGGTTTCTAACAACTCTTATGCACGATCTTTCAGAATAGTTGCCAATCCGGCTATCTCCCATTGCGGTCGGTTGTTAATCCGAACGCTCGGCTAACTCCCAACAAATTTTCGACCAAGGTTTGAGCATTTATCTCTCTTTCAAGTTCTCTCGGAAATTTTGGTGTTCTTGTACGCGAAAATGATCAATAATCACCCAAGGGTCGATTATATAGGGGCCATAGAAGTTTCCGCTCAGCAAAACCGTCCATAAACCATCTTTAGGTGCTCATGCATCTTTCTGATTGGCCAAGGCAATCCAAACTTTTTTCCGCCCATTTAACACTTGCCTACATGAATTTCTATCCAGTAGTTGTTCCCACTAAATTCTTTGGGCAACTCGGTTGTATTTTTGCCAGCAACCATTCTTGCCAAAACCAATTAAGCGATCAGTATGCGTCCTAAGCTGAAGCTGACTGATCTAAATGTCGTGTCTGAATCCAGACCAGCCGTTTCTGAATCCGACTCTCCTTTCATGAAAATTCAGGCCGGTCTTAACAACCCCCACTTCGGTCTTAACAACCGCCAGTCCGGTCCAAAAATCATAGCTAGCTCGGTTTAGTCTTAGCTTTTAAAAAGTCTTACTTTTTCAAATAAACCCTCTCATTTTTAATATTCCCCGACTTAAACTTTCTTTCTCAATGGCCAACCTTAAACCGTCCCAGCTCGGCCGTGAAGCGTTGGCGTTACAAAAACCCTCTCATGGACAAACATAAATGATGAATAATCACCACATCCCTTAAGAAAAGCCGAGAAGAGAATCTGATAGAATCATTAGACATTAAACCCTAATTGCTATTTATGTTACCATCCATATGATGTTGTTAAAAATTAAAAATTATAAAAAAGAGAATCTAATTTAAATAAATTTATGAGAATCAATTTGTTAAAGATTTGAAATACAGACATATATTTATATTAATTAGAAAGTTATTTGAGCTCTCATTGACTCTCACACTGGTTTATTATTAGCTTATTTTTAATTAATGAAATCAGAGTTTTATTATTTATTATATTTATTAAAATAATTATTTTTATTACGTTTATAAGATATACTTAATCCTTAAAGTAAAAAAAAAACTAGATAATTTTTACTTTACAATATTTTTTTATTTAATTTGTTTGTTATAGATAATATGATTTTATACAATTAGTTGCATAATTATCGTTAATATTAAATTTGAAAAGATAGATAAGATAATTTGTTGTTAATATATATTTTAGATAAAAAGAAAAAGAAAAATTGTTGATAACTACACCAAGTATATTGCATCACATGAACATGTCAACTAAACTAATTAAACTAATGTACTTATAACTACATCAATAAATTTGCATGATGACATGCACCAATAAACATGTGTTATGTGGCCAACAACATAATCATCAATTTAGTTACTATTCCACTAGACTCGAGTTGCCTCAAAAAAAAAAAATATTTTTCAAATTTGTTTTGCTAAATACACCAAGTATAATTCAATATATAGCTACTCATCCCAACTAATTTAAGTATCTACACCAACAAATGTATATGAATGATAACATACACTAACAAACATAAATAATATAATCAACACAATGACTATCAATCATCTCACTATTTTGATATACATTGCATCAGAATAAGATTATCGAAATATCATCATTTTACCCGTCTTGTTACTCAAAAAAAAAATTGAGAACTTCTCATGATGAGTCGTAAACCTGGGATGTGTTTACGACCAATCATGAAGAAGGTTCTACCAACTTTGATGCAATATGAAGAGGGTTCTACCACTAAATTTGATCTTGAAGTGATGTTGAGGGACATAGATCAAATGATGGATGAGATATGTGTTTCTTTAAGCAGGGCACAAGGGATGATGAAAGCTAATACCGATGTTAGTCGCCGAGATGTGTAGTTTAATGTGGGTGATAAAGTTTTCTTCAAGCTTCGCTCATATGGCCAACATTCAGTACATAAAAGAGTGCGTCAAAAATTGGTTGCTAGATATTATGGACCGTTTGAGATTTTGGAAAGGATTGGTAAAGTAGCCTATCGCTTGAATCTAACTGATACATCAAGAGTACACCATGTTTTTCATGTTTCACCACTTAAAACAGTGGTGGGAACAATCTTGACGTCAATCCTTTACCAAATTCTTTTACTGATGTTGGTGAATTTGTCTTGTGTCCAGAAAATGTTTTAAATACACGCTATGATGCCAATGGGGTTTTGGAAGTTTTGGTTCAATGGCATGGACTGATTTTACATGAATGCTCCTGGTTGAAAGCTGAAGAATGTAAGGCCAATTTCCAGACTTTAATCTTGCGGACAAACTTCGTCTTTTGCGGCTGGACATTGATATGTCCCAATGAGTATATACAAGGAAGAAAAGGAGAGGAAACAACAACCAAAAGTCAACGAGGGAGTTGACCAAGAGGATGACTCGACTAAAGAATGAAGAGAAGATGTTCTGAGATATTTTTAGTCAGTTAAATAAGTGGTTGTTGCAGTTCATTTTCTTCTATGCATTTTTTGAGATAAACAAGGATAGAGAGCTGGTAGTTCATCATGGCGGTTTCCATGAAATCAAGCTATGAATATGGATTTGTCGTGATCGAATGTTCGTGTTCTTAGTGTAATCGAACTTCTGGAGTTGTTCTTTTACAAAGCAAAGTGCATCTAATTTGTTCATTTGGTGGAGGAATCGATAGTATGAACATATCAATACTCTGAAACATGCATTCTTTATATGGGAAACAAATTTAAATGGACTACCAATAACAGTGTCTCGCCAGCAAGGGGATTAACATTCCGACATTGTGTGGGCTTTGCTCTTCTTCGAATGAGACTAGAGACCATCTCTTTATTTCATGTACCGTTAAGAAGGAAATTTTGGCAGTACTATCAACAAAGCTTGTATATTCTCCTTTCTTCTTCAGATCTTGGATCTACTAGCTTTGGTGAAGAAGTGGACTTCTAATTAGGTAAGAGATCGATCCGGATATCTGAAATTTTCTGAATATTTGGATCAATGATTTTATTTATTATATCAGAATATTTGGATTTGTGGCTTCCGGATATCCGGATTTCGAATATCCGCCTATATATTAAAATATTCGCGGATATATGGATCTAGATCCATTAAAAATAATTAAAATGTTAAATAAATAAATATAATTATAAAATGATATTTTATCTAATATTTTTTAAAAACTTAAAATTATATTATTATAAAAACATAATTTTAATTTTAATTTACACTTTTTATATAAAATCACAAAATATATTTATAATATACATTTTAAGAAAATATTTTATTATATTTACTGGTACGGATCCAGATTCGGATATCTGAACCTCAAAATAAGGATATCTAGATCCGGTTTGTACATATCTTAAATTTTATTATCCAGATCTGGATCCCACCTTCTTGGATATCCTGATTTTCGAAGCATATCGAAATGGATCTGGATACAGATCTCGGATCTTAGACAATAATTTCACCCCTACTTCTAATTATCCATCCACTCTTCATAAAGTGGCAGTGCAAACATCATTATACAACTTATGGATGGAAAGAAACAATATATGATCTTCAAGTCAAAGGATCTAAGTGGAGATCAGATTGTCAGAAGTATTGATATGCAAGTTCGAAACACCATCACACGAAGACATCAACGAAGATTATTTAGACCATCTTCAACCTCATTCCAAATCTCATTCTAAAATAGAGTAAAAGGTAAAATTCTTTTCAATCCACTTTATATCTCACTCCAAAATAGAGTAATAAATATGTTTACTTTAAATATAAAGTAACAAATGGGTTTACTCTATTTTTTAGTCATTGATCTATTTTAGAGTAGAAAATAGAATGGGATTAGAGTAAAATTTAATTTCATTTTAGAGTCACTCTATTTTAGAGTAATTTTTACTCTAGAATAGAACATTGGAGATGCTCTTAGATACTTGACGCAAGTTTGACTCGAATGAGTTCAAAGTTTATTCTCTTCTAAAATGTTAGTCTGTTTAGCCAACTAATCTTTAGGTTGGAGAGTCCATGTAAAAATCCTAGTGATCAAGAGGATTTGAACCTTGAATATCTGTTACTAAAAAAAAAATTTTATACAAAAAATATGTGTTACTTTATTTTTTTTCTTTTTTTGCTTTGGCATCAAGTATTTGAGTTGAATCTTTGTATAGTTAAAACATTTATTACATTTCTATGAATATATTTTTTTTTGTCAACAAAATAAAGTAAAGAACTTAATTGTCACTAATCCATTTTGGTGGCTCCGATCCAACGTGGATTGAATAAGACGGTCTGAGACAGGCGTGCTAGTTTATCTGCCTTCATGTTTCTTGTGCGTTGTACATGGATGAGTTCAAACATTGTAAAGTACTACTTTCTTGTTTGAAACTCCTCTAAGTAAATCGAGAAAGCTGGCCATTCTTCTGATTCTGATACTATTTTCACCAACTGAATAGTCCGTTGTAAATATAAATATTTACAGTCGAAAAAAGAAAAATATAGATAACTTGTTGGAATTTGGGCTCAAATTTGGATCAGACTCACCAGTTCAGTATTTTTAGTAATACATTTCTTTTTCTTTAAGAAAAACGTTATCCACATGGTGGTTATAATACTCACCGCTTTCGTGCTTTTCTGGAATCAGAAACTTCGTGTCATCAGTGGAATTGAGATCTGCATGGTGAATGAATTAATGAGCGGCACATCAGGGTCCCGCAAGAAGATTTTTCAATCTTTCCACTATTAAAAAAAGTTATCCTTTATCTTTTGTTCTGAGTTATATTGCTGTAAATGTTATTAAATTTACAAAAAATATAAACTAAAATAATTAAATCAGAAAATGATAAAGCGAGCAGATCTTCCTAATCCGATCTATTTTTTTTTTTTTTTTTTGGTCAACAAGGCTTTATATGTGGCCCCAACAAGTTACATGAGAAACAAACAGAATTACAGGGAAATGCCCAAACCCAACTAAAAAATCGTAAAGCCCAAACCAAATCCATTAGACGGATAAGAACGCCTGGGCCACGTGTCAGCACACGGGAATGAACCGGCATGCAACCGCCTCTGAACCGGCGACGCCGATGATGCCGCTGGAGACCGCCAAAACATAACCGCCGTCAACCCTGAACTCCGTTTCTACGAAAGATACTTGCTGCCGATCGCTCCAATCCACCAAAGGTACAATCAACCGAAGCGGCGCGAGAAGGAAAGAGCTGCTCCATTAACCTCACCAGAAGACATCAAGCTGAGGAAGCTCCGCCGCCGGCCGATCGAAACAAAGTGAAGCGGCCATTTAACTCCCAGCCAAATCGGAAAATAGCGAGCGAAGATATTACTCCAGATGCGTGAAGCCGCTGCAAAAGGTAATGAAGAACACCGGGCTCCGTGACAGGATAAAGAACGAGAATGGCGATCGGGATGCTCCGGCGAAGCGGAGCACCATGAGCCGGGAAACCCGGACCCAAATCGGAATCAAGTCCGAATTATTCAACCAAAACAACACCGATCGAAACAGAAATCGGCGAAGAACACAAAGCCGAAGGGGAAAAAAGCGATTATGCTATGAAAGATCTAGAGGAGTGAAGAGGATAATCGCAGAAAAACACCAAGAACCAAAGGCTCGGAGAGAAAATTCTCTCTCTAAAAATAGAAAGAGAGCCTGATAAAATAGGTTAATCCGATCTATTTAAATAAGTAGATAAACACCCATCCCATTATAAATACACATTTTTTTATTTACATGAATTTTAAAAAAGAATTTAATAAATACGGGTGATTTGATGAAATAGTACATTTGGAATAATGGTTTGAACTCTTGAAAAGGGAGATCGGAATATTTTTCTCTCTCTTCTCTGACGCTCTCTCTTTTCTCTACCGCTTTCTCCGTGATATAATCACGTGTTTGACCGCCGGCGGTGTCGGTGGTTGGATCACTTTTAGTTTTTTTGTACTCCCCGGTGATTCTCACTTTTGGTGTATTATATGTAGAAGATTCATCGGGGTTTTGTTTACACGGCTAATAAATCCGGATCTTGTGTCCGGTTAATACTACCGGCGTTTGTCGGTTTTTGCTTTTCCGGATATGTTCCGGAATCAACCAATCTTCTCCACGGTGTTAATCCATCCGGTGCCGGTGATCCCTTCTTCCTTTCTTCCGCGTTGGTCCGCACTTTTATGGTGTCGGTTCTTTGGTCCGAACGAGTTGTACGCACTCGCCAGGCGTTTAATCGGGTTGTCTATCACCCTTTATGAAGCGCAGTGAGTTGGCCATCGAGAAGCAACTGTTGAAGCCTTGATTGTTAAGCGGTGAATCATGTGGGTTTGGTTGGACAAGATCGGCAGAGAGTTTGCAGTTGTGTACTGGGAAGATGCGTCGCCGGCGGTTTCTGACTCTGTTGATGAGTTTTCGTTCCGGCGACGTTGGTGCATGCCGGGTTCTCCACAATCGATCCACGTGTTCCTCGTCTACTTTGTCACGACCACGTGTTGCCTTATCCACTTTTTGATTCTGAAAATTTTGTATAAAGCCCGTTTGTAGGCCCGTTTAATTTTTCATACCCGTATTTTGATTATAACTCTCTGATCATGTAACTCGGCCCATTTAGATTTTTAATGAAATATGCATTGTCGACAAAAAAAAAAGGTACACTTGGGATAATTAAAAGGAGATGATACCCCTAATAGAAAAGACAGTTAAAAAGGTCCATTTTTGTTAAGTACAATTTACCTAGCTTATTTTAGAATAATAACATAAATGTCATTATTGGGTCAATTTTTCTAATTAAAATATAGATATTGTAAATTAATATGTTTTGTTAGGTTTTCTCATAGTCCAATTTGGTATTCTCGCCCGCTATCTGCTTACACTTTTGTTTAAAAGTTTTTAAAGTCAGCTTCGTTTAAAAATAGATACTTTCTTTCTTTCTTTTTTCAAATGGATAGATACATGCTAGGAAAACGGATCTTCATTTTCTAATTATATTTGCAGGTAGGCCTGGACATTCGGTTTCGGTTCGGCTAATTCGGGTTTCAATTTTCCAGTTATTAACCAAATAGGAATCGAAAAAAACCGGGTCGGTTCGGTTAGTGTTCGGTTCGGTTCGGTATGGGTAATTGTGTTAGGAACCAGAAAATATCCGAAATTTATCGGGTCCAGTTCGGTTTCGGTTCAGTTCTGGTTACTTTTGTACTCAACATATTCAAAGTAACCAAATTATCCGAATTACCTGAAAAACAAAACAAAACAACCCAAAAATTTATAAATTACCCAAAAACCAAAATACCCAAGAAAATGAAATAAATTGGTTACATTTATAAAAAAATAATTGAATAATTTTGAAAAATATAACTATATAATGTAAATATTTTGGTTATATTGGGTATTTGGTTTAAATATAACCAAATTTCTATTTGTACAAGTCTGGTTTTCCTGGAAAAACGCGAGCTAACGGCGAATAGTACAGCTAAATTAGGTAAAAGTCCAATTTTACGATTATTTTTCCTTTCTTATTTATATAAATAAGAAAGAAGTTGGAGTTTTTCGGTGTAAATTTTCAAGGCAACAATTCGGTGAAAATTTTCAAGGCAAAAAAAAAAAAATGATATATAAAATGGAGAAACTCATTAAATCTATTCCTAATTTATGTCGAGTAGACCTTGTTGTTTTATTGCAAGAATTCTAAATTCATGACTTGTAGGGAGGGACTTATGTCACCACAAACAGAGACTAAAGCAAGTATAGGTACTCTTTTCTTGATTATATGTGGTGTAGTGATTCATTGGCTAGAACGAATATGCCGAATCTTCTAGAGAGATTTCTTCTTGACAAGACTAGTACTTACTTAGACAGAATGTCATTTCTATGGGGGAGTCCTCCTTCGTACCGGGCCCCGTGACGCTCCCTTTTCTTCCTTGCTTTATTCTGTTCGGAGTGTCCCTAACGAACCTGATCGGCTCGAAAATCAGAGGGAAAATTACCAAGCCATGTCCCATAACTGAACTCTCTAGAAAGAGACCTAAGAGAACTGAAACAGACTGATAACCTAGGGGCGAATAGGGATGAAGAGGAGAGAGGCGTGCCTGTTTAAGCCAACCAAAGGTGATCCAACAACAACCGGGAGAAGATAAAGGGAGACAAAGGCCTAACAAAAGAATCAAGGTACCCATGGAATCTATTCAGTCGAGTCAATCCGATTCTTCTCAGGCTAAAGAGAGTATGACTTCGCGGATGGAGAGGGATTCGAACCCCCGGTATTCCTAGAAATACTTCGGTTTTCAAGACCGACTCTTTCAACCGCTCAGACATCCATCCCCTTCTCTTACCTACTTTGACTCAGATCTTCGGTATACCTCATACAAGATAAGCACAGGAAAGGATATTCAATCAAAACCAGGCTATCGCCCTATTCTCTCAATTGCCTATCCTTTATAGATGAAGGGGAGTACCTTAGCAGTAGCTTCCAACACTTAAGATTGACCTCCGGACAGATATGAAAGTTTTATAAATTTCATACGGAACTACTTACTTACCTAAAGTCAACTTCTCACTTTCCAAATCAGTTTACTGAAGGAACTGACCCTAAGCATAGCTCTCTCTCAAATACAAATGCCAAGAAAGAGATTCCTTGGATAAGTTGAAACCTTTTATTTTGCTTTTAAGGCGTTTATCCTACTTATAGTATCAGTCCTATAGCCTATCGAAATTCGTGTTTTTATTAACCAAGAACACATGCACTTTGTTGGCACTCAAAAACCACAGCGGATATTCCTCCTACAGCTGATTCGATACCATCCATACAAGCAGCGGATTCTACCCCCCTTACTTGATTCATCGGAGATTGACGGGTGTGATCCCACAAAGTTTTTTGAAAGGGTAGCGGGTAAGACCTCTAATGCCGTGAGTGGAATTAGTCCTAGGCGCACTAGATAAGAGTCAGTAAGAAAAATGCACATTATCTTTCTCTTTATCGCTGGGAAAAGAGCTTATTACATTACATCTGTGCCAAGCTTAGGAAAGCCGGTAATTCCTTCAATGCGGATTCTGTGCATCAATTCCTGGCCGTAGTAGGTATGGGGCTCGCTTCGAAAGAAAGAACTATTCTTTACACAATTCTAAGTTTAAAGTATCTATCTATAAACAATAATCAAATCATTATTTTATCTAATTGGGCATTCCTGGGAAGAGGAAGAAGCAGATAGAGCAAAGGCCTCCCCTTTGCTTGCGTCCGCTCTTCCCGAAGTGAGCAAATTGCATGTAGAGATCCGTAGGGGCTTATAGTTTAATTGGTTGAAACGTACCGCTCATAACGGTTATATAAATTTTAAGTATATTGGTTATTTTAAATCTAAATCTAGCTAATATTTTTATATGTATTATATTTCGGATATCCAAAAATAACCATCGATTCTCGTTTCAGTTCTGGTTCGGTTCGGGTAACCACGGGTAATGAAAACAGGAACCATTCGGTTAACGCTAACAAACCAAAACCCATTTTTCTCGGTTATTTCGGGCCGGATTCGATTCGGTTTTTCGGTTCCGGTTAAAAAGCCCACACCTATTTGCAGGTAAGAGGAAATTTATGGTTAAAGGCGAACATATCAATGGAAGCTCACTCAGAAGTAAAATTTTGAAACAACACTTGACGGATCCAGATATGAAAATAATGGTTTCTCATAATTCTGCCAGAAATTAGAGTCGAAATATGGAAAATCTATGGTCAAAGATCAGTGGATATACTGTCAAATCATTGGTAATTGTATGCCAATATTTTGCATATATACAATCAAAGATATGTCAAATATTTTTAGATCTACCAAATATCGACAACTATATTTTAGGAGAGAAAGGGATAATTTCAGGTAGGATTACAAGAAACTATTCTTTTACAAGACGATTATGTGAGAACTCGTAATCTCTCTTTTCTCTCTCTTTCACCGCCTTGCGATTCTCCAACATTAATTTCTTCGATTTTTGGTCGACTTCTACTTCTGATCTCTTGATCAGACTCTCAGCTTTTTTTGTTGCGATCTTCTCGCCGATTCCCACTTACCCACCGTGGTCAGTTCATCTTGATGCCCATGAGCCGGAATAAAAAATCCGATGCCTCGTGCTTGGAATATAATTGGACGGGTCGAAGGCCAGGTAACTGATGATGACACAATCAATTTCTACTTTCGGAATGAAAACCATATGCTCATGGTATTAGAAGGTGCTTCTTATAAATTTCGTGGCTGGCACTTAGCAATTAATCGCTGGACTCATCAACACTATCTAACCTATCTGAAATCCATTCCTCTCTGGGTCCTGATATATCATGGTTTTTAGGACTTTTAACCATGGTATATGTCTTTTTTATCGAGTCTTTTAGTATGTTTTGGAGTCCTTTTATGTGTGTTTATAGGTTTAGGTACGTTTGGAGCGGATTTGGAGATTATGGGGCATTCTGGAGCTATTTGGAGTATTTGGCCCGAGAGGAAGAGTTCACTGTCGAAAACAGAGTAATGTGTCGATCGACACATACTGTGCATCGATCAACACACATGCGAGATGGGCTTTTCTCGGCGGGTTAATGAAGAATCTGGAAATTGCACTTTGGCCCAGAAGTTTCTCATAATTACAAAGAAGCCCCAGCCGTGATTAGATCATTATATTAGGGTTTTAGCCACTTGTTTAGGCTACGCTTTACTGACATTTTATTATATTCAGAGAGAGAGATTTGGAACTCATATTTTTGTTTCTCTTTTATGATATTTGGTTTTCTATTCATCATGTCTTTTGCTTCAATTGCCATGTCTGAGTAGTTTACCAGTTAGGTTTAGGGATTCTCACAAGGGATTTCATGGAATTATAGGTTGATCAATCTGTAGGGATTCATATATGTTAGTTCTTCATCTAGGGTTACTCTTAATGCTTGATCTGAATTGGCCACTTAGATTATTGATATTAGGTTGATTTCTGTAACGACAGTTGATTAATTAAATACAAATAACCTAGATGAGCAATTTGACTATTCGCAAAGAAATTTGGTTTAGGAGAATTGTGAACGAAAGAACCTGAGATTAATGCTTGTTTAGAACTCTAGGATTCGCAATGAAAGTTGGCTTGCTAGGTTGTTAGACATAGATAATATTCGGAACGAAAGTTGGTCTGTTATAATTCTGTGATTCTAGTTCTAGAACAGTTCTTAATTAGATCCCGATTGATTGATTAGCCTTTATTCTTGATTTCCTGAGAATTCTCTTGACCTGACGCTTTGCATTCTTGCTTACAAACCGATCTATTTACTTTATTTGCTTGATGTACTGCTTATTCTCTATTTCACCTAGCTGAACCTGACATTCTATAATCTATCGCAAGATCTTGAGTCTCTGTGGATTCGATACCCTATATACTACTGGTTCACGTCTGTGCACTTGCAGTGTAGATATGAGGATTAAAACCTGATCGTATCAAGTTTTTAGCGCCGTTGCCGGGGACTCTTTTGAGTCTTCGATAGATTTGAACTTAGGGTTTAGACTAGGTTTTTCGTTTTTGGTTACTGATTTTCATTCCGAACATGCTCTAACATCTTCAGAGCATGAAACTGCTATTAAGCAGAAAGCTCCAGATCTCTTTCATCCACCAAAGCACAAGTATAAAGCTTCTAAACTTAAACCTCCTAATCCATCAGCTTTGAATGCAGGAAAACGCAGTATCCCACCCAGGTAGCTACTGACGCACGCTTTTGTTTTCTTAGAGTCAGTCCAAATTTGTTTTATTGAGTCAAATTGAGTAGGAAACAAGGAATTTTTGAGGAGACTACCACACTTGCAGGAACTTAAGTGACCATTGGATGAGTTTGCAGATGATCTATGACTATTAGAAAACCCAACACAGACCAACCTACTGAGTACACCCATATCGCTTCAGGTATTCAGAGAATCCATTACTTGACTTCACCTTTAACTTGACTTAATTTTCTTACCTATGGGCTTGGTATACTTTGAGTCGGATTCTTCTGTTAGTTATGGCACAGCTTGTAAACCTGTCTTATTATGGTTCCCTTCTCCCCTACCTTGAAAGTAAACAAAAAAAGATAAACTGAGGATAAGCTAGTAGCTTCGAAGTGGTCGCGCGAGTGGTAAAGACCCCTATTACCTCCTGTGCATCCATGGAAACATGTCCAAAGTACACCCCAGTAAGGGAAGAGCACTGATAGAAAAAATAAAATGATACCCAGTGGGGATAAATCAGTGCTAAGGAAGAGAAAAGAGAAGAAAGGAACCATAAGCAACAGTTGAGTGGTCAGGTGCTAACAGAGTAAGAGTCCATGTGTTCTTTGATCGATACCCCATAGGTGATACCACACTTAATTGATTTTAGAAGTCAGTATGGTGAATTTGAATGCTCTGAATGTGATTGTGGAGTTTACTCGGGACAGTTGCTAAGTGTGGGGGAAGTACATGTTGGTCTTGATGTCTGCAGGTTAATTTTCATGGGGATTACTTGTAGGGATTATGTCCTGAAATCATATTGTACTTACTCTAAAGATAGTTGTATTGTCGAGATCGAACAATTCATGTGATGCTGGGTAGTCATAATGTTTTGCTAGAAACCGCTTATGACAAATGAGTTGTAACTCTTTTCTAGTATCGTGTGAACCTACAGGGTCACACACCTAAGCAAGCTGGATACGCTTTGTATGGGATTGATCATTGGCATATGATCCGATCAATGTGTATTGGATACACATTGAATTAGTGTTTTAAGAGGTGTGTCGATCGATGCCATTGGTGCATCGGTCGACACAAGGTCGAAACCGAAACTGATGTTACGTTTTGTGAACTGTGGACCTATTTATAGGGGCCAGGAGACACGACCTAAGGGTGAGCCGTCGCAGACAGTTTTTCTTGACAGAAAAACTGATCCTCTTTCTCAAGAAACACAGAAATCCCAAGAGATCCGATTCCCGGCACTAGCATTCCGGCGGATTCCAGCTTGTGTGCGTGTGGACTACGATAGAGGCGCAACGATTGAGGCGCTCTAGATCTCGTTTACCTGCTCCAATTTCCGCTGCCAATCTCCAGGTAAACACGAGGTCAGTTCTTAGATTCAATTACCTAGACCCTGGATCCTAGGGATTCCAACAGTGGTATCAGAGCCTTAGGGTTTAATCTATTGAATCTGCAGCCTGGAATTCGATTAAAATGGTATTTGATTGAATTGATGCTAGCTAGGTTTCGTTTTGATAAATGTAATCTCGGATTTAATTATCGAAAACGAAGAACTGTGCTTTCTTGTGTCGGTCGACACACCGCGAAAACGGCAAAACTGTTTTAGAGTTTTCGCACAACATCGATCGATGCACTGGGTGTGACGGTCGATGCAGCGCGAAAATGCAAAAGAATTTGTGTTTTCGCATAGCGTCGATCGACACAAGTTTGTGTCGGTCGATGCATCGCGAATTCGCCTATTAAAACATTGGGTTTCGATTTAGAAATCACACTGTATCGATCGACACACTGGGTGCATCGATCGACACAGGCTGTGCGAAAGGATAGATCGGCTTAATTGGATTGAACCGGTTATCTCGCATGGTTATGTCGGTTTAATTCGATTAAAAAAAAAAAAAAGATTCCGTGATACACTGTTGTATCGATCGACACAGGTTTAGTGTCGGTCGGCACAGGCCTTGCGATTGGTTAATCGGTTCAATTGGATTGAACTGGTTATCATGCTTGGTTAAGGTAGATCAGATCGATTTAAATTAGATGAATTGATTCAATTGGATTGAATTGCTTATCTCAATTGGTATAAACCGATTTGATTGGTTAAGATCAGTTTGATTGGATAAGTCGGTTCAATTGGATTAGACCGGTTATTGCGATTAGTTAAAACTGGTTGAATCGGTTCAGTTGGATGGACCGGTTGAATTGGATTTGACCGATATCTCAATTGGTCTAAAACCGGTTCATTTGGTCATTTATCGGCTCAATTGGATTGACCGATTATCTGGTTGGTTAAACGTAATCGCTTGGTTTTGAACCAAATGATTAAGAAACCGAACCAAATGACCTAGCCCACTCTAATTAGAACAAGCAAAACTTAATTAAAATTAGAAGTAAAACATGTTCTAAACCTATCTGGTACACATTGGATGTGTATTAGATCAAACTTTAGTTTTCAAAATGGTCAACTGTCAAGACTCATTTCATTGTTGTGATAGTCTTGCCAAGAGCTTGGTGTCCACAATTACATGAGTAATGCAGGTAGTAATGTTGATGGTCTTGCAGTGCTTGACATCAACAATTACGTGACCTAAGAGATTGAATTACTAACTTTTGAGTTCCGTTTCCTCAACTAAATATCAAGTGACCTTGATGTCTTGCCCAAATCTCGTCTACTGTCAAGACTTGTTTCGTTTGTTGGATAGCCTTGGAGTCCTTGGTATCCACTACTACATGAGTAAGACAGGTGATCATTGATAGACTTGCAGTGCGACTGTCAATGATCACAAGACTGAAGAGATTGGTTTACTTGACTGGGCTATCAGAAGTTCTGGGCCCAGAGACATCAGAGTGGATGAGACATGAATTGTCTTATCTGCGACCAAGAGTTGTACTGGGTACAATTAGCAATGGTTTGCTTACCTAGATAACTAAACTCTGGGTGATGACGAGTCGTCCACTCAGATTTTAGTGATGTATGGGTCTTGGATCATTATATTCATAGAGGAAACATTGTTTGAATATAATGCGAGTTTTCTTATTAGATAAGATTTCTCATTTCCTGAGCTTCATAACTAAAATTTTCTTTGCTTAAAATTTTCAGCCTATGTCTAAAACTACTTTCTCGTTACAATCCGTCCTTGAGAATGACAAGTTAAATGGATCAAATTTCCTGGATTGGTATCGCAATTTGAGATTAATCCTCAAGCAGGAGAGCAAGGACTATGTCCTTGAGAAAACTCTTCCAGAAAGGCTTGGGACCAATCGCTCGAATGCAGTATATGATGCTTGGAATAAGCATTATATTGATGTGGTAGATGTGCGTGGTCTGATGTTGGCTACCATGGAATCGGACTTAAAGAGTCAATACGAGAACATGGAGTCGCCAATAGAGATGATCACCAGACTGAAACTGAAGTTTCAGGATCTGGCACGAGTTGAAAGATTCCAAATGGTGAAGTCTCTCACTGGGTGCAAGCTACCATAGGATGCTCCAGTGAGTCCTCATGTCATTAAAATGATGGGTTACATTGATAACCTGGGGAAACTGGAATGTCCTGTCAGCTTAGAGTTAGCCACTAACATCATTCTGCAGTCACTGCCGTCTAGTTATGATAAGTTTATCAAAAGCTATATCAAGAATAACTTGACGAAGACATTGACTGAGCTGCATGGTATGATCAAAACAGCAGAGCAAGACATCATAAAGGGTAAAAGATTTGAGAAATCTTGTATCGACAAGGGTAGAGGCAGGGTCATCCAGATTTGGAATCAGGATAAGCTTGTGTCATCTTATAAGCCCAAGTTCAGCCCATCTGGTGTTAGAAAGTGCTTCTACTGTGATGAGTTAGGGCATTTTGAAGAGAGATTGCATTAAATTCTTGGAAGATTCACAAGAGATGAAGGAGATGTATGGTACTTCTTCTTCAGGTATTGTGTTATTACTTCAAGTTCTACGTATGTATTGGATACTAGTTGTGGTACTGATATTTTGGAAATATGCAGGGCCTAAGCAACAGTAGAAGTTTGAGGAAAGAACAAGTGGAACTGCGTGTCTAGTATGGAGCAATGGTTGCTACATAAGTCGTAGAGATTCTCCACTTGTAGGAGCCTTTCAAGCTTGGTTTTTGAATTAAGTAATTGCTACTATGTACCTGCTTTATGCAGAGATGTTTTTCATTTTCTTGTAAGAATTTGGATGTTTTTCATTCTGATAAAAGACAAGCTTTGCTCTTTTGATCTTAATGAAATATTATATGGTAGCACCCCTTTTGATAAATGGGTTTTATGTCTTGAACCAATATACACTTGAATATAACATAAATACCAAACGGTTTAAGTCTGATGACTTGAACTCGATTTTTCCTTAGCATAGTCGTTTTGACCACATTGAGTGAAGCGGATTCAGAAGTTCCATTGTTATGGGCTTTAGGCTCATTTGATTATAGATCATCTGAGATATGAATTCTGCTTGCTGGGCCAAATGACTAAGGCTTCTTTAGCAGAGCTAAAGAAAAGGGTCCGAGGCTTGTTGGGCCTTACACGTACTGATGTATGTGGCCCCGATAAGCATTAATGTGAAAGGAAATCTTCAGTACTTCATTAACTTATTGATGACTTCGGCAAGTATGGTTGTGTTCTTTTGATGAGACACGAGTAGGAATCCTTTGAGGAGTTCCAAAATGAAGTATAGAACCGATTTGACAGAAGTATTGAGATCCTCGATTAGATCGCGGAAGAAAATACTTGAGTCAAGAATTGGGTGATCATCTAAGTGAGTGTGAAGTAATATCACAGCTCTTTTCTCCTGGAAAACCTAAATGGTGTTTCTGAGAGAGCGAATCAGACCTTATTAGATATGCTCCGATTAATGATGAGTCACATGAATCTTCCATTATCCTTTTAAAATACGCTCTAAAATGAATATGTTTACGCCAAATAGTTTTATATCAGAATCAGTTGAAAGACACCACATTGGATGTGGACTGGGTGATTTCCAAGTATATTTTTCTGATTAATTGGGATTGCAAGGTTTGCGTAAGACAGTTTTCGACAAACAAACTTGAACCCAAATCTGATAAGGGCTGCTTCGCCGGTTGTCCTAAGGAAACCGAGGCTTAGTACTTTTGAAACTTATCCGAGAACAAGGCTTTGGGAACAAGGCTTTATTGTTCGGAATTCTGTTTTTCCAAGAAAACAGTGGGAGTAAAAGTACAGATCGAAGAAATTCGAGAAACACAGGAGGCTGTTCAACCTGTTGAGGGAGAGCAGCGGTTGGATCTACAGAGGGCTGTAGGATCTGCACCTGTGGAGCCTGAAATTCGCTGATCCTGATGGATCCGTCACTAAACCGAGGGTGATTCCTCATGACCGATTACTGTGATCTGTTGATCATTGAAAAGTGACGAGCCTGCGAAATTCAAAGAAGCGAAAGGTGAGCCCCAACTCCGAAAAATTAACTAGTAATGTACGTTAGCTTCACCGATCCATTTCTGGATTGAAGCAAACAACTTGGAGTTGGAATCTATGTTCTGTTAAAACGGTCAAAGGTTTTGACGTGATCAGGAACGTATAGAAACCGTGCGTTTACAAGTAAACTAAAAGGAGTGTAGTTGCAATTCTCACACCGTATGTTTATAACATACTTAATCTCATAAACGACGTTCCGACGCTAAAGTCTTGTCAAGATTTGGGTCGGAAGTCAAATTTAACGATGGACATGGAAGAAGCCGCGAAAGTTCTTGGAATAAGAATCCATTGAAATGGATTGCAAAGACCAATTGGATCGTGTCAGAATCCTTATGGTGATAAGGTATTGGACAGTTCAAATGTGCTTGGTTCCAAGAATGGCTTCACACCAAAGGTCTTGTGGTAATGATCTTAGCAAGATGGAGTGTCTTGGACACTGGCTGAGCTAGTATCTATGAGTGTGATTCTTTTTGCTTATGCAATAGAATCCATCATGAATGCCATGTTGTGCGCTCGTATAAATGCAGCTTACGCATATAGCATGACGAGAAGATACCAATATGTTCCGGTAAAAGTCACTGGACAGTTATAAGAAATATCCCCAAGTGTTTGAGAGACACTAAGGATAGGTTCTAGTTCAACTGAGGAAATGACAATTCTGTTAAGAGTAGTTAGACGGACAAAGATGAATCCCGGTTCCCACCTGGTTATGTCTCTTTGTCTGTGTAGCGGCGCTATCTGTTGGAAAGGTCTCCAAACAGTGGACCGTAGAATAGTGCTTATTAAGGAATAGCGGTGTGGTTTGTTGGAATGGTTCCAAGCAAGAACACCACAGCATCTCTCACAACCTAAGCATGAGCTTCATGCTGCTGCTGTAGGTACTAGATATCTGAAGACGTGGTCTAGATTCTAGTGGGAGTTATGTTAGTTATGATATTCAGATAGACATGATGTAGTCGTGTTTATGAAAAACTGACATCAGCATTATTTGATTATTGGATAATTAAATAATGGTCCCAAGTATTTTATGTTCATTTTATAGGTTATCAAGTTGAGGAATTGATCATGAAACCCTATAAGTAAAAGATAACATAAATTATGATTGTCCCTAGTCGAGATTGTCAAAGTGGGACACTGACAACCGCTTGAGACTAGCTTGTGAGGTGACTGTTGACTAAGTTTCATGGAGTCAATGATATGGGTATCACAGTCAGTCACATAGATATATGTTGGTGAACATATGATCGGACATGACCCGCTAATGAGAACTCTACAGGATAGTTATATCTGTGTCATGAGAGTTTCTCGTTACGACTATAGAGTATAGTCCTTAGACCTGAGTTCATCATACTTTCTAGCATATGAATTGGTACACTTTGACCTTGTCAAACGTCGATCCGTAAATGGCGGCTATAAAGGCATTGCTTAGGTGTATCATGAAGTTTGTGTAGAAACAGGGATGGAACAAGAAGGGATTTGTCCCTCCTATATATTACAGGAGATAAATATCTCAGGGCCCATCGAAGATTTGATACTGAGAAAATGCATGGCCGTGCTCAAACGAGGTGATTGTCAGTCGTTTGTTTTATCAGTATAAATCAGGAGTTCGATGAACATGATGTTGGCTATGATAAGGATGACACAGTTTCTTGCCTTATGCCATATCGAGATACAGCGATAAAGGGATTATGGGAATAGATGATTCCAGTACAAGTGGGAGATTGTAGGGATTATGTCCTGAAATCATATCGTACTTACTCTAAAGATAGTTGTATTGTCGAGATCGGACAATTCATGTGATGCTGGGTAGTCATAATGTTTTGCTAGAAACCGCTTATGACAAATGAGTTGTAACTCATTTCTAGTATCGTGTGAACCTACAGGGTCACACACCTAAGCAAGCTGGATACGCTTTGTATGGGATTGATCATTGGCATATGATCCGATCAATGTGTATTGGATACACATTGAATTAGTGTTTTAAGAGGTGTTTCGATCGATGCCATTGGTGCATCGGTCGACACAAGGTCGAAACCGAAACTGATGTTACGATTTGTGAACTGTGGACCTATTTATAGGGGCCAGGAGACACGACCTAAGGGTGAGCCGTCGCAGACAGTTTTTTTTGACAGAAAAACAGATCCTCTTTCTCAAGAAACACAGAAATCCCAAGAGATCTGATTCCCGGCACTAGCATCCCGGCGGATTCCAGCTTGTGTGCGTGTGGACTACGATAGAGGCGCAGCGATTGAGGCGCTCTAGATCTCGTTTACCTGATCCAATTTCCGCTGCCAATCTCCAGGTAAACACGAGGTCAGTTCTTAGATTCAATTACCTATACCCTGGATCCTAGGGATTCCAACATTACTAAGGGGAATCTGAGTATGGTGCTCCTACGATGAAATGAGTTTCTGAAGTTTTCAAACTTCTTTTCCTGATCTTGGTTTTCTGTTTGCTGGAGGGCAAACAAAAGCTAAGTGTGGGGGAGTTGATATATCATGGTTTTATGGACTTTTAACCATGGTATATGTCTTCTTATCGAGTCTTTTAGTATGTTTGGGAGTCCTTTTATGTGTGTTTACAGGTCTAGGTACGTTTGGAGCGGATTTGGAGATTATGGGGCATTCTGGAGCTATTTGAAGTATTTGGCCGAGAGGAAGAGTTCACTGTCGAAAACAGAGTAATGTGTCGATCGACACATACTGTGCATCGATCGACAGACATGCGAGATGGGCTTTTCTCGGCGGTTTAATGAAGAATCTAGAAATTGCACTTTGGCCCAGAAGTTTCTCATAATTACAAAGAAGCTCCAGCCGTGATTAGATCATTATATTAGGGTTTTTAGCCACTTGTTTAGGCTACGCTTTACTGGCGCTTTATTCTATTCAGAGAGAGAGATTTGGAACTCATATTTTTTGTTTCTCTTTTATGATATTTGGTTTTCTATTCATCATGTCTTTTGCTTCAATTGCCATGTTTGAGTAGTTTACCAGTTAGGTTTAGGGATTCTCACAAGGGATTTCATGGAATTATAGGTTGATTAATCTGTAGGGATTCTTATATGTTCGTTCTTCATCTAGGGTTGTTCTTAATGCTTGATCTGAATTTGCCACTTAGATTATTTATATTAGGTTGATTTCTGCAACAACAGTTGATTAATTAACTAGAAATAACCTAGATGAGCAATTTGACTATTCGCAAAGAAATTTGGTTTAGGAGAATTGTGAACGAAAAAACCTGAGGTTAATGCTTGTTTAGAACTCTAGGGTTCGCAATGAAGGTTGGCTTGTGATAGGTCTAGTTTTATCCCTATACTAACTGCAAGGGCACAGTATTATCAATGTAGTATTTCAGGGTATCGAATCCACAGGGACTCCGGTCAACGATAGATTTAGAACGATAGATATTTAAACTAAGAAGAAAGCAATGTTATGTAAACTAAATAGCAGTGAGAGAAAGTAAATCGATAGCAAGATTGGTTGTGAAAGCAGTTAATTAAAAGCGCTAAGTCTAGGGCGTTCTCAGGAAATCAGACAAGCAGACAAATCAATCAGTAAGGATCTAATTAAGCACAGTTCTAGAACTCAAAACACGGATGTAGAATTAACCAACTGTCGTTGCGAGAATTCTCTAAGTCTAAGTGCAGCAATCCGAATTCCTTTGCAATTACTAACAGATTAAACCAGCTTTAATTCCAAGTTTGATATGTTCACAATTAAACTAAACCAAATTCCTTTGCGAGAAGTTTAATTGCTCAACCTAAATAGTTCAGATTCTAAACCACACTTTCGTGTCGTATTTAGCAACCTAAGATCTAGATTCTTTGTGATCAAGTTAGAACTAGCATTAGACACAATTTAGATCGAAGAACAGATAAGTTATGAATCCTTAACTGATTTAAACAAGTCTAGCAAGTCATGAAATCCTTAATGAGAAGCCCTAAACCTAACTATGAATCTACTCAGACATAGAAGATGTAAACATAATCAATGAATAATTAGATATCATAAAAGAGATTAAACAAGTAAAGGGGTTCGAAATCTTCTCCAAAATAAAGTCGTAGTACAGGATCATATTAGCCCCAAAAGCTCTAAAACTCTCTGCTCTAAATTATGAATGCCTATGAAAACGTAATGTAAGCGTATATAAAATAAAACACCAAAATCCTAATTATATAGGCTAAATCTCGGCTGGGGCTTCTTTGTAAATACTGGAAACTTCTGGGTCAAAGTGTAATATCTTCATTCTTCATTAAACCGCCGAGTCTGGCCCATCTCGCTTGTGTGTCGACCGATGCACGATGTGTGTCGGTCGATGCAATCCTGTTTTCTGGACAGTGAGCTCAAGCTCTCGGCCAAACACTCCAATATCTCCAATTCTGCTCCAAACCTGATTATATCTGTAATAGACTCTAAAAGAACACAAAAAGACTCTAAAACACACTTATATCATGGTCTAAAACTAGTAAAAACCATGATATATCAACTCCCCCACACTTAGCCTTTGCTTTCCCTCAAGCAAAACAGAGAACTAAAATGTAGTGAAGAGGTTTGAAAACTCTTCAGAAACTCTTTTTATCGTAGAAGCAACAGCACTCAGATTCCCCTTAGTAATCCACTGAAAGATTTCACCTGCAGACATCAAGACCAACATATACTTCCCCCACACTTAGCAACTGTCCTAAGTAAACTCCACTTTCACATTCATGCATTCAAATTCACCCTACTGACTTCTGCTAGTATTTAAGTGCGGTCTCACCTAAGGATTATCGATCAAAGGGCACATGGATTCTTACCTTGTCAGCTCTAGACCACCAAACTATCTTTCTTTGGTCCCTTTCTTCTCTTTCCGTTCCTTAACAACTGATTTTTCCCCACTGGGTATCATTTTATTTTTTTTATCAGTGTTCTTCCCGTTATGGGGTATACTTTGGACACATTCCATGGATGCACAGGATATGATAGTTGTAGCTACCATTCCCAGAGACCACTTCGGAGTTACTAACTCATCCTCAGTTTATTATCTTTTTTTTTTTACTTTATGGAAGGGGAGAAGGAAACCAAATAGGACAGGTTTTCAAGCTGTGTCAGAACTAACAAGGGAATCCGACACAAGGTATTCCAAGCCCTTAGGTGAGAAAATTAAGTCAGTATTAATGGTGAAGTCAGTAAAGGATCCTCTGATACCTGAAGTGATGTGGGTGTCCTCAGTAAGTTGATCCGTGTCTGGGTTTTCTAATAGTCATAGATCATCTGCAAACTAGTCTCAATTGTTACTTAAGTTCCTGCAAGTGCTGTCAATCTTCTCAAAAAATCATTGTTTCTTACTTAAACCGTTTTGACTCAATAAAACAAAATTTTTGAAAAATTGGACTGACTCTTAAGAAAACAGAAAACTAATGTTAGTAGCACCTCCCCCACACTTAAGACACACTGTCCCCAGTAGTGTCAAGCGAAGGGTCGGTAAAAGAAAGAAAAATAAAAGTTATGTTAATAGACGTTTGAGTTCTGTCTGATTTTACCTCTGTCGCACCTGCATAGACCGTTGCACATAGTGCATCGACCGTTGCTGGGCGATTTTCGTGTATTGTCGATCGTTGCTCAGGACCGCAACGATCGCTGCAATGCGATTTCGATCGTGTTGTGACGATCGACACAGTGGTGTGTCGATCGACGCAATGCGTATATATCCGAGACCTGCAGACAAAACTCACCAAAAACTGAAAGAAAACTTAAAATCCTACAAAAACACTAAAATTGAAATGCGAAAACGAAAACTGTGGGTTGCCTCCCACTCATCGCTCTTTTAACGTCAATAGCTTGACCGGACGAACAAGAATCAGGCACCGCGAGATCCTGACAGAGACTTTGATTGTCTCTGTGCAAGTCTCCTCATCCAAGGCGGCGAGTAGGCTCTATCAGTATGAACGCGTCCAAGAAAAGATGGAATGTGATGCTCTCCAGGATCATGAACCAATGTCTCACAAATCAGTTCTTCAGAACTATCAATGATGGTGAAAGTCTGCCCATCTATCAGTGGTCTGCGCAGCTTATCCATCTCATAACGCAGAGGCTCATCTCCTAGATGGAGGTCAATCAGACTGTGTCTGACATCTATTACCGCTCCCGCTGTAGCCAAAAATGGTCTCCCAAGTAGTAACGCGTCATCAGGATCACTGTCATACTTCAGTACTAAGAAGTCTGTTGGAACTAAGTAGTTTCCAGCTCTCACCGGGACGTCCTCAAGGAGTCCTTCCGGAACTCTAATAGACTGATCAGCTAGGACAAGAGAGGTCCTAGTAGGCGAAAAATCCAGCATACCCAGCTTCTCTGCCACAGAATATGGCATAAGACTTCCAGCAGCTCCCAGGTCACACAGAGAGCGCCTAAAACTATCCTCGAAGATAGAACAGTTCAGAACAAAGACACCAGGGTCAGGCAGCTTCTTCGGGATCTTGGTTAATAGCACATCACTTATATGCTGAGGAACAACTATAACCCAATCCTTCAGCTCTTCATCCAATGGCGACATCTTGCCCAAGTACCTCTGCACACAAGGATGATAAGGTGGATCATCAGATGATGGAATTTCTTCCAACTCTTCACCAATCTCTTCTAGCTTCTTAAGCTCTTCGATCTCCTGCTTAATCACTTCAGACACTGAAGGATATAGCCTAATGGTCTGTGCATAGATCTCATGCTGAGTAATCTCAGAGACTCCAGGGAATAAATGATCAAGTTCTAAATCTGCATCAATGCTATCGAAATCCTGCGAGTCTGTCTGTTCACGACATGCAACGACCGACACTTGGGGTGCATCGATCGATGCAACACTGTTTTCACAGTTTCTACCTGAGAGATTTTCACCAAAATCCGAAATTTCGGCCTCTTCCACCAACTCAGCTGTACTTAGCTCAAATCTCTCACCCAGATGCGATCCATCGTCAACGTACACTGACCAAGTCTTAATGTGAGTCTCTGCTGCTCCTTTTCCTTTGACAGAACTTGAGATTTTGCTCACCTGAGTGTCCAATTGCCTAACATGAGTACTTAGAGACTCATACTTACCACTGAGGTCCTCGTAGACAGCATCGAACTTCTTATTACAGTCCAAAGCAATCTTTGTCTGCCCCTCTAGGATCTGTTCTATCATTGCCTCTATCTTACTCTCATGAGTGCTTGCGACAGGAGGTGCCTGATAAGGAGAAGAACCATAAGTTCTTTGAGTGCCTTGTCCAGAAGGCTTCTGGAATCCACTAGTTTGTCCAAGGTAAGAAGAGTTTTGATTGCTGTTGAAAGCACTCTTTTGTCCTCCACCGAAGAATTTGTTCCCAGACTGATATCCAAATCTGTTTCTTTGAAATCCAGATCCTCCGATGTAATTCACATCCTCTTCTTTCTCTTCTTCTTCATCATTGATCACCTCAACATCTTGAGCAAAGTTGACAGCTTTCTTCCCAGCTAGAAGATTGCAAACAGTGTCCAACTTAGATCTATTATCAGCTATCTCAGAATTCTCAACCTTTCCACCGGACTTCTTTCTCCTCTCATCAGTAGACTTGCAGCTATTACTGCTAACTAAGTTCTCAATCAACTGCTTAGCTTGTGCAGGAGTCCTGGTGTTGAAGTTTGCATTGCTGGAGTTATCCAGCGCAGTCTGATATGGCAGATCTATGCCTCTGAAGAAGATACCTAGCAATGTGACCTCGGTAAATCCATGGTGCGGGCAGTCACGCTGGTATTTCTTGAATCTCATCCAGGCAGTTTTTAAAGGCTCCACAGGGCCTTGGGAGAATGTCAGAATGTCCTGTCTGGACTGATCGGAGCGTGCATCGTCGTAGAAGTGCCTTAGAAACTCGCTCTTAAGAGCATCCCAAGTAGTAAACTGCCCAGCTGGCAGTTGCCTCAGCCACGCAGCAGCGTCTCCAGCGAGACTGTGCGGAAAGAGCTTAAGAAACAGATAATCCTAGCAGACTCCATCATATTTCATGCCAGTGATTATATCCTCGAACTGATCAATGTGATCCATAGGCTGCTCTGATGGGTGGCCATGGAAAGCATTTTGTCTCATCAGCGAGTAGTAGATGGTTTTGATTTCGAAATCGTTCCTCTCAAAACCAGGAGGCACTAGAGCTGACCGGTTTGCATGAAACTCATCCGGACGGTTATAATCAGCCAAAGTCCTCTCATGGACAACCATCTGTCTACCTTGGTTCTGTCCTTGGCCTTGCGCCTGCGGCTGTGGTTCAGGTTCCTCAATATCCGGGATTACACGTCCCTCAGCATCAATCCTTTACCCAGCAGCATTGTGCGGATTGTTATCTCGGTCCCTCAGGATACCGTTAGCATCTTGTATCAGGATCAAACGTTCACATACCATCCTTGCTCTTCTTTCTCTTCTGTTAGTCCTCTCTAGACGTCCAAGTTCTTCAAGTCCGAGATTAACGAGGTTCAAGTTCTGATTACTTCTATTTTCACGTGTCTGCATAAACTGTATGTAATCGTCAAGCAACGATCGATGCTATCAGTGCAACGATCGATTCAATCTCAGAATCGCCTAGTGACGATCGACACAAAGGTGCAACGATCGACGCTATGCGAAATCGGTACCTGCGACAGAGAGAAAACAGAGAAAAATTAGTAACTAAAAACAAAAAATAAAAATCCTAGTATAAACCCTAGGTTCGAATCTATTGTAATATAGTGGTAAGTATTCCCGCCTGTCACGCGGGTGACCCAGGTTCGTTCCCCGGCAACGGCGCCAAAAACTTGATAGGTCTAGTTTTATCCCTATACTAACTGCAAGTGCACAGTATTATCAATGTAGTATTTCAGGGTATCGAATCCACAGGTACTCCGGTCAACGATAGATTTAGAACGATAGATATTTAAACTAAGAAGAAAGCAATGTTATGTAAACTAAATAGCAGTGCGAGAAAGTAAATCGATAGCAAGATTGGTTGTGAAAGCAGTTAATTAAAAGCGCTAAGTCTAGGGCGTTCTCAGGAAATCAGACAAGCAAACAAATCAATCAGTAAGGATCTAATTAAGCACAGTTCTAGAACTCAAAACACGGATGTAGAATTAACCAACTGTCGTTGCGAGAATTCTCTAAGTCTAAGTGCAGCAATCCAAATTCCTTTGCAATTACTAACAGATTAAACCAGCTTTAATTCCAAGTTTGATATGTTCACAATTAAACTAAACCAAATTCCTTTGCGAGAAGTTTAATTGCTCAACCTAAATAGTTCAGATTCTAAACCACACTTTCGTGTCGTATTTAGCAACCTAAGATCTAGATTCTAAGTGATCAAGTTAGAACTAGCATTAGACACAATTTAGATCGAAGAACAGATAAGTTATGAATCCTTAACTGATTTAAACAAGTCTAGCAAGTCATGAAATCCTTAATGAGAAGCCCTAAACCTAACTATGAATCTACTCAGACATAGAAGATGTAAACATAATCAATGAATAATTAGATATCATAAAAGAGATTAAACAAGTAAAGGGGTTCGAAATCTTCTCCAAAATAAAGTCGTAGTACAGGATCAGATTAGCCCCAAAAGCTCTAAACTCTCTGCTCTAAATTATGAATGCCTATGAAAGCGTAATGTAAGCGTATCTAAAATAAAACACCAAAATCCTAATTATATAGGCTAAATCTCGGCTGGGGCTTCTTTATAAATACTGGAAACTTCTGGGTCAAAGTGTAATATCTTCATTCTTCATTAAACCGCCGAGTCTGGCCCATCTCGCTTGTGTGTCGACCGATGCACGATGTGTGTCGGTCGATGTAATCCTGTTTTCTGGACAGTGAGCTCAAGCTCTCGGCCAAACACTCCAATATCTCCAATTCTGCTCCAAACCTGATTATATCTGTAATAGACTCTAAAAGAACACAAAAGACTCTAAAACACACTTATATCATGGTCTAAAACTAGTAAAAACCATGATATATCAGCTTGCTAGGATGTTAGACATAGATAATATTCGCAACGAAAGTTGGTCTGTTATAATTCTGTGATTCTAGTTCTAGAATAGTTCTTAATTAGATCCCGATTGATTGATTAGCCTTTATTCTTGATTTTCTGAGAACTCCCTTGACCTGACGCTTTGCCTTCTTGCTTACAAACCGATTTATTTACTTTATTTGCTTGATTTACTGCTTATTCTCTGTTTCACCTAGCTGAACCTGACATTCTATAATCTATCGCAAGATCTTGAGTCTCTGTGGATTCGATACCCTATATACTATTGGTTCACGTCTGTGCACTTGCAGTATAGATCTGGGGATTAAAACCTGATCGTATCAGGTCCCCATCAACAAGCTTCTGAACCAATATCGGCGTCGTAACATTGTAGAATATACAGGAGCACAACTCGGACAAGTCTATCGGCAGGAATCACAGATATTGAGCCTACACCTACCAAGCCTACTCTCAAGTCTGGGTTAAGGTTGATTTTTACATTTATCACCAAATCTCCCTTGTCCGGAATGTTATCTTTATGAGGGGTTAACCTCCAGTCCAACTCGAATTTTGCTATAGCGGGCTTCATAAATTCTGTACAACTTGTAGAAGTCTACGTCAGGATGTTGTTGACTGCACGATCCATCTCACACAACACCAAGTTAATGCTCAAATGATGCTAATATGTGGTAACCAAACTGAAGAAGTAGATGATGAAGTTAAAGGATAAGCTGCTAACCTCCTTCGATCTCTGCTATTAGCTTCCGGTCCAGACGGCGCATCCTTGTCTTCTGCTCCAAGACTTCCACTGGTCCCTACTACTACGCAGCCTATCCATCTTATCAATGTACCATTAGTTCATACTACTCCTTCTGAGACTCCAACCGAGAAGCAAGACACTCATCCAGAACCTGAACCTACTAAGATGTTGCGATGATCTAAGCGTCAAAAACAGAATCAATGACTACTGATTTACTGGAAACTGTCTCCACATCAACTGAATTGGCGAAGAGGCATGAACATACCCCTTTGCCCACATACCAATGATGCTGATGCACTTCCCCCCGACAGTTCGGCACTTACGGGAGATTTTCAGAAGATTCTCCCCGGAAGTAATGTTACTCCTGGAAACCAAAAACTCTGTAACATATGTACAACATGTCGGAAGATATCTAGGATATCCTCACCAGTGTTGTATCCCAGCTACTGGAACCAGTGGTGGTGGTTTGGCCATTTTTGGAAGCAAGGAGTTGTTTTGTTTACTACTCGGCCAACACTAAACTTTTCTGAGGTATATATTATTGATGGAGCAACTCGGTTTTGTGTTACTGATATATATGGACATCCTCAACTTTAACAGAGACAAGAGCTATGGACCAGAATGCAAACTCAGGCAGAACAGAGAAAGTATCTTGGCATTCCTCGCCTAGTCATGGGTGACTTGAACGATATCAAATCCAATGATGAGAAACAAGGTGGACCACAACGCTCTGAAGCAAGTTTCACCACTTTTCGATCAATGCTCAATGCCAATGGTCTTCATGACCAACATGCTGTTGGTGGCACCTTTATTTGTGTGGGCAATAGATATCATTATACGGTCAGATCCAAAATTGACCGAGTCCTCACCAATATTCAATGGAAAGAACATTATCAATGAACTGATGTTCAGCTGCTCGATTGGATGGGATCAGATCACCGTCCCTTGCTTCTCCATATGACTGGTATGCAATGGAAGGGTAAAAAGCTCTTTAAATATGAAAATTGATGGAGAAGAATACCTGAGGTTAAAGAACTCATTGCACATACTTTGTAACGCTCCCTTCTCGTTTTCCGCTGATCGTCGAACTGACCGACAACAATCAAATAAGATCAGGACCGATCGAACCCGAGCAGCCATACGAGAAGAGTTTGTCACAATACAAAGCCAGAGACGATCCGGTTTGAATCAATGGCTCGAACTAAAACGTCCTTGACTTCGTTTACCTCGTTTCCACGATACAAAGCTTTTCAACATGTACCGCTTTCACGAGTTGTGTTCGGTTCGCACTAAACCGTATATCAGAGAATTATTCCGTTTTTATTACTTTAAAATAATAAATTTTATTCATAACAATATACGCTATAATACAAATCATTTACCGGGTGCCCAACAAAATCTGAAAACCGAAAATAAAGTCAAAATGCTTACAAACCCTATCCAAATGCCAACCCGAATCTACTCCGAGTGACCTACACGTCCGCCGAGCTACGCCAAACCTGAAAAACACAAAAGAGTCTAATGATAAATCTAAGATTACCCAGTGAGACGGCTCCCAACTACAAGGCTGCTAATAATCTAATAATCCCGCCCAAACCCAAAACAACAATCACAATAGCTGATCACGTGCTACCAAGACGTGATGAGCTCCACAACACACAAGCATTCAAATAAAAACAAATTCACCAACGAAGGAAATCGAGAACATTGCGGCATATGCTCTTGATTAGACTCGATCTATCTATCGCGGCTCTACACAACTCCACACTAGGCTTGGGCGTTCGGGTACCCGTTTGGGTTTGGTTCGGGTTTTTCGGGTTTTCGGGTCTAAACATATAAGACCCATTCGGGTATTTTATAATTTCGGTTCGGGTTTGGTTCGGGTCCGGGGGTACCGATAAAATCATAAAACAAAAAATAAAAAATAGTTAATTTGAACACAAATTTGTTAAATTTAGATAAATATAGCAAAAAAATTATTATATTTCTTTTATTTTGGGTATTTTAGCTAACTTGATCTAAAACTAACCAATATATTTAGGTTTGTAATTATAATTTTAGATAATCATGTTATATTATGACTAATTATAATTAATATTTTGGATATATAATTGTAGTTCGGATATTTCAGGAACCCATTCAGTTCTCAGTTCGGGTCGGGTTCGGTTCCGGTTCTTCCGGTATAGATGATTAGGATCCATTCGGGTATTTTGTCGGTTCGGGTTCGGATTCGGTTCCTCTTTTTAGGTTTGAGTTCGGTTTAGTATTTCGGTTCCGGGTTTTTTGCCAAGACCTACTCCACACCATATGGGCCCACTTTTGCGAACTCGGTAACTTCCACGGGAACACTTAGCTACCGCCATGGTAACTAAAACCTACCACGAATCCTAGACGAAAACACGAAGTCCTACGGCAAGGACACCGTTCTCCGTCCATCGATACGCGGTGACTCGGGATACCCCTTGATAACCCAAGCTTCCATGAAGTCCGGCCTAGGACATGACCCCGTATTCTCCGGACCACACACCTACCGGCGTCACTCAGTAGGTTAACACCATAATCAGAAAAACCACCCGAAGGCACGTCAACCGATCAGGTGACTATCCGAGGATCCAATCGGATCGGAAGTACCGGAACGCCATCTCTAGACTTGCGGGATCAAACGCGCCCTATAGAGTCCTAATAATAGTAATGTAAACAAGCAGACTCCTTGGGACTCTATCACGCAATACCAACAAGGTCAAATAGAAATACCATCTCAATCCCCAGTCTATCCCGCAAGTCCGGTCACCAACCTCCACATCACCCGACCTTACCCAAACTTACCCGGTTCCGCACCAGAGTAAATATCTACCAATGCAGTCTACTCGGCCCAACACCGAAGTAGATAAACAATCAAGCAATCAACAGTCTACTCGGCCCAACACCGAAGTAGATACACAATAAAGAAATCAACAGTCTACTCGGCCCAACACAGAAGTAGATAAACAATCACACAAACAATAGTCAATTCGGCCCAACACCGAAGTAGATAAACAATCACACAAATAACAGTCTACTCGTCCCAACACCGAAGAAGATACACAATCAAGCAATCAACAATCACAACACCATCCAAACAGTTCTTTAAGTTCATTAGTCTTTTAATATTTTCTTAACCTTCACTCATTCAATCCGCTACCTTGGGGTTAGTGGATTACTAATCCCGTAGAGAATTTAATTCAATTCTAATTATTAATTTGTATTCCCTTAAACTCTCATTTTAAATCTCTTCGATCTGTTAGCTTGAAATTAGTAAACTTACTAATCTCCTGACTTCACATTATTATTTAATTTATTTATTTAACCCTATAACCCTGGCTATAGACTAAACCCCATTATTGTATTCTTAGTGTGTTAAGTGTTTTAACCGCATTTTTAATCAACTTATAATTCCCTATATATATATATATATATATATATATATATATATATATATATATATATATATATATATATATATATTCATTTAGATACGTTCTTAAATACTTATATATGCATATACGTCCTAGCATGCCGTTCTAATACAATCAATCAGGTATGCAGATCCTAATACTATGGTTTATTGATTATGGGTCGATACGATTCTAGTCTATATGCAACAAACAATTTAGCCGACTCACAATGTAGTCATGATGACGAGTGGATGGATTGACGGAACCCACGATACCCAAACTAAACCCGCTGCTACCCCTAACCCTTACCGAACCTTGACTCGAGTGTTGACCTTAGTGATTCCGATCGTATCTTCTCTAGAAACTCCGGACCAATCTCATTTTCTCTCTCCTCTTTCTCTCCTCCTCTCTCTTCCGGTCTTCCTCCTTCTCTCTCTCTCTTCTACTCTAGTTCTCCTCCATCTCTCTCTTCTTCTCCGGTTCTCCTCCATCTCTCTCTCTTCTTCTCCGGTTCTCCCCCATCTCTCTCTCTCTTTATCTTCTTCTTCTTCTCACGCTTCCTCTGCTATCTCTTCTTCTTCTTCTCATGCTTCTTCTCTCTCACGCTTCTCTTCTTCTTCTTCTTCTTCTTCTTCTTCTTCTTCTTCTTCTTCTTCTTCTTCTTCTTCTCCGGTCTTCTTCTTCTTCCTCCTCCGGTCTTCTTCTTCTTCTCCTTCTTCTTCCTCCTTCGGTCTTCTTCTCCTCCTCCTCCTCCTCTTCCTCCGTTCTTCTTCTTCTTCCCACGCTACCTCTTCTTCTCCTTCTCTCTTTCTCTTCTCTCTTTTTTGTTCTTGTTTTGTTGTGAGTGAAGAATGAGGAAACAAGGGCCTTCTTTATAGCTGAAGCAACTCCATGGATTGATGACACATGTCTAGAAACCTGTCCTCCCCTGATCCTCAGCAAAGCCACGCCATCACTCCAAGAAATAGCCAAATGTTTCTCCTCTCCTCATGACACCTTGCACCTTATCCACATTCAATGTATCAACTCATTCTTTTAACCCAATAAAAAGAAGTGGCGCCTAGGAGCAGAAGACACTTGTCATTTCAGGGTTTCTTCTGACTAAAACAAGTGAACCAATCCACTCAAATCATCCCGCAACTCCGTTCCGTCCCGATGTTTTGGTTTAACCGATTTTGCGTTTAATATTTTAAAAACTCTTTAGATGCTTCCATAAATCTACCAAGCCCCACTTTCAGATTCTAGATTATCTTAGATGAATTTATCAATTTTAATCACTCCAATTGGACACCCGTAGCTCCCGATATGAATTTTACAAGTTTCTTCAGTTTTATCAGTTTTCATTCCCGATAGTCCGAAAAACTCATATAAGTTTCGTTTTCACCTTTCTTTGTATTCTAAATGTTTTCTTTATTTAAAAAGAATAACATTTGGCCCGTCTTAGCTTCCAGATCACATTTTGGTAAAATCACCAAAATGCCCCTCATCTTTTTAAAATTACGAAAATATCCTTGTTGACTTTTTGATTGCTCGTTGACCAATTTTATGAGACATGGTATTACATTCTTCCCCACTTACAGGAATTCGGTCCCAGAATTCTCCGTTACTAACAAACTTGAAATTGGAGACTAAACCATATAAGTCTCCATCTCTGAACATGTCTAACTGCTCTGATGATCAAACTCTGAATCGACTGAAACTATACTCCCAAAGCTCAACTAAATCTTGAAACACAATCTTACTCAAACCATCATCCTGATTACATCTTGAACTTACCATACTGGAAACTTGACTTACGATCACTTTCGATTCCTCATCCTATTGATTTACAGATTCCGATCTTGATTCTCAAAACCGATGATTCCTTCTGAACTACTCCATACCGCTTCCTCGACTCCTCGGCGCTTTTTGATCTTCCCAAACCAATAATTTGACTTCCCCACTTTGCCTTGATTTCCCCAAATCACGCAATAATGACTCGTCTTCCATTCCCGATACTTGTTCCGCCTTTACTGCTTATCGCTCCCCATCGACATTCCGATAAGATCGATGTCCTTCCCTCCACCATACTCATGCACGCCTCAAACTTTCTCAATCACTGAACTCCACGCTCCATGGATACCAAAACTGCCTTTCCTATGGTACCCTCAAACTGATCCAAAACTGGCACTGATGCTTTTGAATTCCTTTGCTAACTCATCATACCCATCTGTCTTGATTCCTTCTATCACTGATACCCATTCTGGTTCTGAAACTCCACTGACTCACTTGCAGGCTCGGGTCAAACTGCTTTCTGAAATACCATCTTTTCTCTAGGGTTCGGGTTTGGTCTCGTGTTCACGTCAAATCGTCCATCACGTCCTACATCAACAACCTCAACAACACTGGAGCGGTAAGACCCTTCTAACTTACTTCTCGATATCACTTCCATATAGAGATATTGGTATTTAGTCACGTACCCAACGGTCACATGTGGCTAATAAACAATATCTTATAATTTCGTTCAATCTCAAATAAGTTCCCTATAAAACCACTTTCTCAATTTCGAGCTTAGTTCTATCTATGAGGTTCTAATCTTTCTTAACCAACAACAACTCTAACCGATAACTTATTGTTTCGATCTATACAAGACTAAAGGTTTATCACTTCCCAAACTTCTAACACCCTAACCGGGCAATCCAAACGATTCCGCTAATTAAACTCAAGGACCACTTTCTAGCAACCTAGCGAATCAAACAACATGGAAATGCTCATTGTTCAAATAATAACCTACCAACCTAGCAATCATTCGCAATGCAAAACGGAAATTCTAACAATCTAACGATCACGCAAATGCCATGCAACCATCCTATCCATCAAATGAATGCTGCAATTCAAAAATTAAAATCTAACAACCTAGCGACTAAACACATGCAATGCATCAATCATGCTAACACCTTAGCGATTAAACAATCGCAATGCTAGCAACCTAGTGCATCAAATGCAAAGATTCCAATCCACGACAAACAACCTAGCGAGCAATCACAACAATTCAAAATTCTAACAACTTAGCAAGGCAATCAATCATACACAGTCAATCAAGCAAATCGGCCATTGCAGATGTCTCTCACGTTTTTGATGGAAACCGTCTGTTCGGACCATCATTCATTTTCACATCGTAACTATATTGCATTCACAACCATTATGTGCAGGCAAAATAACCACTCCGCTACTCAAATCGACATACCAAAATACGCCACATAAATAAAAATATATACACCACATAAAGTTTTAAATACGTAGGTCTGTCGGAGTCTACATACTAGCGGTTCCAATCCGTCCCAAAAGAAACACCGCTACACATAACTGAATCGTCAAAGACGAATGCAAGCCGATGCACACATAAAACAACGAGTTAGAGCCCTTACTTACCTGGGCCTAATCTATTTCCTAATCTCCAACATGAGCGGTACAACTCATGTGGATCCTAACAGCCAGGTGCACCAGGAGGATGGAATGAGTGCAGTGGTGGCGGTGGTGCTACGCGGTCTCGATAGAAAGGTCCAGCAGAGCAGGAATGAGTGTAGTATCCTACTCGGTCATAAGTGAGGCAAGACGGGAAGTGCATCAGTGGCGACGACTAAGATGCTGGAACTAGCACCTGATCGGACTTTGTAAGATCGATACTAACAAAATAGTATTGACCGACAACATCTGGTGAAGGCGGCTGCGGCTAAGTGACCTCGAATTCCTAAGGATTGGAAACTCGATCAAATAGTGGACGATCATGTTTGATCACCGCTGATCTGAGATAAGCTGTGAATATGTGAACATTCCGCATGCTGGAAGTATGGACCTTGACTAGCTGGAATAGATCCAATGGATTTACGGTCCTTAATGCTGATGTCGTTCATCCTGTCTTCGCAAACCATGCAAATAGTGGACGATCATGTTTGCTCACTACTGATCCGAGATAAGCTGTGAATATGTGAACATTCCGCAGGCTGGAAGTATGGACCTTGACTAGCTGGAGTAGATCCAATGGATTTACGGTCCTTAATGCTGATGTCGTTCATCCTGTCTTCGCAAACCATGCACACACACTGACCCTCCTAGGAAAACTTTGTTGTGTGACTGCAACAAGACACCAAGTGATTAGCACAATTCTAAAACAATTTTTAACATACCCAATCCCCCGGTTTTGACGGACGCGACTCGGATTCCCAATGGTTGCACTGGCGACACATTTTGATTCGATAAAACATTGAAAACTTTGCAAAAAACCGGAATTTTCGAATCCATGACGAATCATGCTCTGATACTACCTTTTGTAACGCCCCCTTCGCGTTTTCCGCTGACCATCGAGCTGACCAGCCAACAATCAAACAAGAACATGACCGATCGAACCCGAGCAGCATAACGAGAAGAGTTTGCCACAATACGAAGCCAGAGACGGTTTGGTTTGAAACAATGGCTCGAACTAAACCGTCCTTGACTTCGTTTACCTCGTTTCCACGATACAAAGCTTTTCAACATGTACCGCTTCCACGAGTTTTGCTCGGTTCGGACTAAACCGTATATCAGGGAATTATTCTGTTTTATTACTTTAAAATTATAAATTTTATTCATAACAATATATGGTCTAATAAAAATCATTTAGCGGGTACCCAAAAAAATCCAAAATCGAAAATAAAGTCAAAATGCTTACAAACCCTAGCCAAATGCCAACCCGAACCTACTCCGAGTGACCTACGCGTCCGCCGAGCTACGCCAAACCTGAAAATGCAAAAGAGTCTAATGAGCAATCTAATATTACCCAGCGAGACGGCTTCCAACTACAAGGCTTCTAATAATTTTATAATCCCGCCCAAACCCAAAATAACAATCAAGTACAATAGCTGATCACGTGCTACCAAGACGTGATGAGCTCCACAACACATAAGCATTCAAATAAAAACACAATCACAAACGAAGGAAATCGAGAACACTGCGGAATATGATCTTGATTAGACTCGATCTATCTATCGCGGCTCTACACAACTCCACACTAGCCCTAGGCGTTCGGGTTTGGTTTGGGTTTTCAGGAAGACCTATTCGGGTATTTTATAATTTTGGCTCGGGTTTGGTTCGGGTTCAGGTACCCAGAAAATCATAAAACAAAAATAAAATGGTTAATTTGAACAAAATTTTGTTAAATTTAGATAAATATAGCAAAAAAAAATATTATATTTCATTTATTTTGGGTATTTTAGCTAATTTGATATAAAACTAACCAATATATTTAGGTTTGTAATTATATTTTTAGATAATCATGTTATATTATGACTAATTATAATAAATATTTTGGATATATAATTGTAGTTCGGATATTTTGGGAACCCATTCGGCTCTCGGTTCGGGTCGGGTTCGGTTCCGGTTCTTCGGGTATAGAGGATTAGGATCCATTCGGATATTTTGTCGGTTCGGGTTCGGATTCGGTTCCTCTTTTTCGGTTCGAGTTCGGTTCAGTATTTCGGTTCTGGGTTTTTTGCCAAGACCTACTCCACACCATATGGGCCCACTTTTGCGAACTCGGTAACTTCCACGGGAACACTTAGCAACTGCCATGGTAACTAAAACATACCACAACTCCTAGACGAAAAAACGACGTCCTACGGCAAGGACACCGTTCTCCGTCCATCGATATGCGGTGACTCGGGCTACCCCTAGATAACCCAAGCTTCAATGCAGTCTGGCCCTAGGACATAACCCCGTATTTTCCGGACCACACACCTACCAGCGTCACTCAGTAAGTTAACACCATAACCAGAATCACCACCCGAAGGCACGTGAACCGATCAGGTAACTATCCGAGAATCCTATCGGGTCGGAAGTACCGGAACGCCATCTCTAGACTTGCAGGATCTAACACACCCTATAGAGTCCTAATAACAGTAATGTAAACAAGCAGACTCACTGGGACTCTATCACGCAATACCGACAAGGTCAAATAGAACTACCATCTGAATCCCCAGTCTATCCTGCAAGTCCTATCACCAACCTCCACATCACCCGACCTTACCCAAACTTATCCGGTTCCGCACCAGAGTAAGTATCTACCAGTGCATTCTACTCGGCCCAACACCAAAGTAGATAAAAAATCAAGCAATCAACAGTCTACTCGTCCCAACACCGAAGTAGAAACACAATCAAGCAATCAAAAGTCTACTCGGCCCAACACCAAAGTAGATAAACAATCACACAAACAACAGTCTATTCGGCCCAACACCGAAGTAGATAAACAATCACATAAACAACAATCTACTCGGCCCAACATCGAAGAAGATACACAATCAAGCAATCAACAATCACAACACCACCCAAACAATTATTTAAGTTTATTAGTCTTTTAATATTTTTTTAACCTTTACTCATTTAATCCGCTACCTTGGGGTTAGTGGATTACTAATTCCGTAGATGGTTTAATTCAATTCTAATTATTAATTCGTATTCCCTTAAATTCTAATTTTAATTCTCTTCGATCCGTTAGCTTGAAATTAATAAACTTACTAATCTCCTGACTTCACATTATTATTTAATTAATTCATTTAATCCGATAACCCTGACTATAGACTAATTAACCCACCCCATTATTGTATTCTAAGTGTTTTAAGTGTTTTAACCGCATTTTTAATCAACTCATAATTCCCCATATATATATACATTCATTTAGATACGTTCTTAAATACTTATATATGCATATACATCCTAGCATGTCGTTCTATATGTATGCAACACTCAGTCAAGAAATCAAGGAGACTATCAATCAAATATAGATATAAGCTAACTAGCAAGCATCTCTTTAACCTAACCATTTAATTAGTTAACCGAGTTATAAAACAACCTAGCCGTTATAATACAATCAATCGGGTATGCAGATCCTAATACTGTGGTTTATTGATTACGGGTCGATACGATTCTAGTCTATATGCAACAAACAATTTAGCCGACTCAGAATGTTATCATGATGATGGATGGATGGATGGATGGACGGAACCCACGAGACCCGAACTAAACCCGCTGCTACCCGGAACCCTTCCCGAACCGTTGACTCACTTTGACTCGACCTTGACTCGAGCGTTGACCTTAGTGATTCCGATCGTATCTTCTCTAGAGCCTCCAGACCAATCTCATTTTCTCTCTCCTCTTTCTCTCCTCCTCTCTCTTCCGGTCTAACTCCTCTCTCTCTATTATCCTTTGGTTCTCCTCCATCTCTCTCTCTTCTTCTTCGGTTCTCCTTCATCTCTCTCTCTTCTTCTCCAGTTCTCCTCAATCTCTCTCTCTTCTCTCCGGTTCTCCCCCATATCTCTCTCTTCTTCTTCTAGCGCTTCCTCTTCTATCTCTTCGTCTTCTCCACGCTTCTTCTTCTCTCTCTCTTCGTCTTCTTCTCTCTCACGCTTCTCTTCTTCTTCTCCGGTTTTCTTCTTCTTCTTCTTCTTCTTCTTCTTCTTCTTATTCTTCTTCTTCCTCCTCCTCCGGTCTTCTTCTCCTCCTCCTCCTCTGGTATTCTTCTTCTTCTTCTTCTTCTTCTTGTTCTTCTTCTTCCCACCCTCCCTCTTCTTCTCCTTCTCTCTTTCTCTTCTCTCTTTTTTGTTCTTGTTTTCTTGTGAGTGAAGAATGAGGAAGCAAGGGCATTCTTTTATAGCTGAAGAAACTCCATAGATTTAAGACACCTGTCCTCTCCTTCTCCTCAGCACAGCCACGCCATCACTCCAAGAAGTAGCCAAATGTTTCTCCTCTCCTCATGACACCTTGCACTTTATCCACATTCAATGTATCAGCTCATTCTTTGAACCAAATGGCGTCTAGGAGCAGAAGACACTTGTAATTTCAGGGTTTCTTCTGATCAAAACCAGTGAACCAATCCACTCAAATCATCCCGCAACTCTGTTCCGTCCCAATGCTTCAGTTTAACCGATTTTGCGTTTAATATTTTAAAAACTCTTTAGATGCTTCCATAAATCCACCAAGCCCCGTTTTTAGATTCTATATGATCTTAGATAAATTTATCAATTTGAATCACTCCAATTGGACACCCGTAGCGCCCGATATGAATTGTACAAGTTTCTTCGGGTTTATCGGTTTCCATTCCCAATAGTCTGAAAAGCTCATCTACGTTCCGTTTTCACAGTTCTTTGTATTCTAAATGTTTTATTTGTTTAAAAAGAATAACATTTGGCCCGTCTCAGATTCCGGCTCACATTTTGGTAAAATTACCAAAACGCCCCTCATCTCTTGAAAATTACGAAATTGTTATTGTTGACTTTTTGATTGTCCGTTGACCAATTTTATGAGACAGGGTATTACATACCTGGTCCACAAAATGTTGTGCACTGCCACCAGCCTTATTCAGCTCTGCCTTAGTCCATTTTTGAGCTGCCTTAGCACCGTGGAAAAGTCAACAGAGTCGTAATGCACTCAAAGACATTAACGAGCTCAAGCTACAACTACAATCAGAGTATGAATCCCCTCATCTCAGTTACACTTATATCATTGAACTTAAACATAAAATTAATCATGCTTATAGAATGGAGGGGGAGTACTGGAAAGATAAAAGCAGCATTCAGTGACTTAACCTTGGCGATCGCAATACTAGGTTCTTTCATGCCAAAGTCAAGGAAAGGAGAAGTATCAATGGTATTACTGCCCTCGAATATGAAGCTGGAAATAATGTTACTGAACAACATGAGCTTCAGCAGATGGCCAAGGATTACTTCCAGACCCTCTTCACATCTACTGGCAGGTATTCCTCATTATGTTACTCCCGAGATGAATGCTCAATTAACCAAACCTCTAGACTATGACGAGCTTAAGCAGGAAATGTTTAGTATTAATCCAACTAAGTCTCCTGGCCCTGATGGTATGAAATCTGGATTTTTCATTCATCACTGGGATACCATTAAAGATAGTGTCTTCAATTATGTGAACAATTTCCATCAGACGGCCACACTACCTAGAGGAATAAATCATATCCATATTTACCTCATCCCCAAAATTGATCCTCATAAACTGCTTAAAGATTTTAGACCTATTAGCTTAGCCAATGTTTCTTATAAGATCATTACCAAAGTCTTAGCTAATAGTCTTAAACCATGGTTGCATGACATCATTTCGCAGTTTCAAACTGCTTTTATTCGTAGTAGATCTATTACAGATAATCACCTAGTGGGACATGAGCTTATTCATTCTATGTGTACTAGAAAGTTGAAGCAAAAATATATGGCCCTTAAGCTTGATATTACTAAGACTTTTGAAAAAGTTGAGTGGCCATTTGTAGATTTGATCATGGAACATATGGGTTTCCATCCAACCTGGAGCCAATGGGTTCAAAGCTGCATCACCACTCTTTATTCAGTTCTTGTCAATGGCACGCCTGCTCAACGAATCTATCATATTCGAGGTATTAGACAAGATGAACCTTTATCACCTTTTATTTACCTCATTTTTACTGAAGGATTATCAAGATTGATCCATTTATCTTGTTTGAATCTCCAATTAACTAGCTATCAAGCTTCCAAAGGTGGTCCTTTAATCTCTCATCTGCTTTACTCTCTGATCTTCTCCAAGGCCACTCCCCACGATTCTTATAAAATCAAAGAGATTTTACAATTATATGAACAAGCTTCTGGCACCAAAGTGAACTATATTAAATCTTCTCTCATGTTCAGTAAAGGTACGAATTCTCAAACTGCCGATGACATTGCGCATATTCTAGGTATTTCTAATACTCATAGCTTTGGTAAATACCTAGGACTACCCGGAAGCATAGGTAGAAATCACACTGATACCTTTGCTTACCTTCACCAATGTATTAAACATAGACTCCAAAGCTGGTCCACTGAAATTCTATCTCAGGCTGGTAAAGACGTCTTACTTAAATTGATCATTACTGCAATACTTACCTATACTATGAGTTGCTACCTCCTCCCTAATAGACTACTAGATAAAATTATGGCTGATATATGTAGATTACGGTGGTCTAGTAATCCAGATAGACAGAAAATCTCATGGGTTGCCTGGATCAAAATTTTAGAATCAAAGAAGGCAGGGGGTTTAAGAATCAAAACTTCCGAGCTTTTAGTTTAGCCCTCTTAGCAAAACAGGGATGGCACCTCATGACCTGTCCAGACAGCCTCCTTGCTAAAGTATATAAATCTAAGTATTACCCCAAGAATACTTCTTGAACAGTCAAATCCTTCGCAATGCAATCTACGCATGGCATACCATTCACAGTGCGATAGCTCTCTTACAGCAGGGAGTCATATGATCTGTTGGGGATGGGAAGCAAATTGACTTTTGGAAAGATCCTTGGTTACCATTTAACCACCCCTTCCACCAAGACCACAATGTCCGGGTTATCAGCCTAAACTTAAGGTTTCTGATCTTATTCTTGCAGGAACATATGGTTGGGACCATGCCAAGTTTCAAACTCTCATTACCGCGGATGATATCCAAGAAATTTCCAAAATCCAACCATCCATCACAGGCGTAAGTTATTCCTTGACTTGGCTCCACTTCAAAGACGGTTGTTATACAGTGAAAATTGGATATCATGTCCAGTGCGAGATCACTAAAGCTAGATCAACACCTTCTCACCCTCCAGTTCCAGCTGATCAAATTCCTATCTTTCAAAAGATATGGCGCATCAAAGCTCCTCCTAAACTAAAAATGTTCTAGTGGGAAGTATCTCATGACAACCTTCCGGTTTTCCTGCAGCTCAAACGCAGGCAGATTCAACTCGACCCTACATGCTACTTCTCTGAAGAAAAAGATGAATCAGTAAATCATTTATTGTTTCAACTTCAAGTTTCACGAGAAGTCTAGCACCTTGCACCTACAGACACTGTCCCAGGTGATCAAATGCGTTCTCAAACTCTTATTGAAAATATTTGTAGCCTTCCTCTTTAATGCACATTCAACTCGACCTTACATGTTTCATAGATGCATCTTGGTGTACTGATACAACTCTTGCAGGAATCGCTTGGAGTCTTCACTACAGAGACAGCTTCTCTGCTCCAAGGATCAGCTAGCATACCTTCAACACGTTCACCTCTTGAAGCCGAATCCAGGGCCCTTCATATGGCCATTAGAGAAATCTCCAGGTTTCATTTTCACAACATTACATTTATGGGAGATTCACGAGTCCTTTATAACTCCTTAGCAACAATGCAGCAACGACCTTACTCTGTTCATGTTCCCCATCATGTCCGCATCATTTCTCAAGACATCCTCAAACTATCCACTCGATGTCAAGCACATTTCATACATGTTCCCCGACTAGTGGTTCAAAAAGAAGATACACGAGCAAAGACTGCAAGACTTTGTAATCAAAACTATATTGTAAAATATTCCTTTGTACATTAAATTTTTATCAATAAAACAAGGTTTTGCCGGGAAAAAAAAACAAGACGATTATGTGATTTTTGTTCTTGATGATATTTATTAATGAAAATTCTCCATTCTTCAGATAATGCTGCACTTATTTACTGTTTTGGACAATTAAAGATGAATAATATGCACTAAGATTTCCTCGTATACTGATTAGAATACAACCCTAAGTAATATTATGGTAATATCGATTCTGATGTAGTGACCGATCAGAGCACTTGTCGGTGTCGGGAGCTTCACCGCAGTACAACTCACAAACCTAGAAAACGCAGAGGGAGAGAGACATAAAGGATAAAATTTTGTAAAGGAATTTGATAAATAAAAACGATAATCGAATTGATAGAATAATCAATGTTCATAAAACACGGATTATGTCATCAAATTGCAAAGAATCCAGAAAGTAGAATAGATTCTTAAACAAAGATGAGCAATCTGTAACACACAGAATTTAGAGAGAAGAAGAAAACGTAACTTGATTTCTCTTATTGATTACGTATCAAGAGAGATTACAATCTCTTTTATAACACCCAAACCCTAGTGATAACACCAACACCAAAACGTAAGATAAGGCCGACTCTAACTTAAACCGTTAACTAAACTGTTAACTATGAAAACCAATTAAACCCACAACCATAATACCAATTTCCTATATCAAATCTCCCTCCTTCGGAAGACCTTGACCTCAAGGTCTAAGCTCAAGATATGTTAAGAGATGAATCCTTGCGTTGGTGATGATGAACCGGGGTAGCTGCAGTAGGTTTCCATGTTGTAGCAGTAGCATGAATGAATCTCTATGTGTCTTCTTGTTCTTCCAACGGTGCCACACATGAAATGCATGAGCTTTAATCTCAAGATCAGATACAAGGTTCTCAATATAAGCCACTGATCTTCCGATATGAGCAGTACTTAAAAGCTGATACCAATTTCCATTGTTCTTCTTAAGCCCTTGCACGCCTTGAATCTGAAGTGAAACAGAACCCTTAAAAGCTGATTCCATAACTTCAAGCACACTACATATGCAAGCTACTTGTTTCCAATACTTTAGGAGTTTATCAAACCACGCTTGCATCTCTTTCATTTCCTTAAGCAATGATAAGAGCCTAAATGCTATATTACGTGGATTTCCATTGGTGCTTGTAATAATGATAAGTTTCAACAACTTTATAAGCACTTCACACTCCAATTCGTATTCCGATTCTTCTCCTGACAACTCTTCACCATGAGGTAAGACTGGTTTATTTATCTTATCACCAACAATCCTGGTTTCTTCAATAAGGTTCTGAAACCTGTCAAGAATATTCACTTTCCTAGTTTCCACGTCAAAATTTTCCACTATCACCTTCACCCTATCGCTGAAATAATTGAGCTTCAAATCCCTCGAGAAATTAATTCCTCCCAGATCAAATAGCCGAGTGTAGATAATAATCCCATCAAACACTTGGCGTATAACATCGTCAACAATTCAAAGAGACATCTCCTGTAACTGAGCGCTAGGAACTAATGGAGAGATGCTAGAACTAATCTTACCAATCGATGGATGTTGTGGGAATGAATTTTTCGATATTACGTTCTGCGAGTCACGAATCGGTGAATCAAGCGAAAGCTTCAGTGAATATGACATGATCTCAGTCTTCACACGTTCGACAGATTTACATGGAACTGAAAGAATCGATGACAGCAAAAGACCCTTCCCCCAATCAGTCCCCACCAGTGCTAGGATGCTTCTCGACGTCTGGATCGGGACCGTCGTCTGTGGTACTGGGGATTTCTCAATAGGTACGCCGTCGTTCTCATAGATCTTATGAATTATCTCATAACAAGCCTCGTGAATCTATGTTTTCAACTTTTGAAGCTCTTTTCTCAGCTCGTCTCTCATCACGTTTCTCAGCTCTTCGAAACTCGGTCTTATGGTAGACCTTAACCTTTATGCGGCTGCTGTGAACATGAGAATTGGATCTGGTGTGGCAGTCACGATCTGCTCTTGGTTTTTCTCCGTCATCGTGTTTCCGAGAAACGACGAAGCTCTGGTACCTTTGATAAAGAAAAACGATAATCGAATTGATAGAATAATCAATGTTCATAAAACACGGATTATGTCCTCAAATTGCAAAGAATCCAGAAAGTAGAATAGATTCTTAAACAAAGATGAGCAATCTCTAATACACGGAATTTAGAGAGAAGAAGAAAACGTAACTTGATTTTTCTTATTGATTACGTATCAAGAGAGATTACAATCTCTTTTATTACATCCAAACCCTAGTGATAACACCAACACCAAAACGTAAGATAAGGCCGACTCTGTAACGCCCCTTTCCCATTCTCTGCTGACCGTCGAGCTGACCGGTCAACAATCAAACAAGAACATGACTGATCGAGCCCGAGCAAGTCGAACGGGAAAAGTTCGTCACAAGACGAAGCCAAAGATAGTTCGGTTTGAGACAAAGGCTCGCACCGATCCGTCTTTGACCCCGCTATCCTCATATCCATAGTACAAGCAGTACTACTTGCACTACTTCAATGAATTGTGTCGGTTCGGACTTAAAATCTCATATCAGGGAAACAATTTCATTTTTAAGTAATCTAACGTTGAATACAACGTTAAACGGGTTTTACAAACAAACATCGATATAAGCACATAATCAACCAAAAACACAAAATAGCGCAGCTGCCGAACCGAAAGAAAACAGCCAAAACCGCGATCAAATCCCGTCTCAAGCAACCCGAAACCACACCGAGGACCTCCTGCGTCCGTCACTGCTAAACCTGAAAAACACAAAAAGAGTCTAATGAGCGATCTAAGATCACCCAGTGAATCGGCTCCCCACTAATGGCTTCTAGTCTATCTAGAACTAAAGATTCCCGCCCCAAATCCCAAAATAACAATCAACAGGAATAAATGGTCGATCACGCACTACCACGTCGTGATAAACCCATAACACACAATCAAGCCAAGATAAAGAGAGAAATAAGGGAAATCGAAGGCACTGTGGCACATGTCCTCGATTGGACTCGATCTATCTACCGCGCAAGAAAAGAATTAACAAAACAACACTGGGCCCTAAAAACTCGGTAACTTCCACGGGTTTACATCGTCACCTATATGGTAACTAACCCACGACTCCTAAACGTGTACACAAGGTCCCACGAATAGGACACCATTCTCAGTCCATCGATACGCGGTGACTCGGACTATCCCTAGATAGCCAGAGTTTCCATGTGATTCGGCCCTAGGACATGACCCCGTAACCTCCGAATCACACACCTACCGGCGTCACCCGATAGGTTAACAACATAACCAAAATCACCATGACCTGGTTAAGTAAAACCCGAGTATCCAATCGGGTCGGAAGTGCCGGAACGTAAATAAAACCTAGGCTTGCGGAATCTAACGCACCCTAGATTCCTAGTGCAGAAATGAAAACACGCAGACTCGCTGGGACTCTAGCACAGATCACACAATCAACAATAATAATAATAAATTTTCCAACCATTCCACAAGCCACTACACTACCAATACCACCGCTCTGACTAGGTAAGATACCTAGCCAGCACCAACTAACTTACCCGGTCCTGTGATCGGAGTAAGTGTCCACAACAACTGCTTGGCCCAACACCGAGCAGTCTAATAAGCCTGCACAGAACGCTCACAACAACAACAATCATAATAATCACACATTCACAACAATCACACAAACACCACAAGCAGGCCTATTAGGGTTTCTAAGTCTTTTAAACCGTTTCTTACCGCTACCTTGGGTTAGCGGATTGCTAACCCGTACACGGTTTACAACTCATACCAATTCCACAAATATCTCATTCTAAGTATCTTTTATTAACTCCTTGATCCGCCGGTTTAGAGTTAGTAAACTTACTAACTCCCCGACTTCTCATTATTAATTAATTGATTCATTACCCTTTCCCGCTATTAAACCTAATCCCCGATCCCGTTATAATGTTCTATACGTTCGATTAGGTTTAACTCATATTTTAGTGTCGTCTTAATTCCTGTATATAGATTCATTAATTATCATTCTTATACATATATAGATGCATATACGGTCCTAATCAACGGGTCTATATGAATGCAATGAAGGAATTTCTAGCAGTTCTAATCAGGATTAGCAACCCTAGTCTTAATTCCGAGCCTAGGATCTAAGGTTCATGTAATTGAATCTATCAGATCTGGAGATTACCTGGTGATTAGCAGCGGAAGTTATTTGCAAGTAATCGAGATCTAGAGCGCCTCAAATGCTGCGCCTCTACTGGTATCCACACGCACACGAACTGAACAGGAAGGGATGCTAGTGCCTTTAGAGATCAGATCTCTCAAGAGGTTTCTTTTTGTTTCTGGTGGCTGTGAATTAGGTTAGGAACGAGTTTAGGTCGACCATATATCTTATATATGTCGACTTAAACCGCCACGGGATTAACTAATGATTAAACCGAATTAATCTGCTAATCCGCGAGTTGTGTCGACCGACACACTCTATGTGTCGATCGACACGGCCAATCTATGTCGACCGATACTCTTAGTGTATCGATCGACAACGCCCAGAAAAGTCGATATTGAATGCATATCAAATATGCATTCATCCGATCATTACATTAATGATCATCCTCTTATGAAATGTCCAGTTTGCTTAGGTGTGTGACCCTGTAGGATCATATAACACTAGCAATGAGTTCTCAACTCATTGATCATAAGTGGCTTCTAGCAAAGCGTTATGACTACCTAGTGTCATATGATTGTCTCATCTCGACAACACGACTTTCTCTCAGAGTAAGTACAAATAGATTTCAGGACATTCCCAACAATCTCCCACTTGTACTGGAATCGTCTATTCCCTTTTAATCCCTTTGTATCCATATCTCAATCTAGCATAAGGCAAGAACTGTGTCATCCTTATTAAGCTAGATCACGTTTATCGAATCCCGATTTATACTGATGAAAAACAAACGACTGACAATCAGCTCGTTTGAGCGCGGCCACGCATTTCCAGTATCAAATCTTCGATAGGCCCAGAGATATTTAACTCCTGTTATATAGGAGGTACAAATCCCATCTTGTTCCATCCATGTCTCTTTTATATTTCATGATACGCCTAATCAGTGTCTTTATGATCACCAGTTACGGCTGACGTTTGACAAAGTCAAGACGAACCAATCCATATAAGAGAGGACATGATGAACTCAGGTCTAAGGACTATACTCTATAGTCGTAATGAGAAACTCTTATGACACTCATATAACATCTTGTAGAGTTCTCATTAACGGGTCAAGTCTGATCATGTGTTCTCTAACACATATCTATGTGATTGACTTTAATACACTTATTAATGACTCCATGAAACATAGTCATCAGTCACCTCACATACTAGTCTCACGTGGTTGTTAACGTCCCATTTTAACAACCTCGACCAGGGACCATCTATAATTTATGTCATTTATTGATTATAGGGTTTCATGATCAAGTCACATACTTGATGACCTATAAAATGTCATAAATTACTTTTGAAACTATTATTTAATAACACAATTAAATAATACTGAAACAATTTCATTAAAATAACATAACCAAATTATGTTTTACGAACATCAAGTCATAACTAAAAACCAAATATAACTCCCACTGAAAACAAGATCATATCTTAAGAAATCTAATGCCTACAGCAGCAGTGTGAAACTCATGCTTGGGCCTTGGGAGGGGCTTGGTTAGTGGATCAGCAACATTCTCATCCGTCGGGACTCTGCTGATCTTCACATCTCCTCTATTCACAATATCACGGATAAGGTGATATCGCCTTTCTATGTGTTTGGATTTCTGGTGTGATCTAGGTTCCTTTGCTTGTGCAATGGCTCCATTATTGTCACAATACAAAGCCACTGGCTCAGAAATACTAGGAATCACACCAAGTTCAGTGATGAACTTCTTGATCCAAACAGCCTCTTTTGCCGCTTCAGAAGCAGCGAGGTACTCAGCTTCAGTTGTGGAATCTGCTACAGTGTCCTGCTTGGAACTCTTCCAGCTGACTGCACCGCCATTCAGGCAGAAGATGTAACCAGATTGTGATCGAAAATCATCTTTGTCTGTCTGGAAACTTGCGTCTGTGTAACCACTTACTACCAGCTCATCACTTCCTCCATACACCAAGAATTTATCCTTAGTATTTCTCAAATACTTCAGAATATTCTTGACTGCTGTCCAGTGACTTTCACCTGGATCCGATTGGTATCTACTCGTCATGCTTAAAGCACAAGCAACATCTGGACGAGTACAGAGCATGGCATACATGATGGATCCCAACGCCGAGGCATAGGGAATCCGACTCATGCGATCTCGCTCAGCAGGTGTCTCAGGACACTGCTTCTTGCTGAGACTTATGCCATAAGACATTGGTATGAAGCCCTTCTTGGAATCTTGCATTCTGAACCTGTGTAAGACCTTATCGATATAAGTGTCTTGACACAGTCCAATCAACTTGCTTAATCTATCTCTATAGATCCTTATTCCAAGAATATACGCGGCTTCTCCCATGTCTTTCATTGAAAAACAACTTCCGAGCCAAGTCTTAACAGACTCTAACAACGGAACGTCATTTCCGAGAAGAAGTATGTCATCTACATACAACACGAGAAATGCAACTGCGCTCCCACTAGTCTTCTTGTAAACACATGGTTCTTCTTCGCTTCTGATGAAATCAAACTTTTTGACTGCTTCATCAAAACGAAGATTCCAACTCCGAGATGCTTGCTTCAATCCATAAATGGATCGATGAAGTTTGCATACTTTCCTAGCTGCATTTGGATCGATGAAACCTTCGGGTTGTGTCATGTACACATCCTCTTCCAGAATTCCATTAAGGAAAGCTGTTTTCACGTCCATCTGCCATATCTCATAATCATAATGAGCAGCTGTTGCTAGGAGAATCCGAATGGATTTAAGCATGGCCACAGGTGAATAGGTTTCTTCATAGTCAATACCATGAATTTGTTTGAAACCTTTTGCCACTAGCCTTGCTTTATATATCTGAATATTTCCATCCACATCAATTTTCTTCTTGAAAATCCATTTACACTCAATGGGTCTTGCACCATTGGGTAAATCAACCAAAGTCCATACTTGGTTTTGTGACATGGATCCTATTTCGGATTCAGCGGCTTTCAGCCACTTTGCGGAGTCAGGGCTCATCATTGCTTCTTCGAAATTCGCTGGCTCGTCACTGTCAATGATTAACAAATCATGACAATTGGTTACGAGAAATCCATATCTCTCGGGTTCGTGACGGATCCTTTCGGATCGGCGAATTTCAGGCTCTACAGGCGCCGTCTCTACAACTCTTTGTAGATCCAACTGTTGCTCTTCCTCTACGGGTTGAGCATTTTCCTGCGGTTCTCGAACTTCTTCGAGTTGTACTTTACTCCCACTGTTTCTCTTGGAAAGAAATTCTCTCTCAAGAAAGACGCAGTTCCGAGCAACAAACACTTTGTTCTCGGATTGGTTGTAAAAGTAGTATGCCTTGGTTTCCTTAGGATAACCAACGAAGTAGCACTTATCAGATTTGGGTTCGAGCTTATCTGTAATTAATCGCTTAACATAAGCTTCACAACCCCAAATCTTCAGGAAAGACACATTCGGAACATTTCCAGTCCACATCTCATGTGGTGTCTTTGCCACTGATTTTGACGGAACCCTATTCAGTGTAAACGCAGACGTTTCTAGAGCATATCCCCAAAAGGATAATGGAAGAGTTGAGAGACTCATCATTGATCGAACCATATCTAATAAAGTTCGATTCCTCCTCTCAGACACCCCATTCCATTGTGGTGTTCCAGGAGGAGTGAGTTGTGAAACAATTCCACAATCTCTCAAATGATCACTGAATTCTTGGCTTAAGTATTCTCCTCCACGATCTGATCGAAGAGCCTTAATACTTTTACCAAGTTGATTCTGTACTTCATTTTGGAACTCTTTGAACTTTTCAAAAGATTCCGACTTGTGTCTCATTAAATAGACATAGCCATACCTGCTGAAATCATCAGTGAAAGTAATGAAGTATCGAAAATTTCCTCTGGCACTTGTGCTCATTGGGCCGCATACATCTGTATGTATAAGGCCCAACAGGTCACTGGCCCTTTCGTTTGATTTGTTGAAAGGGGCCTTAGTCATTTTGCCTAGTAAACAAGATTCACATTTCTCACATGATTCATAATCAAATGAGCCCAAAAGCCCATCACTATGGAGCTTTTGAATCCGTTTCTCGTTTATGTGGCCCAAACGACAATGCCATAGAAAAGTCTGATTCGTGTCATTTGATTTGAATCTCTTGGTGTTAATGTTATAGATTTATGTGCTTTGGTTTAGAACATAAAGCCCATTCTCTAATGGGCTGCTACCATAATACATATCATTGTAATCAAAAGAACAACATTTATTCTTAATTGAAAACTGATATCCTTCCAAAGCCAAAACAGGAATAGAAATAATATTTCTGCTTATAGCAGGTACATAGTAGCAATTATGAAGTTCTAAAACCAAACCAGAAGGTAAAGACAAGTTAAATGTTCCTACGGCTAATGCAGCAACTCTTGCTCCATTCCCCACACGCAGGTCCACTTGTCCCTTTTCCAACGTCCTACTGTTGCTTAGGCCCTGCATATTTGTACAAATATGAGCACCACAGCCGGTATCCAATACCCAAGAAGTAGAACCAGAAGTAGTAACATTTACTTCTATAACATAAATACCTGAAGATGAAGTCTCGAAAGTCTTCTTCTTCTTCTTCTTCTCTTCCAAGAATTTGTCACAATTTCTCCTCCAATGTCCAGGCTCTTTACAGTAACGGCACTTATCAGTCACAGATGGGCCAGGCTTGGGCTTGGGGGCTGGCGCAGGCGTGTCCTGGTTCTCAACCGGGACAGCTTTGCCCTTTCCCTTCCCTTTGCCAAGTTTCTTAAACTTCTTACCTCCTTGTACCATAAGTACATTCGGAGTGCCCTTCTTGATATTAGGCTCAGCTGTCTTGAGCCTCCCATGCAGTTCAGTCAACGTCTTCGTCAAGTTGTTCATGTTATAGTTCATAACAAACTGATCATAACTTGGCGGCAGTGACTGCAGAATGATGTCAGTAGCCAATTCTTGGCTAATGGGACAATCCAGTTTCCCCAGGTTATCAATATAACCCAGCATCTTAATGACATGAGGACTGACTGGACTGTCCTTTGGTAGCTTGCATTCAATGAGAGATTTAACCGTCTGGTATCTCTCAGTTCGTGCTTGCTCCTGAAACATACTTTTCAGGCTAGTGATCATCTCCACGGGCGACTCCACGTTCTCGTATTGCTTCTGCAAATCCGAGTTCATGGTAGCCAACATGAGACAGTTCACATCGACCACATCATTAGAATGCTTATCCCAAGCATTCCTTTCTGCATGTGGAGCATTGGCTCTCGGTTTTTCAGGGAGAACATTTTCAAGGACATAGTCCCGCTTCTCCTGCTTGAGAACAATTCTCAAGTTCCGATACCATTCGAGAAAATTCAATCCATTTAACTTGTCCTTCTCAAGGACGGATCGTAGGGAGAAAGAATTATTATAAGTAGTAGTCATAGCTGAGAACATAGAAAAGAAAAGGTTTAGTTATGATGTTCAAGAAATGAGAAGTCTTAACTTTTAAGAAAACTCGCATTATATTCAAACAATGTTTCCTCACATGAATATAACGATCCAAGACCCATACTTCACTAAACTTGAGTGAGCCACTGGCTGTCACCCAAATTTAGCTATCTAGGTAAGCAACAACCTTGCTAGTTGTATTTAATACAACTCTTGGTTGTGGACTGACATCTTATGTCAAATCCACCTGATGTCTCTGAGCCCAAAACGATTTTGATGGCCCAGTCAAGTAAACCAATCTTTTCAGTCATGTAATTGTTGACGCCTTGCACTGCAAGCCCATCAACACGATTACTTCCTGCCTTACTCATGTAATTGTGGACACCTTGCACTGCAAGCCTATCACTCAATGAAACGAGTCTTGACAGTCGACAAGATTGGAAAGACATCAAGTATCACTTGATATTTGATTGAGGAACGGAATCATTAAAACGTTCAGTTTTATTATGTTTTTAATTCTTATAATTAATTGATTTATCATGCTTTGGTTCTGTGATTGTAGGTTTCAAAACCCAATCATCGAATCTGATGTCGACCGACACTACTATAGTGTCGATCGATACAGAATAACCAAAAGCAATCCGCGATAACCGATCAATCCAATTGATCCGGTTTTGAATACCGGTCAGTGTCGATCGATGCTACACTAGCATCGGTCGATACCAACCTAATCAAACCAATCGCAATTAAACCATTCAACCAAGCGCGATAACCGGTCCAATCCAATCGAACCGATTCATCAATCTCGCGAGGTCTGTGTCGACCGACACAACTCTTGTGTCGATCGACACTAGGCGAAAAGTTTTTGTTCGGGTTATCCTTATGTGTCGACCGATACCCGTTTGGTGTCGATCGACACAGGGCGATAAACCCTAATCGATTTTTCAAATTAAAACCCTAAACTATTTTTAATCAAAAAACGAATTTCAGCATGCTTGTATCAACTATACAGAGATCCAGATTCAACTAATCTAATCAACATGCCACAGATTCAATGGAACCCTAAAGCTCTGATACCACTGAAGGAATTTCTAGCAGTTCTAATCAGGATTAGCAACCCTAGTCTTAATTCCGAGCCTAGGATCTAAGGTTCATGTAATTGAATCTATCAGATCTGGAGATTACCTGGTGATTAGCAGCGGAAGTTATTTGCAAGTAATCGAGATCTAGAGCGCCTCAAATGCTGCGCCTCTACTGGTATCCACACGCACACGAACTGAACAGGAAGGGATGCTAGTGCCTTTAGAGATCAGATCTCTCAAGAGGTTTCTTTTTGTTTCTGGTGGCTGTGAATTAGGTTAGGAACGAGTTTAGGTCGACCATATATCTTATATATGTCGACTTAAACCGCCATGGGATTAACTAATGATTAAACCGAATTAATCTGCTAATCCGCAAGTTGTGTCGACCGACACACTCTATGTGTCGATCGACACGGCCAATCTATGTCGACCGATACTCTTAGTGTATCGATCGACAACGCCCAGAAAAGTCGATATTGAATGCATATCAAATATGCATTCATCCGATCATTACATTAATGATCATCCTCTTATGCAATGTCCAGTTTGCTTAGGTGTGTGACCCTGTAGGATCATATAACACTAGCAATGAGTTCTCAACTCATTGATCATAAGTGGCTTCTAGCAAAGCGTTATGACTACCTAGTGTCATATGATTGTCTCATCTCGACAACACGACTTTCTCTCAGAGTAAGTACAAATAGATTTCAGGACATTCCCAACATGCAACACACAATCGTTACTAACAACCTAACGGCACACAATTGATTAACCTTTTAATTCTTTAAAACCCTAACATGCTTATTCGGTCCTTACCGGTTTATCATTAAACGTCCATTTAATTATCAATTACTAATTGAGTTATTAACGGGTATGCATTCCTAGTACTACGGTTTATCAAATCCCGGTCTACATCTAACTAAGGTTTGTGAGCCGACTCACAGTGAGGTAGACGCGGAATGACGGCTCGATGCGAGTGTGAATCCCGAGATATCCGACACAAACCCCGAACTCCCGAATCTCAAACTCCGAACTCCCGAATGCCCTGAAACATCGGAATGGCCGTGGACCAAGTGTTGACCGGCTTGGTCTCCGGCGTTGACCGACGGTTGACCGCGTTGACCAGCGGTTGAGCGTTGACTCGAGCGTTGACCGCTGACCACCTTGGCCGTTGACCAACCTGAACCACTGAACCAAATCACTCCAATTGGACCGGTTTGATTAAACCGGTTTGAGATTGAACCGTTGACCGGTTCAACTCAACTTTGACACCGGTTTAATCCACTCCAAACCAACCCCAATTCTTGATCAAACCACACCACTACACTCCTTGAAGAACCGGTTGCATTTTGGTGGGGGAGAGGCTTCCCGGCGGCGACACTCCGGCGTTGACTGCGGCGGCGAAGGGTTGACCGGCGGTGGAGATGACTTTTCCGGTGACTTCTGACGGCGAACCACCCACCAAACTGCTCATAATTCCAAGATCTATCCACCCATGACTCCAAAATACCCAGATCTGATGAAGAAAAGAAGAAATCCACCCAACCCCTAATCGGCGATTGCTTCTTGGATGAATTCCGGCAAACTCCGGCGGCAGCGACGGCAAGAGAAGGGTGGCGGTTGTAGAGGAGAGTGAGAGGGTTCTATAGCACTTTACAGAGAGTGATTTGGGTTTAAGATGAAAGAGTTATGGGTTTTCTTGTGCAAGAAGGTATGAAGAACATTCTTAGGGTTCTTGGGTTTTCTTATGAAGATTCAAAGGATTCTAATGAGTTTCTGGGTTTTTTTGATGAATCTGGAGAGAGTAATAGAGAGTGTCGAGAGAGAGCAAGAGAGATAAGAGAATTGTTTGGTGAAGTTCATTGAATGGACAAGACATGTTCTTGCATGCAAAGGATTCATGCACTTCTCCATGCATGACACTCCAAGGCTGAGAAGTGGCGCCCCACGGTGAAGCCACCTGTCCCTTCTGGAAGTTTTTATTTCCAAATCATACTTTAAACCAACCTTAACCAACACCAAACCCCTAATTCTTCCAATACTCGGTTTAGTCGGTTTTCGGGTTTAATATTTTAGAACATCTCTGGATGATCCCATAAATCCTCAAACCTCCACAATCATATTCCCCATGCTATTTTATGAATTTAGAATTTTGAATCACTCCGTTCGGACTTACGTAGCTCCGGATATGAATTTTTGAAGTTTCTTCGGGTTTGTCGGTTTCCATTCCCTACAAGCCGAAAAACATGTTTCTGCCTCGTTTCTTCCAATCCTGGTCTTCTAATATTCTTTATGTTGTAAAATAAGAATATTTGGCCGTCTCGGTTTCAGTCTCGAACTTTGGCAAAATTACCATTTTACCCTCAACTTTGGTAAAATGACAATTTTGCCCCCAATTGACTTTCTGCTGCCCGTTGACCGTATTTTTGATACGGGGTATCACAGAATCTAACTTAAACCGTTAATTATGTAGCCCCGGAGAAGAAGCTTAGTTGATGGATTGATGGAGATCGAACCACTGGCTTAAGAGCTCTCTTGGTTGGATCGACTTGGATGGATGGTGAATAGAGATGGGATTGTTCATGTTGGCTTAAGAGCTCTCTCAGAAGCAATCAATGGATGGAATGGATTGAAGTCGCCACAAGATCCTATGTCTGAATATTTATAAGACAAAAGCCTTCTCTTTGTTTGAATCGCACAAAACAAGAGAGAAAACAAGGTTACGGTTTCTTTGCTTGAAAAAAACACTCGGTGTACTTTATTGATCTAGGGTAAATGATACACGGCTGTGAGAGGGGACTTTATAAACATTCCAAACAGCTATGCCCTTCTAGGGGACTTGAAGCAAATAAAACAAAAAAGGAAAGTACTAACTCGATTTGGACCTAATGAAATAAAGATTACAACGGCTACTTCTATGATTGAAACTACTAAGGAAAACAAAGATTTAATCCTGCAAAACATAGAGACAACGGTCATATAATGTGTATAAATGAAACTCATACCTTAGCTTATGTTTGGTATGTCCTTGGCCGTTGATCAGAAGCCTTCTTCAATCGTAGCATTTTGGCCTCGGAAGCTTGAGCTAGTGTCGATGCTACTTCCTGAGCTAGTGTCGATGTTACTTCCTGAGCTAGTGGTGATGCTACATATGGTTAGCCCTTTTTGAGCTGAGTTTAAGAGTGTTGGGCTGTCCATCCTGATGATGACTTGTTCTTGCTCTTGGTCAGTAGCTTGATTCAGTAGACTTTGCACAGCTTCATTGACTTGGTTCTTCAAAGCCTTTGTTGATGATCTTGTCAATGGGTCTTTCCTTATGATGTGCATTGGATCTTCTTCTTCTTGTTCTATGACCTCATCATCCCCCCCCCTCTTGAGGAGGTTCTGACCTCATAATTGATTGACCTGCATCATAAGGAGCTAAATCAGAAACATTGAATGTTGGAGAAATGTTTAACTCACCTGGCAGCTCCAGCTTGTATGTGTTGTTGTTGATCTTCTCCAAGACTCGGAATGGTCCATCTCCCCTTGGTGTTAGCTTTGACTTCCTCTGATTGGGAAACCTATCCTGCCTCATGTGTAGCTAGACCCAATCTCCTGGTTCAAATATCACCTCCTTTCTTCCCTGGTTAGCTTTCAGCCTATGCTTCTCGGTTTTCTTCTCTACATTCTCTTTAACCCTCTGGTGTAGCTTCTTGACGAAGTCTGCTTTTGCTTCTCCTTCTGTACTTGTATAGATAGATTGAGGCAAAGGTGTGAGGTCTAAAGGAGCTAAAGGATTAAATCCATACACAATTTCAAAAGGAGAGTGGTTAGTAATCGAATGCTTAGTATGATTATAGGCAAATTCAATGAATGGAAAGCAAGATAACCAGTTGTTTATATTCTTACCAACCGTGGCTCTTAGGAGTGTTGAGAGAGTCCGGTTTACTACCTCATTTTGTCCATCTGTTTGGGGATGACAAGTGGTGGAATAGAGCAGATTGGTACCCAACTTCCTCCAAAGTACCCTCCAAAAGTGGCTCAAGAACTTTGTGTCCCTGTCCGAAACAATAGTTCTTAGAATTCCATGCAACTTGACCACTTCCTTAAAGAATAGATCAGCTATCTGCACAGCATCATTAGTCTTGTTGCAAGCAATGAAATGAGCCATTTTAGAAAACCTATCAACAAATACAAAGATGGAGTCCTTGTTGTTGATCTTGGGCAATCCTAAAACAAAATCCATTGAAATGTCCACCCATGGTGTGTTAGGAATTGGTAAAGGCATATATAAACCATGTGGATGTAACCTGGACTTGGCTTTTAGGCATGTGATGCATTTTGCACAGAACCTTTCCACATCTCTCTTCAAGTGTGGCCAAAAGAAATGCTCCTTCAAGACAGTATAAGTCTTGTCTCTGCCAAAATGTCCCATCAAACCTCCTCCACGAGCCTCTCTAGTGATCAACTCCCTCATGGAACCTTGTGGAATGCACAACCTTTTCTCCTTGAACAGAAAACCATCTTGCTGATAGAACACTCCAAATTCTGCCTTAGATGTCTCCTGGTACATGTCCTTGAAGTCTGGATCATCAGCATACATGTCTTTGATGTGCTCAAATCCCATGATCTTAGACTCCATTGTTGTTATGAGAGCATGACGCCTTGATAGTGCATCTGCTACAATGTTTTCTTTCCCCTTCTTGTACTTGATCACATAGGGAAAAGTTTATATGAACTCCAACCACTTTGCATGCCTTTTCTTAAGAGTAGTCTGCCCTCTTAGGTGCTTTAGAGTCTCATGATCTGTATGTATCACAAACTCTTTAGAAAGCAAGTAATGTTGCCAAGTTTCCAATGATCTCACCAGAGCATACAACTCTTTGTCAAATGTTGGGTAGTTGAGTGTTGCACCACTCAGCTTCTCACTAAAGTAAGCTACTGGTCTGCCTCCTTGTATCAGTACTACACCTATTCATGCACCAGAAGCATCACACTCAATCTCAAACATTTTATCAAAGTTAGGAAATACCAATATTGGTGCATTGGTGAGACTGGTTTTGAGCCGTGTGAATGCTTGCTCCTGAGCCTCTCCCCATTCAAATGCTTTGTCCTTCTTTATCACCGAGGTAAGAGGTGTTGCTATGGTGCTGAAGTCTTTGACAAACCTCCTGTAGAAGCTTGCTAGACCATGGAAGCTCCGGACATGTCCTATTGTTGTAGGTGTTGGCCAATCTTGTACTGCCTTGATCTTCTCATTATCCACCTTAAGTCCCTGTGAACTTACAACAAATCCTAGAAAAACCAATTCATCAGTGCAGAAGATGCATTTCTTTAAGTTTGCATAAAGACCTTCTGATCTAAGTGTTTGCATAACCTGTTCTAGATGCTTAACATGATCATCTAAGCAGTGGCTATAAATCAGTATGTCATCAAAATATACCACCACAAACTTACAAATAAAAGCTCTTAGAACCTGGTTCATTAGTCTCATGAATGTGCTGGGAGCATTGGTGAGACCAAATGGCATGACAAGCCATTCATGCAGCCCTTGCTTGGTTTTGAAGGCTGTTTTCCACTCATCTCCTTCTTTCATCCTGACTTGGTGATATCCACTCTTCAAGTCTATATTTGAGAAGATGGTTGCTCCACTTAGCTCATCAAGCATGTCATCAAGTCTTGGGATATGATGTTTGTACTTGATTGTAATGTTGTTTATGGCCCTGCAATCAACACACATTCTCCATGTACTATCCTTCTTTGGGATGAGTAGAACTGGTACAGCGCATGGACTCAAGCTTTCCCTGATATATCCCTTTGAAATCAGCTCTTGAACTTTCTTTCCAGCTCCTTAGCCTCTTCTGGATTTACTCTATAAGCTGGCCTGTTGGAAAATAGAGCTCCTGGTACCAAATCAATTTGGTGTTCAGTGCCTCTCAATGGTGGAAGTCCAGCTGGTATGTCCTCTGGAAAGACATCCTTGAATCTGTCCAATAGCTCAGTCACGGCTAAGGGATGCTCCTGCTCTTATAAACCTGAAAGATACCTTTCTCTAAAGATCATGAGTAGTACATGTTCTTTATGCTCCAAAGATTTCAGAACATTAGAAGGTGAAACAAAATATTGGTCTTACTTACCTTGGAACCTTTGTCCATTGCTTTCTGCATTTCATACACCTCTTGTGGTGTTAATGGAGCTAGGTTGTGCTTCTTGTTCTGGTGTGTGAAGCTATAGATGTTGGTCCTTCCATTGTGCACAGTTTCTTTATCAAATTGCCAAGGCCTTCCTAAGAGTAGGTGACCTTCTTGCATTGGCACAACATCACATTTTAGTTGATCATGGTACTTACCTACGCTGAATGGTACCATGACTTTCTCAGCTATCCTCATCTCAGTCTCATCATTGAGCCACTTTAATTTGTATGGCCTTGGATGCTTGGACTTTTGCAGCTTCAGTTTATCTACAAGGTAAGCACTAGCAACACTAGTACAAGATCCTCCATCTATGATCAGGCTACATACCTTGGCGTCAATAGTGCACCTGGTCACAAGTATCTCTCCCACGTCTGGATAATCAGTCACCTCTTCATCGGATTCCGTTAGCTCAAGCTCTGCCTCATCTTGTGACTCAATGTCTCCATTGTCCCTTAACACCATCACCCGCTGGTTTGGACAATCTCTAGCATAGTGACATTTCCTTTGGCATTTGAAACATGGAATGTCTATGGACCTTTGAGGTGGAGCTTTGCTACCGCTTGTATCTGGTTTGTTACCCCTGGACTGCTCATAGTTAGATTTCTTGATCTTTTAGTCAGCTTCTGTTGCCTTTCCTTTTTCTTGGTTCCTTTGAGGCTGATTCCAATTCGGTTTGCTTCTACTGGTTGCAGCAACCTTCCTCTTGATGTATTGCTCAGCTTGGACAGCTAGATGCAACAAGCCTTCAAGATCCTCATAAGGCTGTCTCTCTACCTTGCGTGCAATCCTGTCTTGGAGACCATCTAGAAACTGAGCCATCAAAGTCTCTTCTGAATCATCTACCTCCAGCCTGTTTTTCATGGTTTCAAACTCCTCAAAATAATCTTCAACTGGTTTGTTTCCTTGAGAGAGTTTTCTGAACCTCTTTTGAAGATTCCTATGGTAGTAAGCTTGTACATATCTCTTCCTTAGAGAATACTTTATGTCATCCCAATTGCTTAACTGACCATGTCTTAACCTCCTTCTCTCAGATACTTCTCTGTCCCACCAAGCCAATGCATTGTCAGTGAGTTGAGCTGCAGCTAAGGAAACTTTTCTTGTTTCAGAGTATTGGTAGTACTCATATATGTACTCCATTCTTCTTTCCCAGTCCAGATAAGCTTCTAGATTCACTTTTCCAGCAAAGGTAGGTGTTGTGAGCTTCATTCATGTCTTTGCCTACACGCCTCTGGTCATCATCCTCATTGCCTCTGCCTCTATCTCCACGCCTAGGCTGGTGATAGTTTCTCCTTCCTCTACCCCTGCCATGGATGTTAAATCCTCTTCCTCCCTGATTTGGATCAGGAGGTAGCTCATCTTCCTCTAACTCAGGCATCTCTTCATCAGTGGTTTCTTCTTCTTGCTGCCTATGATTTCTATTCAAGTTTCGGATTGGTTCTCGAGGGATAGGCCTCTGTTCCAGCTGAGTGAGCCTGCCACTGATGTCTCTCATGGTTTCAAGAAGTTGGTTCATGGTGATTTGATCTTGTCCAGCCTCTTCTCCCATGAGTACTTGTACTTGAAACTGACACAAGCGAGTATCAAGGTCTAACAAGGAAGTTTTAAAGAAAGGTAAATGTTTAAACTAAATGGTAACAATGAAATTTTTTTTTTTTGTGTAAATAAAAAGAGAAAGTCGAAATTGAAAGCTATGGATGCAAGAGTAATGATGCAATATGGAGTTTTCCTTTTCTTGAGAAACCGATGAAGACAAAAATGGAAATATGTATATTTTTTTATTTTTTAATAAGATCTCGAAAACTAAGAAAACAAAAGAGGTAACTAATAAAAACAAACATATTTTTTTGGTTTTTATGCAAGGAATTCGAATCAAACAAAGAATCAAAATGAAAAAGATGATGAACTTTCTTGTATGCTTTTTTGTTTTTTTATTTGAAATGCAAATGAAAACTAATGAAAGTAAAAAAGGGTTTATGGATAGAAAACACATGTTTAGGAGGCTTTCGGCTCTGATACAAGGTGATGTAGCCCCGGAGCAGAATCTTAGTTAATGGATTGATGGAGATCGAACCACTTGCTTAAGAGCTCTCTTGGTTTGATCGACTTGGATGGATGGTGAATAGAGATGGGATTGTTCATGTTGGCTTAAGAGCTCTCTCAGAAGAAATCAATGGATGAAATGGATTGAAGTCGCCACAAGATCCTATGAGTCTGAATCTTGATAAGACAAAAGCCTTCTCTTTGTTTAAATCGCACAAAACAAGAGAGAAAACAAGGTTGTGGTTTCTTTGCTTGAAGAAAACACTCAGTGTACTTTATTGATCTAGGGTAAATGATACACGGCTGTGAGAGGGGACTTTATAAACAGTCCAAACAGTTATGCCCTTCTAGGGGACTTGAAGCAAATAAAACAAAAAAAAGGAAAGTACTGACTCGATTTGGACCTAATGAAATAAAGATTACAACGGCTACTTCTATGATTGAAACTACTAAGGGAAACAAAGATTTAATCCTGCAAAACATAGAGACAACGATCATATAATGTGTATAAATGAAACTCATACCTTAGCTTATGTTTGGTATGTCCTTGGCCGTTGATCAGAAGCCTTCTTCAATCGTATCATTCTTGCCTCGGAAGCTTGAGCTAGTGTCGAGCTACTTCATGAGCTAGTGTCGATGCTACTTCCTGAGCTAGTGGTGATGCTACATATTGTTAGCCCTTTTTGAGCTGAGTTGAAGAGTGTTGGGTTGTCCATCCTGATGATGACTTGTTCTTACTCTTGGTCAGTAGCTTGATTCAGTAGACTTTGCACAACTTCACTGACTTAGTTACTCAAAACCTTTATTACTGATCTTGTCAATGGATCTTTCCTTATGATGTGCATTGGATCTTCTGCTTCTGGTTCTATGACCTCATCAGTTAAGTAAACCGTTAACTATCAAAACCAATTAAACCCAAAACCATAATACCAATTTCTTATATCAGAATTGTAGTTGAGAGGGAGAAGAAAGAATTGTTACGTATAAGGATGAGCGAAAATGTTGATTTTGGCCGTTTCGCGAAATCGAAGATGCGATGGTGACGCTGCTCCGGTTTCGAACCGGGAAGCCCCTCATTTCTTTCTTCTCCGGCCGAAATTTTCAAAATTTCATATTTGGCCACTCATTTATATTTTTTTTCTTTTGCTGCCTTTTGGATATACATTCATCAATATTTTTGTCATGATTATATATAGTATATACATTTATGCATAATATTATGTATCGTCAAACATCTTTTGTAGAAACCAAATAAAGGATTTTGAATCCTTAAACTTTGGGTGAAAATTTTGTATCTCTTTATGTGATGCATAAATGTATATAATGGTTTTTAAAATTCGAAAACAAAATTTTACAAATGAATAACCTCATTTTTAATAAATATACCTCAGGAAGATACGAATCTATGAGAAGAATTGTAACCCAAAACCAATTCTTTTGGTAGTTGGAAACCAAAAGGTAAAATGAAACATGTTATCAGAGCTTATCCTGTAGACTGACAGTTATGAGTTACTAATCCACCAAGATTCATTTGATTAACGGTTGCATCTTTCTCACAGAAGAAGTCTTCGAACATCTTCAAAGTTTGAACGCAATTCAGACAGAAACGAAGCTGGAACCAAACCGGTTTCATAAAAAAACAATCAGTAACAAAGGAGAATAGCAGCAGAAACTACTGAATGGAAAGTGTACTCTAATTACCTCCAACTTGTCCATCAAAGATCCGATGATCAGCGGATAGCGTCACATTCATTTTCGTTACAACTGAAGGCTTCTCAACTCCTGAAGCAATGACAAAAACGTGTCATAAAAACGAATCAAAATAGCAACCCGAAGGGTCGAAAACCTGAAAAGGATGTTACTATCTACTGTCTCACCATCTATTCCAAGAACTGCCTCAACAACTTTATTTCCTCTACCAACTGCTAGAATTCCAGCCTGCAAGACAATTAACGCTCCTGAGTTTTATTATGCACAAAACACATCTGCATCTCTGTAAGACTAAGAACTAAATCTTCCAAGACAAAAATCACGAACAAACAAAATGTTATTCTTCCATTTGTAATTAAGGGTGCATCGTTAAAGGTATGGTGATTACCTGAGGGGGGTTAATGATTGCACAGAATTGGTCCACAGGATACATTCCGAGATTTGAAATGCTGTAAATACGACAAAGAAGGTTTTCTCAGTAAGGAAAGTTTCACATCTAACTCGAGACTATTTAAGAATTTAAAATGATGAATACACCTGAATGTCCCTCCTTGAAACTCATGGGGAGCAAGCTTTCCAGATCGCGCCTTTTGTGCCAGCTCCTTAACCTGCTCCACAAATCAATTAAGAAAAGTACCACATGGCATACAGTAAGAAACAAGTGTACTCCCCTAATAGCCTGGCATATTCCATAAACTTCAGAGAAAATTAAACTACCTCTAAGGAAATAGCAGAAATAGATTTCTGGTCTGCATTCCTGATAATTGGAGTCATTAAGCCCTGCACAACACATACCAAGATGATAAGGGACTAACTATTCAAATAATAGGAAAAGCCAACACAAGAGTGTACCTTCTCAGTTGCAACTGCAATTGATATGTCAACATCCTCACACATAACAATTTCTCCTTTCTCAGCATCCCAGAAAGCTGCCACACATTAAGAAAAAGGACTTAAGACAACCAAAAAGAAGTTTTAAGCAATCACAAGAAGAGATATCAACCACATGATTGCAATCCACAGATCATTACATCAAACTCAAAGTGAAAAATATCATACTCGTAACAACTAAAACCGAATTCTAAAATTCATTACCAGTCCTAGTATCTCAAAACATCTTCCACTAAATACTCTCAGCGGAGGCAAACGGCATTGCAGTTATTATTCCAACATGGATGCCACGTAAAATGAACGAACAAAGGTTTAGTTACTTGTGATAGCCTCATTTACGAGGAGAATATAATTTCTCACCATTGGCTTGTCGTACATTCCTCAGTGCGACTGCCACTGCTTTAATAACTATGTCATTGACCGACACTTTAACACCATGGTTTTCTGTATATCATGAAACCACGGTTCAATCTGAGTCTCTCAAAATGTTAACAAATGCAAAGAAGTGGGATAAGGAGCAGTCGACAAACCCTGTAGTTCTTTTCTGAATGCAAGAAGAGGATCCAATACAACATCTGCAGGTACATTCAAATGCTTCAAACGCATATAAGATATAGAAAGAAAATACGAAGTTTGTGAATTACCAACCTGATGATAAATACAAATGGGGTATCTTCTGTTTTGATTCCAGTAAACGTTTAGCTATAATCTGTCAAAAGGGAAAAGTCAGGATATCATTATGATCCGAGAAGCAAACTTCAATGCAGAAAGTATGTTCCCTTGAGTGATGGAACGTTTCCATCAACTATCAGTATTCAGTAGTTGCAGATTAAAAAAGAAAAAAAAAGTTACTAACAACCATTGATATAGCCACAGAATACAGATCAAGGGAGTTGCAACCAATTGTTTTTGCAACTTCTCCTCGTGCAATTTCATGGCTGTGTCAAATGAACGTTCCATAGCATTGCAGAATGTAATCATACATTAGGTAGTTATTTCAGCTAAACGCTCCGCATCAAAAGAATTGAAGCTTATCTAAAAAATTTAAAATGCCATCGAAACCTTTGCACGAGCCAGCATATTATACATGAAGTCAAAACAACCTTATCACCTCGTTTCCACGAGAAGGAATGCTTCAACAGGATACATTTTATTATCATCAACATAGAGAGCAATGAATATTAATTACCTTGCGAATTTGACTATTGGGAAAATCTTCATAATTATCTGACAGTGTCACAGAAGACTTTGATTCAGGCCGCGATATGGAAGAGGATTTAGATTGGTTCCCCTTTGGTGGCTGTTTCTTCTCCGTAGCCACGGACTTTTTAGATGTTTTTCCAGAAGCAATTGCAGTAACAACGTCTGATTTCAGTAATGTACCGTAGGGACCCGAGGCCTCAATAGATGATGCATCCAATCCATGTTCTAAAATCAATAGCTTGGCTGCAGGACTGATCTTTGTGAAGCCTGCTTTCTTCCCAACGGATTTATCTACAACACTTTGAGGGGTTTGTTTTTCTGTCTCAACCTCAGAACCACCTGCGGAAGAAGACTTGATGGCTTCAATACTTTCTGCATCTTCAACCTACACAGAAGAAGGATTAACCTTTAACATCCCTCAACCTGTAAGCAATTGTATTTTCAAAGATTTTGTGTGCCAGCAATACTTTTACTTCAGGCAATACATACTGTAGCATGGAACTAGAAGAGCCCAAACCGTAGTGAAATATTTGGCCACATAGAGGTTAGAAGAGCGCATAGACGTTATGCACAAAATGTGCATTACATAAAGGCTAGTAAACATTTGGATTAAATATACCAGTATTAAAACATTTTTCTAGTATTGAGAATTCAATCAATGTACTTCTGAACTTAAAGGACTTACTATAAGGGCAATCGGCTTTCCGACAGCCACATCCTTAGAACCTTCAGGAACTAGAATCTTCGCCAAGTACCTACACCAGAATTCATATATTAACTCATATAATCTATTCATATAAGATCACTCATCAAAGTATGAATGCAGCGGTTCGGGTAAATCCTCTTTTATTGAGGAAGCCCATGCTCATACCTAAACTAGGAAATTTGAAATGAATCTTTAAACCATAGAGACACTATCATTTCAAGGAAGAACACTTAAGCAAGAATCAAGATTTGACCCAACTTTTGCAATCAGCATTAACAAGGAAGTAATATCCATATATAATGAATGCTATACAGAATGAACATCACAAGGCTGTCTAGAAATAGATATATTGGTTATGCAAGTGATATAGGAATAAGACGACAAGATGTTTAGTATACCCCTCTTCAAGGCTTTCAAATTCCAGAGTGGCTTTGTCAGTCTCGATCTCACCTATGACATCACCCACTTCAATCTGTTAACCAGGAAATGAGATAAATCAATATACGCAAGTGCCTAAGGTTTTGAATGGTAACTGCGGTCAGGGCGGACAAAACTAACTGCGGACTAGAACACTATTTTTGGGGGGGACACAATCCGCTGCGGACTGAATTTAATTTATTTCTTTGTAAAAATGGTCCGCAGTTGGTCCGCAGCGGACTGCTTTGATTATTTTCTGCCCGCAGCGGACTTAATCAAAATGTGCGAATGGTGAAAAAGCGGTTTTGACCGCAGTTACCATTCAAAGCCTAAGACCTGATTCCTTGTGATGGAATTTACAATGCCAATTCATTCATCAGTTTCGGGTCACCAGAAACTAACCTTGTCACCCTCCTTTTTCCACCATTTGGCAATGTTACCTTGGTTCTGCACACCAATAGACACTCATCACTCATGACAGGAAATATGGGTGCATTCTCATCCAAAACAAGTTAGCACAAAATGTGAGATTTCATACCATTGTGGGAGAAAGTGCTGGCATTTCTAAGACAACATGTGGGGGAAGATCTGATGCGTCAGGCTGAACGGAACCTTTTGGTTGTGTGCCTTCTTCAGGTTTCATCTCTTGATGAGCTGGTGTTTCCTCTTTACCAACTTGTCCACCCTCTACGGTAGCAGAAACGTTTTGAATGTCGTCTTCCTCCTCAACCTTGGTTAAATTAAATTAGATAAGATTAAAATTTTATACATCAAGACTTATGTAGCAAGATGCTGACCAAAAACACGAAATATTATGTATGGGCCATGACATGAGAACTCAGTATGGCGAACGGTTATATGTAGAAGAAGAAACAGTACGAACATTGGATATTTGTCATATTTTCCACAATAAATATTAATAAAAGTAACACCAAATATCTTTATAATGTGTTGTGTCTTTCAGGGTGTAAACCCAGGAAACAAAAGAAAATGAAGAGGCCAAGAGCAGACTAGTTAATAAACAAGGGACTCCTGATGAATATAGGTCAATGCATGCATCACCTGTTGCGAGATCATACTTGGTTTCTTAAATGAATAACAGCCATTGTGCTTACCATGATTGCAATAGGTGCATTAACAGGAATATCCTTTGATCCTTCAGTTACTAAAACCTTGGCCAGAAATCTACAAAGCCATGCTTCATCGTAAGCCAGTTGGGATTTACATATACTTATAATGAGGCAGATATTTGAATTAGCAAGGTGTGTAATAGAAAAACACAAATTAACACACACGAGATCATGAATCGGCTTTTCAGATTTACCCTTCCTCTTGACTCTCAAGCTCTACAGTGGCTTTGTCTGTCTCTATCTCACATAGTACATCCCCCACCTCTACCTGTCAGGAAGAACCATCAAACAGTAACTGAGAAATTCCACATTCTATAAAAAAATTGTCATCTATAACATCATACAAGTCGACTGAAGTTTTATTAACCAAAAATAAGAAAAAACCCCACCTTGTCACCTTCTTTCTTCAACCATTTCGCAATATTACCATGACTCTGCAAAAGCCCAACAAAAAGAAAACAATGACTTCTCGCAAGGATGCCAAATTTTTTTTACAAGATTGAAGTCCCATTTCCTAACCATTGTAGGAGACAAGGCCGGCATTGTAAGAACCGTCTGTGGTGTGGATCCTGCAACCCAAAGGCAAATAAAATTAACGGAAGAATCTTGTATGATTGATTGCATCTTCTGTCACTATATTTAGTTAAATGTAAGATGGAAGCACAAACATCAGAGGAAAGAGTGGCAGTTTTTGCATCGGCCTCAACCAACATATATATATTTTTTTTTTACTAAAGGATAATTGAAAGTTACCATAATTCTTCTATATCACCCACTTTTTAATATTTGTGTGTTGGTAATGTTTTTGGCTAAATCAATTTTACATTTGTTTGTAGGTTTGGTTTATCACATGAAAGTCCCATATGTCGACTGGTTTAGTAATTCAAATCTATGAATACCTGTCGATGAAAAGTTTTGCACGCCAAATCGCAGCTATAAGAAAATGAAAAAAAAAAAAAGAATGTGAGAAACAGGAATAGATGAAAATAAGAAGATTTTAAAAAGTCACTAGCTGTAAAGCTTACAATGGACTTTGTAGGACTATTATCCATTCTTGTCATCATGCCTATTGAGGCAGACCTAAAAATGTAGAACAGACAAAATCAGAGAAGGCCAAACATTTATTCACCCATATTTTTTAGAAAAACGAACTCAGTGAATTATGGATATTAGTGGACTATGAATAAGACATACGAAATGAATTACATAACCATCTTAATTTCTGTTTAAATATAATCTTAAACCTTGAATGTCTATGATCCCCCTAGTTTCTATATGAACAAAACCTTGTCCTCAATTTTCAGGAAATAGAAGCCATCATTGTATAGACAAACTCAAACAACTCGTGTTAACAAATGAGATCTTAAAAGAAAAATAGACTCTACAGGCAAGAGCCAAACCTAGAGAAAATGATATGAACTGGTAAACCTTTTTGGTACCCATCACTAACTACCAAATATTTGTGGTATAGAACACATACCTCAAACCACTACTGCTAGTAACCTTGTCGTCCAAGTAGTATAGTCCATTCGAAAAGCTGAATCAAAGAGTTCTGGTCAATTGCATTGGAAAGGTAAAGAAATATAAGAGATGTCACGCAACAAAGAACAACAAAATCAAGCAGAGAAAGCCCATTCCTATGTTCTGGGAGCTGGTAATCCAACATCTATCAATGCCTCTCATCTCAATCTACTCAACATGAACAAAAGGCTATGCTGATTAAAGGAAATACCGCTAGGCTGATTGCTTTCGCTAGTAATGAGAATTGTACACAACAATCGATTGTTCTCACTGTGGTTTCCACAAAGGAGGAAACAAAAGGGGAGAAGATAAACCCGTAATATCAATTCAGAATACAAAATACAAGTTTAGTTGGTTCCAGCAAAAACAGATTGGCTATCCATCGTCCATAATCAAACTCCAAAACATCACTATACAGTAAACAATAAGAACTCCAAAAGAAAGTCAATGGAGGGTTGCCGAAAACGAAAATGAAATCGAACTGAGAGACCATGTCAGACATCAAATTGCCAAGGATCACAAGTGAAGAAAAAGCAACATCAAAACTTCGGAAAATGCAGGACGGAAGAGAAAAGAAGCGTGAACAGAATAAAGCGTACCGAGTATGGAATCCGGGGGCAGGAGCGAGAAGACGAGCTCTGAGAAGTAAAGAAGTGCGGGCGATCGCGGCGCGCCGGAGGAGCGGAAGCACCATGACAGCACTTTGAGAAAAGAGGAGGGGGAGAGAAGATGGAATCGGAAAACTTTTAATTTTGGTCAGATCGTAGCGACGACACACCTATCATTCGTCACGAAAAGTGTTCAGAATTTAGACACGGCCCCGGTCCGACGCGGATCGAAAACCCAATAAAATCGTTGCTGAACCGGAAAACCACAGTCTAGCCATGTATTTTTGGTCTAAGTCAATAAACCATGTGCAGTTCAAAAAAAAAAAGTCAATAAACCATGTTGCCATATTAAACTTGTTTTTACTTTATAAGCTTAATTTGTTTCTGAATCTTGGCAGTACTCCTCCATATAGTTAATTATTATCTCATTTATGTTCTTCAATCGAGTGTGATTTCAATGAACCAGTAAATGTAATGTTGTCTCTCGTTAGATTTCATGCAGTGTTGTTGGAGTCAAGATTAGCACCTTTCCCAAAAGGTCTATTCAGGAATTTAGATCGGCCCAATTAGAAAAGCGGATTCCGAATCAACCTAACTCGGCCTGGTCACTTGGAATAACTAGGGTTATAAAGAAGGAAAAGATGAAAGAAGGAAAACGGTGCGCGTGATGAACACGCCGAGATAGAAGATATACTCGAGCCGAGATAATGAGAAAGATTCGTATTTATCTCTAGTTTTCTTTTATTTTGTTTGACCGACTTTGTAAGCCTATAAAAAGGTATCCCATCATTCAATAATACACACGCTTTTCAATACAATTGCATGAGAGTTCTTAGCGAAACCGATTTAACTTAATTTCTCTCTGGCGACTTAAACACTTTCCTCAGCCGCTTTGTTTCTTCCCGGAAACCTAGCAAAAACCCTAATTTCCATTTTTTTCTCACTGAGTTCCGAAACTCTTCTTTTAGAAACCCTAATCAAAAACTTTAAAACTTTTTCTATCTTCGGATAAGCCGAGTTGAGATCTTACAAGTGTGAAGGAGCACTGGTGAACATTGCTACTTGTGATTCTAGTGAACGATGGAAGGACAAGTTGGATAAAAAGGTGATATGACCATCTCTGTGGAGAAGTAACCATTTTATTGAGCCAACGAATAATCTTTTATTGTTTTCTTTTATTTTTGATCTGTAGACCCTTTGTAGGCTTGCTCAAAACCGAAGCAGGCTTAGAGGAAGAAGCTAATACCTTACACCTCCAAATGATTATTTGTTCCTTGACTTTTTCTTCTGAATTGGTGCGTCCTTAGAAGCATTACTTGCTCCGTGCCTCCGTCAACAGGAGTATGTTCAGCAGCTGGAAAACAACCGCTTGAAGCTTACCTAGCTTGAGCAGGAGCAGCAAAGAGCAAGCAACAGGTTAAAATAGGAGTTTCTTATTATTATTTTGGTAAACTTTGTGATTTTGTGTAGATATATTGTGATAAATGTTAATTTGTATTTATTATGAACTTTCAGTTCAAAATTAATTGGTAATCAGTGGATTAGCCCTAACCATTTATTGTACTTGTACTTGTTGGGAATGTCCTGAAATCTATTGTACTTGCTCTAAGTGAAAGTCGTATTGTCGAGATGAGACAATCACATAACACTAGGTAGTCATAACGCTTTGCTAGAAGCCACTTATGATCAATGAGTTGAGAACTCATTGCTAGTGTTATATGATCCTACAGGGTCACACACCTAAGCAAAATGGGCGTTAAAGACGAGGTTGATCATTAATGTAATGATCCAGTGAATGCATTTTTGATATGCATTCGATATCAATATTCTGGGGCAGTGTCGATCGATGCAGATAGTGCATCGATCGATGCAACTCGCGGATTAATCAGATTAAGTCGGTTTAATCGTTGGTTAATTCCATTATGGTTTAAGTCGACATATATAAGATATATGGTCGACCTAAACTGAGGCTAACCTAATAGACAGCCACCAGAACTTGAGTAGAAACCTCTGAAGAGATTGGATCTCTATAGGCACTAGCATCCCTCCTGTTCAGTTTGTGTGCGTGTGGATACCAGTAGAGGCGCAGCATTTGAGGCGCTCTAGATCTCGATTATCTGCAAATCTTCCGCTGCTAATCACCAGGTAATTCTGAGATCCCATGATTCAATTACATGAACCCTAGATCCTAGGCTCGGAATTCAGACCAGGGTTGCCTAATTGGATTAGGAACTGCTAGAAATTCCTTCAAGATCAAACCGAAGAAAGATCATTAAGGTTACAATCAGTAACTAGCGATTGAAATTGATACATTCCCACTTGATTAGGGAGGTAGTCGTGGCTTCTTATGTCGTTGTAGTCGCCAAAAAGAATCCAAGGAATAGATAGTGCGCGTAAGCATTCCTTGTTCCTCTGATATCAATCCATAGTTGCAGCGTAAATAGTTGAACATATAAAGACCACCCCTGAATCCAAAACTTTATCCGCACAAGAGATTAGCTGATCGGTTTTATGTAGTGATACTTCCATTGTCTCCGACCAGCAGAACAAAATCCTCCCTAGGCGATTGAATTCATAATTTGTAATAGCTTTCCATCTTGGTAGAGCAGAATTCAGAATTTCAACATGTGATACTTCTTGAACTCTCGTTTCCAGTGAACAACCAAATAATAGCTGTCTCTAAGACCCAACGACGAAGCACACCGTGTTTGTGTATTTTATTGAATCCACGTAGATTCCAAGCAAAAAAATACGTTATAGTTTTCGTGACAAAACCTTTTTGGGTGGCATGTGTAGATTAGCAACGAATAGGTCTCTCGACCTGGCAGATTTGAGAGATTTCTTAGGTGGCTTAGCATTATGTGATTTGTCCCCATCCTTAATACTCCCTTCAAAACGATCTCTACCTCTTATACCTCCTCCTCTTCCTCTTCTATCGTGCCATCGTCCCCCTCCTCCTCAACATCATCAGTTATATCAACCAAAATTTGAAATCGAGAAGGTGAGACCGATTTTTCCCAACCAGAATCGCTAGCCTCAAATGGAACAGTTGGAGGATTGCGAGTGTAAGGGACAGTGGTCCACTTTTCGGCATTTATGTTGACTTCAGATTCTTTCACAACAGAAACCTCTGAAGTATTATCCTTGTCATGTGTTTCCTCCAAACACACAACATTATTCTCAATTGCAACTTGAAACTGCCGAATGGTCACTATAAATTTTTCCAATTCACCTAACAATCCAGCAACAATATCCCTGGCTTTCGGCTCTACCACATTGCTTTCAGCTTCTTTCCGTGGAGACTACATTACATTAGGAGATTCTTTTCAAAGAATAGATTTTTTCTCCTGGCAATCGCGAGTGAGATGACCCATTTACGAGAAGTGACACATCTTGGAGGTAACCATGTATAAGTTACCTCGACATAAACTGGATTTCCCAACTCGTCTGGAAATTGGATACGCTCTATCAGTGGCTTCCATAAATCCCACCAATGTTCAAGCAAAATCATAAATTATAGAATATTTAGCATAATCCATAAATTAGTCTAGTTTAATTAAACTAATATACTTTTAATGAATAACTAAGATATCAAATTAATATAGTGATACAAAATATAATATAACACATAATTAAAAGTTATCTTATTAAAAAAAATAATTTTTAACAGTTTAGATTAACTATGGTTGATTTACCATTTTGAGTTTTTCTTTTTGTACACTAAAAAGTCATTCTTTTTTCCGGCTATTATTAAATTGGTTTTTCAATGTTTACAACATGATACATAAAGTTTGAACAAGAATGGAACATGCGCTATTGAGTAAGAGAATTGACTGATCGTTTCGCTAAGAGATCAACACAACAATTAAGAATCGAAATTTATCCTCCAGAGAGATAGAAGGATCTTCTATTGTCACTGTTGGGAGTCCATAAAGACGCCACACTCTTTGCGCATATGGGAATGTGAAAAAAACATGATCTGATGTTTCTTCAACGTCACAGCATCGAGAGCAGAATGGATCCACATGTATATGTCTATACCGTAAGTTTGCTTTGCTAGCAATAACCCGAGATAAAATCCTCTAGAGAAAATGTTTGAGTTTCGGGACCGCATCCACTTTCCATATCGCTTGAGCCAAGTCTGGATGGTTCGATAATCGTGGTTTATCTATTGTAGGGGTTACTTCTTCCATGGTGGATAGATAGTAGCCGGTTTTTAAGTATATGTCACGTCTCTTGTATAACTCCAATATTTGTGATCTGGTTTTAGTTTTGGTGCTACATAGATCTTCTTTATCTGGTTATAATCATTCTAATCAATCACGTCATTAAGCATCTGTTGGTCCCATTGTCTTGTCATCAGATCTAGTAGTAGGTGTACAAGGAGATTAGAATTTGTGTAAGGTAGTGATCGAGGGGATCGCGGAGGGTGTTCAGGGATCCACTGATCTCCAACTGTGATTGTTTGTCCATCTCCAATACTGTTAATTATACCTTTTGACAGAAGTTCTCTGCCGAAAAGCAGAGATTGCCAGCCATATGACGGTTGACATCCTTTTCTAGCAGTCCAGAGATCTCCATTCTTGAAATACAGATGATGAAGAGCTTTATAAACTAAGTTGTTTGGTCGTTGTGAGATTTTCCAAACTTGATTAGCCAATGAGGATTGGTTGAACTTATATAATTCCATGAAACCCAAGCCACCACTCTGTTTTGATCTAGTTAACTTCTTCCATGCTAACCACGTCATTCGTTTCTGCTAATCCCCACCAAAAACGTGCAAGCAGAGTATCTATTTTCGAGCAGACATCTTTCGGTAATTGGAAAATATTCATGGAGAAGACATGCATAGCATAACCCACAGCTTTAATCAATGTTTCTTTTCCAGCCGTAGAGAGGAACCTTGTTTGCCAACCGTTAACGTTCCGTAAGACATTATCCTTAATGTATCCAAAATTTTCTTTCTTCCGACCATTAAATTGTTCCGGAAGGCCCAAGTATTTCCCTCCACCACCAACATTCTGAATATTTAGTAGATCTTGTACAGCCTGTCGGTATGTGGAAATACCTTTGAACCAAACGTCAATGTAGATTTATCAAAGTTGATTAGCTGGCCTGATGATAGTTCATAAGACTTGAAAATGTTGTAAAGTGCTTGACTGTTCATGTGATATGCTCTAACAAAGAAGAGTGAGTCATCTATAAAAGTAGATGGGAGATGGGTGGCCCACCAATGCTTAATCTCAATGGATTAATCTCTCGGTTGGCGACTGCTTTGTAAGTAATTGTACTCAATACATCTTCACAAAGGATAAAAAGATATGGGGATAGGGGATCTCCTCGTCGGATTCCTCTTGTTAGTGTAATGTGATTGTACGGGATTCCATTAATTAACGTAGAGAAGGTAACATTCGATATACATGTCATGATCAATTAGATCCACTTTTCACAGAATCCTTTCTTTCATCAATGTTTCCATAAACCTCCATTCCAAGCGATCATATGTTTTACTGATATCAGTTTTAACATCCATAAATTATTTAGTGCACCTTTTACGAACTCGTAGAGAGTGTAAGGCCTCATGTGCCACCAACACATTATCAGTTATTTGTCTTTCCGGAATAAAGGCTGCTTGAATCTCTATCACAATGTCTGGGATAATGTTTTTCAATCTCCATACCAAGATTTTAGATATAACTTTATATATGACATTACATAAAGCTATGGGCCTAAAATCTTTCATAGTGATAGGGATTGTTTCTTTGGTATCAAACAAAGATTTGTATGATTGATACCTTCAGGTAGCATCTCTGTATCGAAGAAAGCTTTGACCATGTGATTAACCGAGTCTCCGACCACTTCCAATACTGTTGATAGAAACTTGTCGTGATTCCGTCTGCTTCTGGTGCACGTTATGCACCAATAGAAAATACACTCCTTTTCACCTCCTCTGCAGTGATCTCTCACATTAATAACTCATTTTTTTCCGATGTAATAGCCGTGATAACAAAGGACCTTATCTCATCCAGAGGACCATTACTAGTAGATGTAAATAGGTCCGAGAAATAGCTCATGGCCTCTCCGGCTATATCTTTGTTACCATGGAGATCTATACCATTCCCATTTTTAATCGATACTATTATGTTCCTGGCACGTTTATTCTTTATAGAGGCATAAAAGAATTTGGTTCCACGATCTCCTTTTACCAACCAGCAAACTCTACTTTTCAATCTCCAGTAATCTTCTTCCTCTGAGTATGCGCAGGAGAGATCATAAGGCAGTTGTGAGATTACTTGTAAAAGTACTATGACATCATTGGTAGCTTCATCAATCTGCTATTTGAGGTCTCGGATCTTTTTGGCCGAGTTAGTTTGAAGTTCTTTTTCCATTGAGATATGGAATGTCGACAACTTGAGATCATGTGAGTGATGGGCATAGTGCCCATTTGATTTCTTGTATGCCATTTGTGCTTAATAACATCAAGTAGTTATGTGTTGCCTACTGTTCGTGAGTCAAAACGAAAACACTTCTTCCCTTTATATGTTGATTTCCTTATTCTGATTATAGTTGGTCGATGGTCAGACTAAATCATCTCAAGAAATTGGATATGTGAAGCCGAAAACAAAGCTCTCCATTTATCGTTCTCCATTCCCCTATCTAACCAAGATTGTACGAGGCCCTTTTTGCGTTTGTTACTCCATGTTGAATTATTGTCAATATACGGAAGATCTTGTAAATTACAAATCTTAACCATGTTCTGAAAATCAGTAAGGCTCCATTGTTCTCTCGGTTTGCCCCAACCCTTTTCATTATTGTGTAAGATATCATTGAAATCTCCACAAACCAACCAAGGACCATTACGTTGAACAACTATCCTTTCTAATTTCTCCCAAAGTATATGTCTTAAGCTTCTGATAGGATGCCCATAAACACAAGACAAATACAAGGAATAATCTTGATTTGATATCTTATAATCAATTATCCTTTGGTCCACATCATAGAAAACAACATCAACATTCATGTGCCACAAAAGAGCAATACCCCCACCTATACCCTTAGGAGTTACACATCTAACATAATCATAGCCCAACTGTGCACCAATGTTTGGGCCTAATTACCCTCCAGTGAATTCAGCTGGATCAAGACCTCATTTCGAGCCAGCAGCCGAGGCCCATACGCATTACAATCAGGCCCAACTTGGCAAAATCTATGTTTGGCGGGCCGAATCACTAGCTACAGGCTCGGACATCGAACTCCGACTCGGCGATATAGCTCGACGATCGACTACACCAACAACCCATGACTCGTTAGCTAAAATGAAGGAGTATATTGAGTCAAAGAGCATCCCGGAGATCACGCAAAGTGTTGGAACTAACTCCAAACGTGGGGAGAAACAGCTGTCGAGAGAGAAACTATAAAAGGACGACTCCATCCTCGTTTGATCTATCCAACTCTTAGCATAATTCCCTTCACTTAGCACTTGTAATTGCTCATTATCTCGAGTTCTTTGTAAACACTTAAGTCAATTAATACAAATCCATCTTTTTGTCATTTTAAGCTTATTTCGATCGTGGTTCATCTTAGAATCTAGCCCACCTTTCCCAAATCATTATACAAAATACTCCAAATCTTGAGTGTGGGTTTTAGCATCCACAACCAACATCGCGGATTATATCATCAGGATTCTTCGTTTCGACGAGAAAGAGTATGTCTGGGGAAATTTTTTTCTTTATTCCCTTATGGTGTCGATCTACCAGGGACCCTTTCAAACCCCGGCAATTCCAAAAGGATGTATTCATGGTGGCTCCGGTGTCTTCTGGCCCACCGTTCCTTCTCGGTCAGTTGGTTGATGTTGATCTTGTACATTGCTTCGTGGGGAACTCGTTCTTGCATCCAGATCAGAAAACCTCTGGAAACATGTTCTTCATGCTCTCATATCCTCTTGATTCTCTGCAACCAGTCCTCTGCGAGTGATGTACTCCTTCATAGCTTCATTAACTAAAGCTTGACTCACTTCCGCCATCAGAATTGGGGCTTCCTGGTTTGTTGATTAATCTGTTTTCCTTTTTTGTTTGGCGTTTCTGCGTTTCTGTCGTGATCTGGGATTTCATCATTCGTAACATCTTGTTGTGCATTCTCTGGAACATCTAGATGTGGAAATCCAGGGGGATGATCCAGATCATCAGGTTCATCATCATCCGGATTGTTTGGTGCATTTGTAGGATCACCTCGGTTAAGTGGGCATTCATTGGAATCATGCGACATGAGACCACATGTAGCACAGAAACCCCTCAGTTTCTCATACCAAAACTTCAAAGCCATAGTCTGATCCCCGATGTTAAAGATGTGGAATGGATATTCTGTATTCCACAGTATCCTGATGCGCAAGTAATCGACATTCAAAGCCCCATCAAGTGAAATCTGTTTCTAGGAATCTGCCCATCCGATGACCAATATGGATCACCATTCTGTGTGTTAGAAACTGAATTGGGATGCCACGAACTTGAACCCAAAATGAAATGTGGTTGAGTTCATCATCAGTATGTTGGGGGAACCAACGTTGGAGGGACACCATCTACTCACTAAAGGACCAGTGGCCACGACGAAGAACCGGCATCATTGATTCTTCTGATTGGAAGATGAATTGAATCCTATTGTTCGGAAGAATTCGCCCTACAACTTCATCTCCCATACCCCAAAGCCGCGGGAAGGCTGCCATCATCGCTCTTGTGTTTTGGTGACATGTATTGGTCGGTGGAGCAATTAGGCTGAAACATGTTTCTTCTATTGCTTCATCACATAGATCAATAGGAAGTTGAACGACGTCATCTTCAATCCCAACTGATATCTCTTGCATTTTGTTCCGAAGTTTCTCAGCCATGATCACTATAAACAGAGGAAAATTTTCCTTTTTTACTCTGATCAACATACGGAGACAGAGACATGACCCAAATTTTATATAGGCACTCCCGTTGAGATTGTAACCGCAATACAGTTGGCCTAGTGAGATCCGACATAACCACTAGTAACTGACGACGAGAACTCCCGGAGAAGAAACATGAAGGGTTGTGTATGAACATGTGTGATTGTAAAGGCGGTAGCCAAAAAATCACCCTAAGAGTGTGAAACATTGCTTACCCACTAAAAATTCATTCATCGACCTTACCTTATGCATATCTACTTTTTTTTTGAAAAATATTATGTATATCTACTTGACGTGTCATGTTATACCTAACAACCGGAAAAGTACTTCAAAAGCTTTTAAAAACCAACTAGATTTTGACCCGCGCTCCTATTCTTTTATATGTATTTTAAAATTCATTAAAAATTGATATTTTATAAAAGAGTTTTTATAAAAAAAAATGAAATTAGATTTTTTATTAATTAAATTATTAAGATGGTGTTAACTACCAAGAGAACATAATCACATATTTTTGTTTTTTTTTGTTTTCATATTATTTTACGTGTGGTAGCTGATTATTATAGAGTTTTTATAGATTTGAATTTATACGTTGTTTAAATTTAGCCCTCCATAACTAATTTGAAAAAAAAATTAGTGAATAAATTAAAAATTCGTTAATATCTTGTGTAAAATATATTAGGAAAGCAATATTCTAAACTTGATTATAGGAGAATTTATGCATTAAATTTAAAGATTATATTAAGGTATTTAGGAGGATGTTAAGGAAATAGATTTGGAATATTTTTAATTTCGAAAGGAATATCTTTCAGATCCTTTTAATGTATAGGGGATTTTATTCATTTCAAACCGGGTTGAAAAATATTTAATATCAAAAAACCTTCATGTACACTAAAAAGAGAAAAATTATGATATATGTTAGGTATGATCTACGGAATTTAGTGAAACACACACATAGTTATTTTTTTTTAGAAAATGAATAAGTATGATTTATGGATTAAGTTTAAAAGTTAGACATCTATTAGATATGATCTATGGAATTTAATGAAACACATACATAGTTAATATTTTCTAAATAAATTTAATTAAATTTTAAAGATCTAAAAATAACCACTAATTGCGAAATTAAAAAAAATAAACTACTAAAACGTAAAAAAAAAAAAACAATCATTACATATGACTATATATATGATTCATAGTAATCAATTCCAAATTTTAGTATTAATTATTTAGAAAAAAACAAAAGTAACCAATGTAGGTAAAAAATGCTAAAAACAGAAATAAAAAGTAAAAAATAAAAGTAAAAAATGCAAAAACTTCTTATTGTGTTATTTGTATGGAATTAGAAGAAAAACACTCACAACGGAAAAAAAAAAACTAAAAAGAATTGGGTGTATACTAAAAAAATGATGGACCCTCGATAAGAAATAAATCATCAATATGACCATCGTGAAAATATGATCTATCATCCGGTAACTAAAACCGTCGAATTAAATGAACGCAACCACACAAAATAATTAGTCATTAATATGGTCATTAATGAAACGTAAATGAAAACATAGGAGAAAACAAAAGATAAGAAAAAAAAGATGGAGCCCTCGAGATGTTCTTCATTCTGATGAATAATAAATAAAAAAGTAAAAAAATATAAACATACAACATCTAATAAGAAAACGAAAGAGAACTAAATGGATGTGATGTAGAAAAACAAAATAAAACCATAAAAAACATATGGAAAATATGATCCATCACCCGTTAACTAAAACCGTCGAATTCAATGAACGCAACCACAAAAAAGAATTAGCAATTGATACGGTCATTAATGGAACGCAAATGAAAACATAGGAGAAAACAAAAGATAAGAAAAAAAGATGGAGCCCTCGAGACGTTTTTTATTCTGGTGAATAATAAATTAAAAAAAATAAAATAAAAAATATAAACATACAATATCTAATAAAAAAAACGAAAGAGAACATAAAGAAGATAAATTTGTAAGAGAAGATAAGTTTTGGAAATCGAATTTTAGGGAAAAAAATATCTGGAGGATCGGATAAGGAAGAGACGAAAGAGATACAGAAGAAGCAACTTTTTTCTGTCTAATTCCCTTTTTTAGACTTTGGACAATTCATTTGGGCTAAAGTTTTAATTTGAAACTTTATTAATTTCAATGAGATATACATGATTTTGAGGGAAAATCGTAATTATATTATTTTGAACCTGAATTAATGATCAAATGGGTTGAACAATTTTTTTTGAACTTTTTATTTTTCTTTGCAAAGTCATTTTCAAATGAACATAGTTATCTAAAAAGTATTTATTTTTCTAAATAATTAAATTAATAAATTTTGAAAGTACAAAGAATAGTTAATTAATAGATAATATATATATATAACAATTTTTATTCTTCATACTAGAAAATAAAATTAACAAAAAATAGCTATTACAAAATATCTTTTTGGTTTAAATGTGTAATAAATAATTTTTTAACAAATAATTTTTAAAATTTAACTTCTTAGATGAAAATGATAAAATGAATGTGTGTATAAAATAAACAATCATTGAAAACTAAAATATATATAAAATATGAACTTTCGTCCCATAAAAACATTTAAAATAAACAACAATGTTTATAAATATAATAAAACGATATGAACACAAACAACTAAAATAAAATAATGCATTTTCACATTTTGCCTCTAAACATCATAATATTCAATTGTTACAAAATTATTTAATTATTTTATAAACTTAAACTATTAAAATCAAATAATTATATAATTTCAAAGAACAATATATCCTTTTAGTAATGCATATAACTATTTAGTATAGATTGTACCAAATAGTTATATGCATTACTAAAAAGAAAAAATGCGCATCAGCTACAAAAAAAAATTCTCAAATCGCGTTTTATTTATCCAATATTAAATATTTAATATATATATAGTTTTTTCCAATATTACAACGTCCAATGTGGTAATCAGTTTACCTTTTCCCACCAACGGCAAGTGTTATAGATCACGGCAGCACGATGTGACCTGAGTTTGTATTAAAATTAATTTGGCCTCGAAAAAAAGGATCCAAGGTATATCCTTTCCTACACCATCATTTGACTTGTGTAATTATCTCAAAAGCTATGCACGATGTTCTTAATTCATATATATATACAGGGCAAATCTCCGTTTATTGTCAAATTGGAGATTTTTTTTCCCATTCCCATAAAAATACCCAACAAAATCTTTCTGTCCAATTTGCAAAGTCAACTCCTATTTTGTTTTTGTTTTTGTTTTTGTTTTCGCTCGTGAAGGAAAAAAAACAACAAATTGTGTATATATAATAAGGATCCCAATTTGCGTGGAAGAGATAAATACAAATACCAATTATATTTTGGTGTAGAAAGAGAGCAATAATCAATTGATCGAATGGAGATCGAAGAAGCGAGTCGTGAAAGTGGGCATGATGTTGTGTGCGGATCATGGATTCGTCGCCCGAAGAAAGTAAACTGGGCCATCATCGCCAAAGCTGCTAAACGCCGTGGCTCATCTTCTTCCCCTGCTCTCCTCCAAATCTTCTCTTTCGATCCCATCACTACTTCTCTCTCATCCTCTCCCTTGGTAATTGAGCTTCCAAGTTTTATTGGGTTTTGGGTAAAATATAGGTTGTTTCTTTAGATTCTTATGAATCATGGAAGAAATCTAGGGGTTTTCTATTTCACACTGACATGACGAACCCTTTTCCGTTTTGGTATTTACTTGGATTGACTAATGAAATCAAAACTTCTTTCTTTGATCAAAGGCAACACATGCTCTTAAGGAGTCTGATGGTGATCCTGTAGCAATCTCAGTTCATCCTGGTGGAGATTATTTTGTTTGCTCAACCTCCAAAGGTGGTTGCAAGTACGTTTCTTTCTTTGCCTTCACCTCCACAAATAAGATATTATAGTGCCTCCCTCTGATACAATGTTTCTAATTTAGTGGAGCTGGTATTGTCAAACCTAGGATAGGTTCTCCATCTTGTCTTGAGAACTGATCAGATGACTAAAACTGAACATTGTATTGCTTCTCTTATTACACCAGACTTGTAATACTATCTTCCACTACTGTATGTCTGATGCAGATGTGTTTGTAGTGATGCTTAAATTTTGTTGAACTTTAGGTTTGGTTTCTTATATATCTGCATATACTTTTGTTGAAGACTGCTGTAGATATTCGCGCCTTTTATAATTATTGGTCATTTTCTAGTTTTTGCAACTCTACTGTTCCATCTAATTCATTCATACTGGAGCTCTGGAATTGACTTCCACAAATTTGGACACTATCTGCCTCATTGTCAATACAAATTTTTATTTGCGGTCTAGACGGTAAATAGAATTTATATGGTTTTCAGGTTGTTTGAGATTGTCGTAGGAGCAACATGTATTACGATCTTAGCCAAAGAACTCCCTCCTCTTCAAAATGCTGGACTACAAAAATGTATGGCCTTCAGCTTTGATGGGTCTAAATTAGCTGTTGGAGGAGTGGTAAGAAGGGACCAAGAATGCTTTATAAGGTCTTTTTTTTAACTGTTGCCACATTTTTCTGTAGCTTACTAGAAGCTATTTTTCAGGATGGGTGTCTCAGAATTATGGAGTGGCCAAACCTAGGTGTACTTTTGGATGAGCCAAAGGCACACAAATCCATCCGGGATATGGATTTTAGGTAATGACCGGAGTCTTCTCTCCCATTATCCCTCCTTTTATATTCTTTCCAACTTAAAGCATAATTGAACACTAATCCGGTTTTGTGCGTCTTTTGTTGTAGTCTTGACTCAGAGTTCTTAGCTACAACATCAACTGATGGATCAGCAAGAATATGGAAAGCAGAAGATGGTTTTCCTTTGTCAACTTTGGAACGTAGTGGGGTATGTGATGATGGGAGTTAATGTTTGCATTTTGATCCCTATATCAGAACTCATATATCGTTAATAAAATCTGCATGAAGGATGAGCTTGTCTCTGTTTGACATGTGTGTCTTTTTGTATAGATGGAATTTTCATCTGAACGTCTGTAACATCTTCGTAATTCATATATGTAATTCTTCTTATATATCCTGAATTTGGTACCGTCATGTTTGCAGGATGAAAATATTGAACTGTGCCGGTTCTCTAAAGATGGAACAAAACCTTTTCTGTTCTGTGCTGCTCAGAGAGGTATATAATATATCAACTCTCGGGTAAACTATTGAAGCCTTGGTAGTGACAGAACAAGATATGAATGTTTAAACAATTGTAACAGGTGATATTCCTGTGGTTAATGTTTACGACATAAGTACATGGAAGAAGCTTGGGTTCAAGAAGCTGTCAAGGAAGACTGCATCGACAATGGCAGTGAGCTTGGATGGCAAATATATTGCTCTGTGAGTGTTTCTTCATCCCGGGTCTTTGCTTTGCAGGCTTTTGATTGTACAAAGGTTAAAACTTCATATTTTGCAACTTTTTTTCTTGGTAGGGGTGGGAAAGATGGAGATATATCTGTTGCTGAAGTAAAGACAATGGAAATCTACCACTACAGTAAGAGGCTACATCTTGGTCAAACCATTGCTTCACTTGAGTTCTGCCCCAGTGAAAGGTATGGTGATATGTAAAAACCCTTAAGTCTCATTATTGGGATTTAAACTATCACTGTTTCTAATGATTATATATCTATCTACTTGGGGGGGATTAGGGTTATGCTGACAACATCGAGCGAATGGGGTGAGATGGTGACCAAACTCACTGTACCAAAGGAGTGGAAAGGTTTGTTACTCATCTTTCTATCTGCAAATCTGAGTCTTTATACATCTCTCTCACTCATATCTAAATTGTTTGATCTGCAGAGTGGCAGATTTATGCACTGTTGTTTTGCTTGTTCATGGCATCAGTGATAGCTGCATACGTTTTCTTCGAGAACTCGGATTCGTTTTGGAAGTTACCAATGGGGAAAGATCAAAGAAGACCAAAGATCAGTCTTTTTGGAGATTCATCCACTCCTACTGAGGATCATAATAGGTGGAACTTGGACCTATAGAGATGATTATTATGTAAATCCACGAGACTTTTGTCTGTTTTTTTTTTCTTTAAAAACTTTGTTGCATGTTTTTTTTTTCACGCTCTCATTATTTTCTGATTTTGTCTGACAAAAATGACTTTTGATTCTGGAGATAAAACTCGTTTTGCTGTGTTTGGCGTCTTGAATAGACTTTGACTTGCATTGCATAAAGGATATTTTTGCACGTGAGTTGGGAGTTTTAATCAAACCACATTTTAGGTCCATAGCGATGCGAGACATGATGTCGTCGTCACGTGAATGGTTCTATTAACTTGTTTCTTGTGGTGGGTCTGATAACCGAGTTTGTCATAAAGGTCGGATACTTGTCGTGCTAAGTTAGAATGAACTTGTTCTGTGAAAATCTATGGGTCAAGATTTATCTTTATTAAATAATAGACTAAGGTCGGTAGAAGAATAGGATGATGCAAGCTCGTTAAGAGACGAACTTGCTTACAGTGAGAAGTAAAGGAAAAGGTGCGAGGTCGTCGAAAGACGAGCTCGCTTACAATTCGAGATGTGCTTTTAATTCTAGAGAGTGAAAGTAATGAAGTGCACAAATCCCAAAAAGTTACTTTAATGTACAGTGAAACGTTATTTTATAGTAAAATGCGGTCGTACTTTTGTGCGAGCCGTTGACTCCTTATCGAGCTCGTGTTAAATGAGTTGTACTTCAGGTGAAAAGTAAGCTAAGCCGACCACGTTTTGTCTATTAGTTGAGCCGAGATGAGCAGAAACAACGAGCCAAGCCGAGCTGAAAAGATCTGTGTGAGCCGAGCTGAACGTGGTAGGTGTGAATTGATCCGAGCATGCTTTGTGTGGAGCTGGTTTTGTTCACGGGCCGATTTTGTTTGTTGGGCCGATTAAAGTCCAGAAAGCAGGTATGAGCCGAACTAAGTAGATGGGTGCTAAACCCATGCATAACAGTAAGTCCCCCCCCCCAGTTCGTCGATCTTGAGTTTGCTTAGGTCGGCGGATTTCCTGGAGTTTGATTGGGTCGATACCTGTTTGGTGGGTCTTTGGTCGATTCCACTTGTGCATGCTCGTTTTCTGATGGTTGTTTCGATCCTTGGAAAGCGAAAAGGTTTCTTGGAGGAAGTGTTAGAAGTTGAAGGGACGCTTAGGTGTAATGATGAAAAGCCTATAACCGTCAGAAGATGAAGAGTCACCTAGGTTTAATGATGGCGCCTTCCTAAAAAAATCTCGCGCCATTATAAATACCTCTCTCGTTTCTATCCGTTCTTCATTTCATAGATTCTGCAGATATTTTGCTCTCCCTTCTCTGTAGAATTTCCGCTTTCTCTCTCTAGATTCTTGTTTGTTTTCGTACTAAGGATCGATTCAAACTCCCGTTCATCTTCTGAACATGACGACCGATACTCGGTGAGGCTGTCAAAGGGGAACTCGGCCCAGTCTAGTTCGTCTGTCGGACCGGCTGATTCTTCGGCGAGGTCTGTTCAGTGAATAGAGGTAATTGGTCATTCCCTGAGCGTGCAAGGTGAAATTTCTGGTTTCTTTGCGAGGTCGGGGCAATATACGAAGCCATAGACAGTTCGGTTTGAGACAAAGGCTCGCATCAAACCGCTATTGACCCCGTTTACCTCGCTTCCACAATACAAGGCTTTTCAACCTGTATTGCTTCTTCGAGTTGTGTCGGTTTGGACTAAACCAAATATCAGAGAAGCGATTTCATTTCTAAGTATTTTAAGTCTTTTAAAAACAATTTTACTATTTAAATCTAATTACAAACAATCAAAAATAAATAGGAGCCATGAAAACCCGAACCGAAATAAACCACATAAAGACATCGAATCAAATCCCCGGCCTGCAAGCAATCCCGAGACTACACCGAGGACCACCCACGTCTGTCGAGCTAAACCCGAAAACAACAAAAAGAGTATAATGAGTGATCTAGAATCACCCAGCGAGTCGGTCCGCGCTAACGTCTTCTAGTCTAACCTATGAATACTAATCCCACCCCAAAACCCCAAAATAACAATCAAAGGAAATAGCCTATCACGTACCACCGTGACGTGATAAGCCCACAACAAACAAGCATTATCTAAAAACAATAAAGACTACGGAAATCAAAGTCATTGCGGCACATGCCCTCAATTAGACTAGATCTATCTATCGCGAAAACCAAAACTAACATCACTGGGCCCACTATGCGAGCTCGGTAATTTCCATGGGAACACTTAGCTACCGTCATGGTAACTAAAACTACCCCCGACTCCTAGACGTAAACACGAAGTCCTACGACCTAGGACACTTTTCTCAGTCCATCGATACACAGCGACTTGGGCTACACCTAGATAGCCTAAGCTTCCATGCAGTCCGGCCCTAGGACATGACCCCGTATTCTCCGGTACACACACCTACTGGCATCACTCAGTAGGTTAACACCATAACTGTTGGTGCTGGATTTCTCTCTAAGAAATCCTGCCCATAAAGCCATAGACTCAAAGGCCCAAAATCACGAGCCTAGTTCGTTAATTAAATGATTAGGATTGTCTGAGGCCCAAGGCCCATTCGATAACCGAACAATATAGGATTATGAGCTCAAGCTCGAGCTCGACGGAAGACGATGAAGAACGACCGAGTCATCGTCTGCTGAAGCGATCTCCGCGAATCCAGGAGGTTGCTACCATTGCGATGCTGAAGAATCGGAACAAGAAGATCTAGGTTCGAAGGCTATTTAAAGGAGAGTTAGAGATTCGTTCGAGTCAGTCCAACCCTAATCAAGAACACTTCGACTAGATAGCTCGATAATCATCTTTTTGTACTTTCTTTCGACTGTGCTAATTCGATCTCGACAATCAATCTTAATAATATCTTTGATTCATAGGAAACTTATATTCATTAGTATACAAACGTCCAAATCCACAAATACAAATCCTTGATGTGAATCTTCGATCTCACATTTTGCGCCGAATGTGGGGACAATCTGAAGTATTTTCTATCTAAAGGATCAGATCTAAGGTTCGATAGATCAAGATGAATCCCGACCAATCTGGCTCACCCAATGCCACTCCACCGGTCGATCATCCGCAGATGGTCGGCAAATATCCTCATAACACTGCCGGGGTAAGTACCATGGGTCAGACCGATGACGTGTTGACGAGCTCAGCCTCCGTCTCCACGACCTCGGTACCAGCCGACTCAGTCGCTCAAACAATTGTGATGAGTCAGGCCCCGAAAAACGTTTTGTCAAGGACTAATGATCCAAGCAGGAACTGGGTATGGATGAGAAGTGATTCGATTTCCACCCCTTCATCAGGAGGCGGATCTGGAGTGCTTAGGCCCAATCCGCCAAAGCCTCCTGCTCTGCCGCGGCAGAGTCCGGACGACCTCTCCAAAATCCGCTCGATGCTTACCCTGTTGGTAAGCCGAACGAGAAGTAATGAGGCTAACACCCGGGCCCAAGAGATCGTGAATCGCGCCTTGGCCGCACAGCTCGATGAACAGGAATGACGCATCAACGCTCATTTCGAAGAGCTCGCTAATTGAAACCAAGGAGATCGATCGTTACGTGATCAACGATCTCCACTTAGTCCTCCACCTCGGACACGTCTGGACTTTTCCCCAGCGATAACACCTCCAGCGGCGTCGGGAAATATCGTCGGCACGTCAAATAGCGGATTCCACCTTGTTGCGAGCCCTACGGTGACCCCGACCCCGTTTAGCTCAAGCTCCATGGTCACGGATCCTAGTGGGTCGGGAAACCGACCACTACTCGGACCACCTCTCCTGCCGAATAATTCCGGCATCAGGCCGAGGCAGCTTGGAGGCTCAGCCTTCGCTTTGAGCTTCGTATATCCCCTCGGATCGAGTCTGATGCCATTCCAGACACCTCCGATCGACCAAACAAGACCGATCCCAACGATCGATCTAATCGACCCGGTCTTCTCGGGACAACCGTCGATTCAACCGCAAACACAGTTCACATCCATAGTGGGTGACGAACACGATGCTCTAAGGTAATATATTGAGCAGGCTAACGCTCGATTCATGAGCATGAGCTCGAAATTCCATATAGAAACGCGCCAGACGCCATTTACAGATCAAATCACTTTCGCAAGAATTCGAGAGATCAAGAAAACCAAATTCCCAGAATTCTCGGGAAAATCGGACCCCAAAACCCATTACAAATTTGCATTTTCTTCTTTCTTTTTATGAGTGTAGTGATTTTTAGAAGAGAATATGCGCTAACATACAATTATTTATATAATTTGTTTTATAAATAAATATTTTTAATTATCAAATTTTAAATAAATTTTTTATAAACTTTTATTTTCTCCAACCTTTTTATCATCCTTTTATTTTTATAAACTATTAAAATATATATACTTGTTATTTATACATTTTTCATTCATCAAACTCTTAAATGTTTATTTTTCGTTCATAATATTTTAATAGTTTTATTTATCATTTTAAAATTTTTTATTTTTTATATATTTCATTGATTTTTTTTCTTTTCTATGTTATTAAATATTTTATATAATTTCTTTTTATTATCGTTTTATCTAATTTTGTTACATTTTCTATCTATTGTTAATAATAACTATTTCTATATTTTAATTTTTTTAGTTGTCATTTAAGATTTGTTTAATTTATATATATATTTCATTTATTTTATTTTATTTTTTATGTTCTCATTTTTATATTGTCATTGTATCTCATTTTTATAATATTTTTTTCTAGTCTTAATAATTATTATTTATATTATTTGTTCTATGGTTCTTTGCTTTTAAATTTCAATTATTGTAAAATTTTTAATAATATTATCATTGATTTTATTTTATTTCTTATGTTTTTATATTTTTATGTTTTGTTTTTTTATTTGTCATTGTATCTTATTTTATAATATTTTCTTTCTAGTCTTAATAATTATTATTTTATTATTTATATGATTTTGTTCAATGGTTTTTTTCTTCTAAATTTTAATTATTATAAACTTTTTAATAATGTTATCTTTACTTTTAGTCGTATAATAGTCGTGTTCTTTTCGTTAACGTTGCGTCTGCGTCAGCGTTAAAAAAATCAAGCAGCCACACAAGCATTGATAGAAGTGGAGAATGAGAATGATAGACGCTGGCTCTGTCTTTACTGACAATTCCGGTGCTGCCGTTGACGTCGACGAAACAGAGCGTCTATTTAGATGCGGCTGCGTCTACTTTCTCTCTCACATACAACATTGATTTTTCTGTTACAAACGCATCTTCTCCAGATGCAAAACTTTTTCTGCCTTTGAGACGCAGACGCCGGCGTTGGCTAAAAGAACACGACCAATATGATATTTCACTTAAATTAAGATTTATTTATTTTTGTTTATTTATTGCATAAAAATTTAGAAGTTGTATTTAAAATTTATAATATTTATATATTTTGAGATTCTAAATTAAATTTAAATTTATGTTTCAATTTTAACTTATTACATTTAAAATTAAATGATTTTACATTAAATAGTATATCTATTTTTAGTTTAGTTGATGATGTGGAAACTTTTAATTTAAATTGACCAATCAAGAAGGGCTGATGTGGCAGTTTGAGAGAACCACTTCTCTCGTTATATATAGGATGATAAGAAAAATAAAACTTGGAATTTTAATGAATGAATGGTGGCAGTGTACCTTGGATCGAACAATGAAGAATGGATGATCATTTGATCTGGAGTTTCGATGGATGCACCATAATAGAATATTGTGTTGATCGTAACTCTTTGATGGATGATCGATTTGCAGATACTCGAATTCACTCACCCTCATGCGACTTAGCCTTCATATTCTGAATTTAATATACAAATTTTCGCCTAGATGTCGCGAGGATAGGAGTCCTAGATTTTCCAAGTATTTATGAATTATAATATATACTAGATTCTGGCCCGTGCGTTGCACGGACATTGTATTTCTGAACCTTTTTTTCAATTTACGTTCAAATGTAGGACAAAGCATTCATTAATATGGAAGATTATATAGTTTATACTAAGAATGTGTTTATAGTTAAGTTTTAGCTTAAATATAAGGTAACATTATTTTAATACAAATAACTACTACTTGCAACAATGTAAAAAACATTTCGGAATGACACGACAGTAAAAGAAAAGTAATACATTTTGATATATATATAGGGTAGAGTATGCAAATGATACAAAAGAGAAGAACACATATGTGAAGTTTTGAGCTGGGGAACTATTTGCAACTATGTGTAAAGAACATTTTGAATGGAAAAAATCATCGGCAGTAAATGAGTTAATATTACAATCTTCCGATTCCTGACGAAAAAAAATATTATTATAAGGTATAATGTTTAAAAATGTTTTTATTTTGGTTCGGATATACCAAATACAAAAATGTTGGAATTGTTGATTATATACTTCTCTTACTGCCAAAATTTAGGCGACGGTTGTGTTACTGGATATTGGAAATGAGTCTGGAGGCATCTGTAAAGACGGATAGAAAAATAATCATTAAAATTTCAATAGAGCAATCAAGTGAAACATATAGGAAAAAAGAAATATCATTTGAGGAAAAGATCGAGAGAGAAAATTCTGTGTGACAACTTATTCAATGGGATAAAATCTATTTAATATATAGTGAAGGATGATCGGGGATATCTTTGAAGATTTAGATTTGTAGAAAAACAAAAGGAAATAGTCAAATGTTTATTTTCAAATTGTTATTCTTAGCTCAGAATATTCTATTTTGGGTATGTAAATCACTAATAAATTTTTTTTACTTTTTGTCAACCTAATTGTACGACCAAATGAATGTTAATTCCCATTCATGAATAATTCTAAAACTATCTATTGATAAATATAGATTCCCATTTGACGGTCAATAATCATTATGATAAACTATCTATTATGTATAATAACTTTGAACGGAACAAAGAAAACCTAAATATAGATCGAGGATTTAGAATAATCATTCGTAATTATCTATATTTAGATACGAAGAATAAAAAAAGATGTGAAAACAAATAGATAATTGTTCGTATTATTTTTTTTTATTAATGTATAGTAAAAATATTCCCAGATTATTATGGATTAGAACATTGAACGCAAACAATGTAATTCTATATTTAGATTTTAGATTTAGCATTTCACCAGTAGAAATATTTATTTAGATAAGAAAAAGTAAAAAAATTATTAACAAATGTGTTTGTTTTTCTTGTTTCTAATAATGGATGGTTAAAATTTCCCACAATTAGTATAGATAAAAACCTTGAACGCAAACAATTAAATTATGTTTTTAGATTTAATTTTAAGCATATCACTCGTAGATATCTATATTTAGATAGGAAAAACTCACAAAATGTAAACAAATATTGTTGTATTATACTTTTTAATATTTGAAAGTATAAATATTACCCAATTAATAGGGATACTAAATTTGAAAGCTTCAAACAAAGTTAAAATTTATGTTTAACTTCCTAAAAAAAAATTTATAAAAAAAAAAAATATAGATCCTGACAGTTGAATATTTATTTTCATTATCTGTTATTTTGATATGTTCTTTTAAAAAAAAATTTATACTTACGATTATATAGTTCTGTATTATCCAATCTCTATAAGCTGACACTTATTGCACTTGTTTAATATGGACTCATTAATTCAGTCCTATTAACGTTTAGTTTTACGGTTTGTGGAACTCAAACATAAAGCTTTATACTTGAGGCATTCACTTGTTCCTTTGAAAACTCTCAAGACTTAGGTTACTGTAATTAAGTACTTGTGACAAAAGTAAAAATAAAAAAAAAGAATTCGAAAATCATAGAAATCGGGAGAATATCATAACAGAAATTATTTAAGGAATTTATTTATTATATTTAAAACAAAAATGGCAAAAATAGGATCCTTGTTCAGAGGATCAGCGTGAACTTGGGGGAAAAACAATAGTTTCAGCGTTCTAATAATTTAGTCTGCTTCGAAAGTGATAGTGAACAAAATGTACAGGGTGACAGAATAAAAGTGTGTGTTCTCATAATCTTGTATTAGAGTTTGTTTAGGTTAGGCTGTGTAAAATCATACTCAAGGAGAAGTACATACCCTGTCTTGCTCCTGCCTTTTATCAGAATAGATCTGATATGATTCAGATCTATTAGTTGTTTTATCAAAGTTTAAGGTTATCATCGTGGTGATAAGTTAAGCATAAGTACCGAAAACTCAACGGATGATATATGCAGGTGGTATGAATGTTAGTCTCGATTGTTTCACTGTATTTTTTCCAAAAAAATATGACAAATACCCTATTCTCTTGCAGGTTTTACCGACGATGTTGAGTTGCATACTATAGAACTGCTAGAGATTAAGAGTTTTTAGTTGAGCTTCAGTACCAGGGTTTGGGTTTAGCGTGGCTAGAAGATCTAAATGGACTCAAAAGTCGTCATGGTATTTGATGGTAGTTTTCAATCCAAGAGTCCTTCGTAAACTGGTAACGAATCATACGAATCACTTCGTCATCGTTCTAATAATTTATTCTCCTTCTAATGTGATAGTGAACACAATGTACAGGGTGATAAATGCAACTGTGTGTTAGGATATTCTTCGTCTCGGGTTTATTTAGGTTAGGCTGATTAAAATCATATTCAAAAGATGTACCTACACTTTCTTGCTCATGTCAATATTTAGTAAGAGAACTGTTAAGATTCAATTATTCTATTAGTCTTTGATCCGTGTTTTATGTTATCAGCGTGGTGATTAGTTTAGAATAAGTTCCGTCAAATAAACTTGCGGTATATGCAGCTCCTATGATTGTTAGTCTATCGATTTTATGCTTGGTTATTGAACAATAGATTCTTTTCTTGTGAAGACTAAGTTAGATATTTCTACAATATATATAAGTTGACTGTATTTTTTTCCACAGCTGAATCATACCCTTTTTTCCTTGCAGTTTTAACCGACGACGTTGAGTTGAAATCTACAGAAGTGCTGGAGATTTAGAGTTGTTAGCTGAGCTTCAAATCCCAGGTTTTGGTTGAGCGTTGCTAGCAGATCTAAATGGAATAACATATCGTCAAGGTATTTGATAGTAGTTTTCAATCCCAGAGTTTGACATTTGAATATTCAGAAGGTCCAGTAGTTTGAAAGCTTAAGATGAGATATAACAAATCTTCTTCAAAGATCTGGAGTTCAAAGATATAACGCAGGGGCCATATGTTGCACATGGATCATCTATCAAGGTATTTGATAGTAGTTTTCAAACCCAGAGTCTTTCTCGTTTAGTTTTGGACTAAGATCTAGGAGTTACGCGAATCATATACGTCATGTTAAGCTGTTGAGAAATAAAATAAATATTTTCTAAGCCTATATGAAAGAAAAACAACTCAATTTTTTAGCTAGAAATAAATTACGATCTTAAAAAAACATAATCTGGAAACATAAAGTTAATAATATATCAACAATGTTTTGTTAGAAATTGAGACATGAATTCTGTACATGTGATGATCGATAGGGTTGAATGGAGGCCGTCAACATGTAAATGAGACAGCAAAAGAAGAAAATGTGCACACACCTGAAATAAATGGAGATCGAGTTTAGATGATCAAAGTATATCAGATCGGTTCGAGGTTAGTACTTTAGATTTGTGTGAGAACACATGTAGCATATGATAACTTAATGGATAAAATCTTGCAATAGTTTGGCGAATTGAAGTACTTACTGTGAATTGGTCGCCAATATACCAATGTCATGATATTCCAACTTCAAGAACAAAAGAACCTAAGAACATACATAGTAATAAAAAAATAAGTAACCAAGTCGTAACATAAACGAAAAAAGAAAATATGTAAATCCATATATAATAGTATAACAGACCTTCATATTTTCTGGAATATTTCTTTGTAGACCACATTGCTTGTTGATGTCGATCTATTTCCAAACTCATCGGTGATAAGGATTTTCAAACCATTTCTACTTTTGACCCTTGAAACTGCTACGTAAAGTTGGCCATGAGAAAAAACCGGTCTTGGTAAGTAGATTCCCACATGGGACAAACTCTGTCCTTGACTTTTGTTAATCGTCATCCCAAAGCAAGGCATGAGAGGGAGTTGTCGACGTTGGAAATTAAATGGTAAGGTGGAATCTGACGGAGTAAGAACCATTTTAGGAAGATAAACCCTGTTCTGAACGTTATCTCCTGTGATCACTTTTGCATCCACCCCATGCTCTCCTAAATGTATTATCTGCAACCTTGTTCCATTGCACAATCCATATTTCTGATCAAGATTCCTTAGAAGCATAACAGGCACGCCCTTCTTCAGACATATCTTGTGATTAGGCAATCCGGAACACTTTAGTGCATTAAGAAAATCTGTCGAAATATCTGCGTCCCTTGCCGTGCTACTATCTGAAACACATATTTTATCTGAGCTGAAATATTCCTTTGTATCGCCGGGAAGAAGGTCCATGATATGATTGTTCATCAACAACATCATTTGTGGAACATAGTATTGCACGTTCCTTGAAAAAAGACCCATCTTCCATATTTTCAATCAAGGAAGGATATGTGCTATCAGCAATACATGTGATAGGATTAGCTGAGTGTGTCAGCAACATGTCTTCTGGAAACTCTATCAGTGCCTCACCGTCATTTGGTTCTGATAGCTTACCATCCCCAAGTTTGAGTATCCACTCTGAAAACTCCTTGATTGATTCCAATTCTGACGGATCAGATTCAACCGTTAACCGCATATTCTTCGTTAAAGTGAGTACCTCGCAGGAATGCCATAAAGCAGATGATGGTAGAGAAGCTTGTACAATCTGAGCTCTACTTCCCTTTGGAATCACGGGAAGTATTTGGCGAAAATCACCACCGAAAACAATAGTTTTACCACCAAAAGGTCTATCATCGTTAGTGATATCTTTCAAGCTCCGGTCAAAAGACTCATAGCAATGTCGGTGCAGCATTGGAGCCTCATCCCATATAATCAACTTGGCTTTGAGAAGCAAACCGGCAAGCTCACTGTCAGGAGTGAAGGAACTTGTAGAGGTTTCATTTACCTGCAGTGGTATAGAAAATCGAGAATGCGCAGTTCTTCCTCCCTGTAAGAGCAATGCTGCCATACCACTGGATGCCACATTGATGACGATATCTCCTTTTGATCTAATACCGGTAGACATAGTTTGCCACAGGAAAGTTTTGCATGTCCCACCAAACCCGTAGACGAAGAAAACACCACCTGAATCTGATTCTGCTGCGACCATTATTCGATCATATATCTTCCTCTGTTCATCAGTAAGCTTAGGTAGGTTTTCTTGATGTCTTTGAGCACATTCTTTTCTGTCATAACGTAACTCCTCACTTATCAATCTGTTGATAGACGGCGAAATGTCATTGTTCTCTGGAAACGGCATAGTTGGAAAATTACGCAACGTGCTACCAATGGACTGTAAAAGACTCTCTATTTCGAGGAGTGTCTGATTTTTTATTTGCTCATCAGACATCTGAAACTCTGAAATTTTGTATAATAGATTAGTAGATGAGAAAACTAACTAAGAAACTAATATTAGATACGAAAAATTATATATATAAATATATATATTTTACCTGGTTCTTGGCGTATTCTCCTTTGCATATGCAGAACATCATCCGATAATAAATGCCATGTTTCTAACCAAACATGTTCAGGAGTAGACAAACTTCCCGAGTTCAGAAGGGTAACAAACAATCTGCGAATATAATTACCAGATCCCCACTGACTTGCTTCGATGATTGTTTCAATGTAGTCTTTATCATCCTCAAGAAGTCCTCGAGCAACACACGCTTCTTGATAAGATGGATACGTGATACCCTCATATGTACATATGTCCTTATAACATGTAGGTCCTCTCACTTTAGTTAAGAGCATTCTCAGGTAGAATTCGTTCCTAAATGAAGGATTGAGGTGATGAATTCTACCCACAGATCTAAATCCATTGTTTTTACGCTCAATCCATTCTTTTTTGGCTTTGTTCCACGAAAAATGGTATGGGAAGTCTATATATAATAGCTCACTTGCTGTTGCATTAACCTTGCACATTTTCATCCACTCCAAGAACATCGACGTTTGATTTCCATCTTTAGCTAGAACCTCTTCTACATCGTCATCTTCTTCATAAGTGATGTGATGCTCTCCCTCGAGATGAAAACTTAGTCTTTGAACAGGAATGCTGCTATAATGAATTTCACTTCCAAATATCCGCCAGGCTGCCTCGCATGGTGAGATATACCTGCAGAGAAGCAATTTATTGATTATAATGAGTTGTTCATCGTAAAAGACATAAAGACAACACATAAATAATTATACATAGATATTAATCATAATAAGTATTTACTTAAGAAAAAATATTTAAAAATATTAGATTTTTTACCTGCAATCTTCATATCGCTGTACTTCATCAACGATCCCGTCGGTTCCCCGGGTTTGTCTAGATGAGGAGTTAACGGTGAATTTAGCAGTGACACGGTCACTCCCTTTGTTGATGTATTTAAATAAGTACTTAACAGCTCTTGTTTGGTTGCACCATTCAACGTTGATATGAGTTTGGTACCTTTGTAGCAGATATGAATTATATGGAATGACGAATCGATTATCGATATAAGTACCATTTTTCTCTATGAATACCCCGTCATCTCTTCGTCTATAAACAGGGAATCCCTCTTTATTTATGTGTGTTTCGGGAGAAAAATCCTTAGGAAACTTTTTCTTGCACCTGCCTTTTTCCATGCAGGGACTTTTCGGATTCGCTAACCCGCACGGCCCATGGATCATGAACTCTTGAACTAAATCATGAAGTTTTTCATTTTTTAGCGGATCTGGTATCTCAGCAGATACAACCTTGTCAATCGCTCCAACTTCGGCAAATTTAGATCCTCTTTCCAAAAAAACCAAGATATGGGCATGGGGAAGTCCTCTTTTCTGAAACTCAACGGTGTATATCACTATATAAAAGTTTTAAATAGAATTAGTAGTTGTAGATGATTAGCTAAATAACTATTAAATTTTAAAAGCGTTTTACCTGCTGTTGATGGTCCGAAAATGTTATCGGTTCTTATCTCAGCTATAAGCTTATCCAGTTTAGCTTTGAAGATTCTGGAAACTAATTCAGGCCTATCTTCCGGGTTTAGTCGTAATGGTGTCAAGTGTCTTGCAATCTCTGGCCATTTCGGATTGCAGGTAAACGTGATGAACAAATATGGATATCCGAAATGTCGACACACTGCCATAGCATCCATATATTTTTCATGCATGTACCGAGCCCCGCCTGTGAAACTTGAAGGAAGTACAACTCGTCTTCCAATCTGTGAAGAATCTTTTCCCTTCTCAGCATGTGCTGACACATTGTCGTATTTATCAGCACGTAAAGCTTTCTGGTTAAGCTTAATAAAACAGATTCTTTCTGATTCGATCATGGTCAATCCATCAACCAGGAACTGCTGAAACAACCTTCTGAAATAAAGTAGATGACTTGGCTCACTGGAACGTTCCATTATCCTGTAAGCCAAAAACTCCCTCATACTAACTCTTGTTCTTGGGTTTGTTGACTTTGTTGTTGTCCTCTTTAACTCGAGATCGATATGATAACCATCTTCCCCATACGGAAACAAAAGAGGATATTGAAGAGGTAGATAGGCGGGATGAAGTTCACTTATTTTTGTCAGCTGCTTTGTCTTTGTCTCCACAATAATGTCTCTGCTCTCGTAACAGCTATCAAAATCTCCGACTAACAGTGCTGCGACCTCTGATGTAGCAGGGAGATTGTAGGTATTAGGATCGGTGGAACGACTTGCAATCAACCTTAACTTAACACCTGATGTTGTGCCCGACTCTTGTAACCGATCCTTTGCTGTCCTAAGAATTTTTGAGTAAGGATTACACTCGTTCAACATCCCTTTTATCGCTTCAATGATGTGAGTGGGTAAATTCTTCGATGCAGGGGTTGAATTTTTCTTCTTGGCACTGCTAGAACATAAAAAATGTGAAATTATAAGCTAAACAAAGTACTATTGTATAAAACAAATTAAAGAGATAGAACTCATCTAAAATGTTGTATATATGTATAAAATGAGAAGGCAGAATATACCTGAATGCCGAAATTCGGTTTTCATTTTCATTCTCTGTATCATATATATAGAGTTGCATACACTTTGGTGGAGATCCATCCATAGGGAGTAAACTGCCTATGAAGTGATAGTTCGAACCATGAAGTATGAAAACTGGAGGGCCACGACCGTTATTCACTGAATTGACAATTTCACCTCCCATAGAAGAAAATGCGAACATCGAGTTGGCCGGTCTCAAAAATTCAATGAATATTTTGCTATCTTTATCACCTTTGAATAGCAGATCTTCTAGTACTTGAGGAAGAGGTTGTAACGGTTCTAGTTTGATCTTTCCTTGCATACAACACAAAGAAAACTTTGGAGTTCCGTACGTTTTCTTTTTCTCTATTCTCTCCGCGTACCACATTAAAGCGCCACACTTGTCACAGTTGTATATTTCATCTCCCAAATCATCATATTCTGTAGAATATTTAGAAAACCGATAAACTTATTGTGAATAAATATGTTGAGTACTGTCTTGTAACAATTTATACCTACGATACATTAATGTGGATCGGTAGAAATGGCCGGTGATGCACAACCTGGCATAAGTAACATTGTTTTAGAAAGATAAAATATGATTTTATTGAAGTAATCACTTTTTTTAACTACCTGCTGTTCTTTGTCGCTTAGACGCTTTTTTATATACGTTGTTGGTGTTTTCTGGAATCTTAGACATCCGGATGGTTGAATAGTTCGTGAATGTAGATCTTTGAGTCGAACTGCTTCCAACGTTAAAATTTTGAGTTACTGCAGATGTAAGCATTGAGCTAATACGAAAGTTCGGGTCAGTGTTGGATGTGGATCTTTGTCCCCGACTGCTACCAAGGTTCAGATCCTCGCTCAACGTTGATGTTTGACTTGGATTTCTACTTGGCAAGGTAGCTTTGAAATGTTTCAAAGAACGACATCATCAGGTTAGTCATATAATAATAAACATAAGTCATATATAAATTCAAAGCCAAGGAAAGAAATAATTACATGAACTGGCAGGTTTCTGTTTCTTCTTTTCTTTAAATAAATGCATTCGATGGAGTCTTGGTGATAAGGTCTCTGCACATTATTTTATTCGTTTAGAAACTTATAGTTAGAAACAATGATAAATACTTATACAGTGGTGCATGGCTAACCGTTTGTGACATCGACCGGTGGTTGTCTTGACAGCCTACTTGTCGACACCGGTGTTGTAGAGTTTACATTAGTAATAATATTTGCCGTGGTGTCTTCTTCATTTCCTAAAAATAAAACTTTTTTTTATTGCACATTGATGATGACAAACACAATAAAAATTATGAAAAATGCTGGATGTAAGTTAGGATCTCACCTATTGATTTATGTCTTTTAGTTGCTCTTATTTCTGGCAGAATTCCCAATGTTTCACTCAGATTGCTACTCGGGAAGGTAGCTTTGTGTATTACAAAGAACAATATGATCTAGTTAGTCACACAATAATACATATAAGTCAAATATAAATCAAGAGTCAAGGATAGAACTACTTACTTGATCCGGTAGCTTTCTGTCTCTTCTTTTCTTTAAACATATGCATCCGGTGGAGTCGTGGTGATATGTGCTCTACACAGTTTTTTTCCGGTATTGATTCTTTAATCTAAAAATTGTGTGAATGAATTATACAGTGTACAATGCCTTACCGTTTGTAACATCTTTGAGTGGTTGACTCGATAGCCTACTTGCAGAGACCGGTGTTGAAGAAATTACAATGGTGTTGTCATTAGTGATATCATTTGCATCTCTATTTTCTGTAATTAGCTCACATAATTGTTTATTTTTTAGCATTGATTTTTAAAAAGACAATCTAAGTTAGAAAAGAAAGCTTTGTGTAAAAGATCTCACCGCTTGATTTATGTCTTTTACTTGATCTTAATTCTGACATGATGTCGCTTGGTTCATTTGCCGTTGACCCATCCATGAATCTGTTTTTTTTTTGAACCAAAATACGGAAGTATTAGAGTTGGAGCAAAAAAACAATACAGATTGCATAGTTAGTTCATAAAATCTGAATATAAAGTAAAGACCAATCTAATGTAAAATTCTTAACGACTGTGTAATATCAATGGTATTCCGAAGCCAATCACTCTTTCGTTAGAACATAAAAAGGAGTTGCTTACCTTGTTCAAAGACTGTATACCGTGGTCTATTCAAAGCAGGGGAACCGATGGTATTACGGATACCCACCTGTTCGTTGTTCAACAACACATGACCATCAAAACACATTGAAGATAACAATCATCTCGTACAGAAATAACTGATGATTACAAATACCACTAAACAGTACTCGGGTAATATTCCCACTCTTCTGATCAGACTCTAACGGCGTCTGTGGAAGCTGCAGGAAATAGAACATAACGTTCATCAGTTTTAAATGGTTTATCAATAACACATGACCCGATAGGTGAGATATGATGTTTCTCAACCACACATGACCCGATAGGTGAGAAGGGATTTTTGTTTCTGAATTTAAAGTATATTGTGGTGATTGAAAATTGGTATGTCAATGGAGTTGCAGCAGAGATAGAACAGTGACTCCTACACATTAGTTGAAACCGATAAGTTTGGACATACCTCAGCTAAACTAACAACAACGAAATGGGGCGATGAAAAGAAGAACACGCATTGACGATGAGACGATAGTCTTAGAACACATCCAAGTAAATGAATAAGATTGAATTCGTTCTTAGTTCACTGAAACTCTCGGCTAATCGGTTTACAACTGTTTAAGAGAGGGTTGAGAAGCTTGGTAACTGCTAATTGGTTTTTTTAAAAAAATTTGAATTAAAATTACTTGTAGATAAAGAAATAGTTAATTAATAAACCAGTAACGCTGGTACTCATGAATCCGCGATCAAAATTATTTATGGTTAACAAAAATAAAAAAATACAGGGAATAAAATTTCAACAATGAAATAAAGGATGCAATTCAAGTTCGAATCTAGCTTAAGTCAGAATCTTCTTCCTCTGCTTCACTAATCCTGCTTCGCTGTCTCCGAGCCCTGATCGTACTCAATCGTCTTCTCTGATTGTCGATTGATGGGCGATCAATTGCTTCGTTAATTCTGAGCTCAAAATCATTCTATTCCTTAATACCGGTTTATCTAATCTAATACCATATATTTCAATCGGATGTGGGAAGTGGATTTCTCTATGGGTTATTATTTAATTCTTAGTGGGCTTTACTAAACTGATCAGTGTTACTGTTATCTCCAGAATCAAAATGGCCCAATATCAAAAATCCACCAACACCATAAACCCCTACTTGGTTAAAAGCTCGGAACACTACACTTCTCGAGCAAGAGTTAAAAAATAATTTGATCTATTCAAAAGGGACCATTTAAGAAATATTTTGTACTATTTTTCCTTTATTCAACACATTAGTTATTGATTTAAGAAACTAATCTTAAATTTAGATTTATATCGCAATATTTTATTTCTCTCCAAAAGTTGAAAACTGTGAGAAACAAATAGCCTATATTGTACAATTGATTTCAGTAAGTGTTAAGAACCAACTCGGATGCAGTAACTATTAAATTAGGACATTTTTTGCTTCATATCTTTGTTTGAGCTGATAAATATTAGAAGATAACATAGATAGTTCATGAGTGAGAGAGAAATAATGGAAGATGCACGTAGCTGCAAACAGTAGGTTGTAGTCTGAGTAGTCGTAGGCCAAACCGGAAGATGTGGCGAGTGGGTAAGTATGAGTGGTCCTCTTAGAACAGACAACATTTTTTTTTGGGGTGAGATTATCATTATGCTTAAATATACAGAAACTAACCAATGTATTGTAAAAGAGTACAAACTGTTGTTTTCTTTGCACTTGCGGTTCCATTTACATCCTGGATAAAATAGACCAAAGATAAACTTCAAATGGGTTAAACTGTGTATCCCTAAAGCATAACATGCATTGTAGGACATAAAAAATATGATCTAAAAGAATTAACGTCATTTATATCAACAAAAGTAATGAATGTCGTACAAAAAACCTACATACATGATCATCTTAAGTTTCGAAATACAACAATTATATGATTTTTAAAAAAAATATCATAAGCATCCAAAATTTTTTAAGAAACTAAATGTTTAACCTCTAAACACATTTTTCCCACTTAATTTGAACTAAAGATCCACGTGAGATGGGTGAAAAACCTAACCGAAAGTATGACTTAAACCACGTTGAAGTATGTAATTCTTAGTAGCACGTTTCCAAAAAATGTCTTTGCTCCAGATTCTTAGTGGGCTGTACTAAACTGAGACTTTAGGCCTGTATTTGTTTTCTTTGTCATGTAATTTCAATACGAAAGCTTTTAGTCAGAAAAAAAAAACAAACAATGAAATAAAGGAATATTTATTTTTGGTTAACTCTATTGGCAAAGTTTGATTTTGTAGATTAAATAACTACACAGAAATATTATCAGATAAAGTTAATGCCAATAACATTATGTATATACAATCTATAATGTGTATATATATATATGTAATTGTTCAGGCCAAAAAAATATATATATATATACTTGACAATGATGGGAGTAGATTACCAAAATTAATGATTTATTCAGTGTTTAACAAACACTATAAAATATACTAACGTATTCAAATTTAAAGATCTTCAAATGTATGTTACTGTATATAAAGAAATTGTGAAAATGAAGTTTAAATATGTATTCAATCAGACCACATAAGTTTCTTAATTTCAACTTGCACTGCAAAAGAATAAACACAAACAATTGTAAGATTTTCTTTGACTTAAACGTTTTCATTCACTTAAATGTAAAATTAATCGGTTGCTTTAACAGAAAAAAGTAAGATAGATTTCATAAAGATATTTTCTACTTTAAACCTGTAGAGTTTTCAGTTTAGTGTAACAAAAATTGAAACACATAAACCGGATAAGATAAAGAAGCAAGTATAACATTAGAAGATAATAAAGTTACTGAAATCAGTTGTCTTAAAACAAATTAAAGGAAATCCTAAAGCAGCATAGGTTCAGCACCTAAAACACACAGAAAACAAACAAAACATAGGAAATCCTAAAGAACCTAAGGTTCAACACTTAAAACACAATGAAAACACAATTAAGTTCGTGATCTAAGATCATATTACTAAAATCTTCATCAGTTTTTCTTCTCCTTCTTCACAAACACCTTAGGGCCACCTCTTGGCTTGTTGACGGATTGGGGTGTACCACGTTTGTTTGATGAGGCCTCTGCAGCCGGATCGACCACAACAACAGCTATTGGTCTCTTCTGAACAGGTGTAAAAGGTTCAGCCAATACTTCATGCTCACCTGTTTCGGAAGCTGTGATTTCGATCTGTGAACAATTAAACATAAACCATATCAATAACATATTAGTGTATTATATTCAAAAACATTTTGGAATAAACATAGTACGGTTCATGAAACCTGAACGTCCTGCAAGGTAGATGGGACTGATGACAATGAGTTAGCAGCTGTAGAAATGTAAGGCGAGCCATCCTACGACATTTACCCAGTGAGACTACATCCATCTTGAACCGTTGCTTTCAACAAACTCTTAATAAGGAAATACATACCTTAGTCATTTCTTGTCTGAACCTCTGAATTTCAGACTGGTCAACACTGATTTTAAGAACTTGATAGCTAGTATTGCTCAATCCCTGGTCAGAGCTTTTAATCTTGACTTTTAGAATAGCAGTCATCCCCACAAGATCTAGCAGTTCTTGTGGATATTCCCCTTCGCGATTAAACTATGAAAAATAGATAATGTGGACAAAAAAAATTGAAGAATTGATTAATACATTAAATCGAATTCATAAACGTGTCTAGAAATATAACCAAGAACGAAAAAGATCATAATCACCTCAATTTGTTCCTGACGGAGGGCATAGGCGGATTTTTGAATTAGTAGAGCAGCTACTCTGTCGAACAAAACAAAAGCTGCAGCAGCTGTTTCATCAGCAGCTCTCATCTTAAGCATGTACCTGACATAACCGAATAAAAATTAGAGATGTCCTAATATTATTTGAGAAACATGAAGAACCAACAAAGTATTTGAGGAATGACCTGAAACTGGTGTTTGTAATCTCCTTATTACAGGGTCCACATGAATACTTGTCATGCTCAATCGCCTCAGTTTCTGCATTGAAGTATGGTGTGGCTATTTTGAAACACCCATTACATCCAATGTACCACCATGCTTCTTTAGAGCTAAAAGATTCAATGGTGGCAATGGTGACGCAAATCTTGTCCTACAAAACATATCAAATGATAAGCATGAATTTACATTCAATCTATGAAACTTGAATCATCATTAAACATATCAGATTGTATTGTAAGTTAAAACAAATATACTATACCTCGGTCTCTGCTAGTATCTGGGAGATGGTTTGGTAGTTGCCACTTGGAAATGATTCAAGTGCAGACTCGCCTGAAAAGAATGATCCACTCGTTTGGGAGAGAGGAACAATTGCGTCGCTGCTACCCAGGCTGTAGAAGAGAGTAAAAAATTGATAGTAAGTCTTAAACAACTCATGTAAATGTGTATTTATATGTGATAATGTGTATGATTACCATTCTTTGAATTTCTTTATCTCATCAATCTCAGAGCTGAAAAATAGCTTAGTAGCAAAAGGATTGGACTGCACTGTCGTTTTTCCTGTTAAAAAAGCGAAAAAGTTAGTTCTTATAAGTGAAATTAAACATATACAATTACTTGTAACAAATATTAAGATGTAGAACAAATAGAAATGGACATCTTACCATTGAATTTTCTAGTCTTCATTAGACTCCCAATGAGCACAACTGGTCTTTCTTCAATAGCTTTGAGGTAAGAGTCAGCTTCTAGGGCGAATTTAGACCATAGTGTACAATCGATGGTGATGTCCCTATCAGGTTAATTAATAGAGTTATCAAAACAGGAACAGTTATCGTGGTATATCGAAATATATCAGATTCAAAAACTTACCCATGATCTTGCAGTTTCAGACGTAGCGTTTTCTCGATCCGATCACCAACTTTAACATCCTCTAGTTCACTCATGGCAACAATCTCGCCAATGACATCTAACAATGAAAACAATAAAGGAAATATCAGAAAATATACAATATATGATAAAGACAAATGATTATCTTACCAAAGAAGACTGTAGTATCATGGGAGGAGGACATTATCTCATTGAAAGGATGAAAGCTGAACCGATAGGACAAATTTGGGATCTCAGTAGCTTCTTTGATAACGGAAGAATATTGAATGCTGATCCTGTACGGATGAGATGTTCCTTTGAAGGGACCATTATTTGGCAACAGCTTGAAGTTCATAAAAAGCCGACACGCTCCTTCCTGAAGTTTATCTTGATGTTTCCAGAGTAGTCCCTTACCCATCAAAGCTTGGATCTTTGTTCCCTGATGAAAGAGTGAAGTTAATAATAATATACAACAATATAATTTTATATGACCATTTGAAAAAGAATCATACCTGTTCATCCACCAAGATCATGTCATAACCAGTTATCTCTCCAGGTCTATCTGCTTTCTCAAATGCCCAAAGACGTCCAATTCGAACTCTGATCTTGGCAGGTACATGGGTAGGACAAAGCTGAGAGATTGGGGTACAGGGAAGAGCCATCTGTAAAGATTGAATGAGTGTTCATCATATTGGATACGGAATCATAATACATATAAATAGAGATGATCAAAATGCTTAGAAATCGTATTACCTTAAATATCGATGTAACTGCTATGGAGAAAGTAGATGTGTTTTCTATTATGTGTCTCTTATAAATGAAGGAAGTATCTCTGGTTATAGTTATCGATAAACTGGAAAACAGAGAGTGGGGAACGTGAGAGATGGAGGAAAATAATGGAGCAGTTTTAAAAATGAGATAAAGTAGATAATCAGTTAGGAAAAAAAGATTATTTCAAAATATATAACAGAAAAGTTTGAAAATTAAAAATCTAGTTTTCGAAAAATTGTTTATATTTTAAATAAGTTTTTAAAATCGAAATATATTATCTGATCTATTGAAACCTTTATAATCAGAAAAAGTTTAAAAACCTTATCTAATAAAACATTAACTAACATAGATATATGCATGATTGTATCCATTACCTGAATTGGGGTCATTTGTTGGAGAGGGTTCATATCTGAAGCTTGGGGACTTAGATAAGATGGTGGATACTTAGTGACGCCTAGTGTCTCAGCTGTAAAAGACACACATAGATCAAAGACTTAGGTTTGAAGCAACGTAAAAAGATAACCTGATTTGAACTTCAAATCAGAACCAAGTTAACACCAACACAAAGCAGATTAACAAAAAGGACAGATATATACCTGAACTCAATCACATTCTCAAGCTGCTTCTGAGAGCTCCAAAGGGATATTTCTGGTTTTGCCTTAAGGTCAGTGACCTGGTCCAGAATAAACTGTGTCTACATGAAGACACCATTTTTATTCAGACATTTTCCACGCATATAAACCATTTCAAGTATGTTATGTATAGACATTGATATAACTAAATCACCTTGATGCAATGAACTTTTATCAGAGAGCCGTGTAGATTACGCTCAAGCTGCTCTAGCTCCTTTGACTTCAAAGGTCGAAGGTCATCTCGGAGTCTTCTTTTCTGCAGCAACATACACTTACATCAATTCAGACATATTCTCATAAACACTTATTTTCAGATGCATTTGAAACTCACAGATACGACAATGATCAATATTCACAACAATTGAAAGTATTGGAGCATAAAAGTTTCCATTTTTAAGACATTCAGACTAACAAACTACACTACAGAAGTTTAAGATCAAAACTTGAGTTCCCATAATCATAATTTAGATGCAAAAGACAATAATTAGTCACAGATCTGAAACAACATTCGTCAAGATTGAGAATCATCAAATCTGAGGAAAAGAAGAAGGCTCCTATTGAGAATCATACATTCGGTTTCACATCCTTCAACTTCCTACTGCAAATTAGTATATAGGCTATTGCTATTCAATTGCAAGTTCCTTATCATAAAAACCATCCATGGAAACATGTATGGTGAAGCAAGAAGAGATATCAAAGACAATTAGTGTGATGGAAGACATTTTTTCAACTAATACTAACAATGACGAATGATATAATCCTCTGAGCAAACACTCAAAATATAAAGTGACTACTTAAGATAGATATGAATAATACTTAATGAGTGTTTACCAAATTGTCACGTAAGGACACTATAATCAGCAAAGAAACAATAAGCTAATAAGTGGTAGAAGTAAAGCTAATGAGAAGAGCAAATTGAAATTATGTGACAACGATGTTAAACTCAAAAAACACTTCTCATTTGTATTGTCATAACCAATGAACATCTGAAAATAACAAAACACATAAGCAACGGTAGGCAACAACTTAAAAACTGGTACAGATAATGAACTTACTATTTTATTTCTTCAAAGAGATGCCTTGAGAGTTTTATCCACCAAACAAAGAAGATGGTCACCTCAACTTCTGTCAAGTCTCTGGATCCACCGGAACTTCTTTGAAATTGTTAGTCAATCTTAGTTAATAACCTGAAAATGAAAAAGTTTTCTCATTAGTAACCCAAACCTATAAATATCTCTCATTGAGCACAGGTTGATACGATAAACACGACCTTTTTCAGATAATGAACTTACTATTTTATTTCTTCAAAGAGATGCCTTGAGAGTTTTATCCACCAAACAAAGAAGATGGTCACCTCAACTTCTGTCAAGTCTATGGATCCACCGGAACTTCTTTGAAATTGTTAGACAATCTTAGTTAATAACCTGAAAAGGAAAAAGTTTTCTCATTAGTAACCCAAACCTATAAATATCTCTCATTGAGCACAGGTTGATACGATAAACACTAAGTTTTTCAGTCTTTGATTCCAGATTTATAGTTCAACAACTGACATTAAGATACTTGAATGTGCATGAAGAACTTACCTTCACACGCTTAGTGGGAGCAACTTGTTGCACTTTAATGGCTTAAATTAGCACCAATGAGAAGGTTCTTGCCTGAAGCTTCGGGACTTAGATAAGCTGGTGGATACTTAGTTACAGCCTAGTGTCTCAGCTGTAACACACACACATAAATGAAAGACTTAGGTTTGAAGCAACTTAAAAAGATAACTTGATTTTAACTTAAAAGCAGAACCAAGTTAACACCAATACAAAGCAGATTAACAATAAGGAAAGGTATATACCTGAACTCAATCACATGCCAAACTATTTCTGAAAGCTCCAAAGATCACTTGGTGCACCAGTAGCTGATGGTGTATGCCGATACTGGCTGTAATAGGGTCCATAACGGGACAGTGACGCTCAGAAGCAGCTTGATTCATCAATCTATTTAAGCTTTGTCTGTCCCCTTCCCCAGCTAAATGTAATCCTAACAAAATCATGAAACAAAATAGACCATTCTAAGGCAATGGAATGAGGAGTTTATGGGATTAAGAGAGGAAGAGATAGAGCTTGGAAGGGGATTAATAAAGACTTTTATAAAATCTTACTTGTATAAAACTTATACGATGAGGAAGGGGAGGATGGTGAGCATGAAGGTTTCGCAAGTGAAAGCAGCTGAGCCTGAGTATCTCGTGTCCTTCTCCTTAAACTTATCTGTAAGTCCCTGCAATTACCATCACCAAATAAATCAAAACAGGTAACTTGTATAGCGAAATTCATATCATTAAAAAATTGTACATACAATCCCTTCAATGGTCCTATAGATTATTTTCCTTTTAAGTAATGGTTTCTATGTACTCAGGTCATGATCAGTAGCCAATGGATGCAATTTTTTTCCTTTATTATTAGAAAATAAATGCTAGAAATGTCGAAATCATAGGTGATTTATACGTAAACACAACGTGAAAAAGTGAAACAAAATGCTTAATAAACAATGAACTACATAGTGCTTTGCTTTTAGTTTTAGTATAAGTAAGGATGAGATCTCGGTTGTGAGACTCTTTCAAGCTTTAGCGAGAGAGAGAGAGAGAGAGAGATCTTGAGGGATATTACCATACTGGTAAAGAATTTTTAAGCGTGTCTAATCTTTGTTAGAGAAAATGTTTCTAACAAATCAGGTTCACAGTTGATTTGTTTCAAAACATTATCAGTTTTCAGCCGAGGGAAAATCCTTTGGGTTTCTTTTGTGATTATTGAATCTATCAAGATGTTACCATGGAGGGCTGGATGAGGAGTTCGGTCATGCCACATAATTTCAATCATTAGGCTGGTCACCAAAGTCTCCTCCATAAGCCCAACGCTTAATGCCATCTAACCCCAGCTTCAATAGACCTTGAATTGCAGAAGAAGACTAATGGTTAAACATGAATAAAAAATGGTGTATTGTTCTAAATTTTTCATAGCTTTGGCTGACCATATATGCTGCTGCAGAGGCCTGGTACTTGTACATGAAGAGGTGTTTCTGAATCTATTGCTACCTAAACTGAAAAACCAGAACACTGTTGCATTTCTAAACATCTTTAAAAGATTCTTGTACAAAGGTTATTATGTAAAATCATCAGCTATAAACCATTTTTACCTCTTATTAGATGAAACCAATCTTTGGTCTGTGAGACCCAATGTATTGTTTATCCCACAGCTGAATTGCTTTCACGTCCAAGAAGATCTCGACGCTTTTCATCTCACTGAATGGCCATTAGATCTACCGGGTCCTGAGAACATATTGAAAAGCATAATAAACGGTGCTTAGTTTCCTTGTTTGTGGCCTTTCTAAAAGGACTATTTTTATCGAGGAATCCCACACAAAAAAAGCTTTACTTAGCAGCAACGAACAAACTTCTGGGAAGAAATAAAAGAGCCAGCAGAGTATTTCAACACACACACCTCTAATGTTTTGAGTTTTATGTATTCCCAAACTGCTTCTTCCCAAAATAAACCGCAGATCGAGATGCTAGGTAGAAACACGACGGCAGAGATCGAGAGCTGGGATTAGGGAATTATTCAGCGGTTTGTAAACTGCCAAAAAAAAGGATTAGGGTTATGAAAATTCTTGAACAAATTAGAGGAGGTGGTTAAATACAGACCTTAATGGGAACCTCGACACCTAATTTCAGCATCTGGATTTTGTCAGAATTGAAGATCAATCGAGAAATTTGACCCGAAACCCATATGACGAAATACAAAGAGATTGAAGATAAACAATCTCAACCCCTTAGATTCATCTCAGGAGAGAGATTCCGAGCTCGACCGGGTTAACTGGAGATGCGGATTGGAAACGGAGGAAAATAGAGATTAGGGTTGTGAAATTACAGGACATTAAGGAAGGATGTGGTTGGATTAAGCTGGGAATAGATGAAAGGAGAAGGATTTCAGAGCTTCAGACGGTGAAAGAATGAGAGACGACGGCGATGGGGACGATTTTGGCGAGAGAAGATTGAAGAGAGACGGTTTCGGGATGTCGTGAGAGATTGGGGAAAAAAAAAAACGAAAATAGACACCAAAATTTTTTTTGGTATAGACACTAAAATTACATGACACGTAAGCAAAATGGGAAGATATGATTGGAGGAAGTGAGAATTTTCTCTCGCATGCTTTCTGATTTATATAAATTAGATATTTTAGTATAACATAACTCCGTATACTTTGCGCGTTGGTGTACAGTGTCCACGATGAATAACAAAAATCAACCAAAAGAGACAATGAATCTTTTGACCAAAAAAAAAAAAAAAAAAAAAAAGAGACGATGAATCCTTAAAAAGGTCTTATTCACATTAGCTTGAACGTGGACCATTATCAAATAGATTTTTTGTCGTTGTATATAATATATATATTAATATATATATATATATATATATTCAAATATTAGTATATACTGTATATATGCATAAAGTATAACCAAAATAAAAGTGCTCAATATATATGCGTTAAGCGAAAGTGAACTGGAAAAGGAATTATGTACTAAATCTTATATAGCGATTTCTGAAAAAATATGCCATTTACAACTACAAAAATGGATAATATGACAGTTTTTTTTTCTTTTTTGCTAAAGTGATAATCTTTGTAATTATAATTTATTAAAATGAAGTGAGCAGGAGTTAACAAAGAGAATGTATCAGAGAGAATATAAGAACATTTTTCAACAGTAAGAAACTCTGTTTGAGATTGATCAAAAAAAAAACTCTGTTTGAAGTTCTTAGCAATTTAATACTAATATTTTAAATTTACTTTAATTAAATTATTAAAATTTAGATTTTAACAACAATTGAGCTAATTAAATAGAGACACATGTCGATAGAGTATCTTAGTAAAAAATCACAGGTTCTTCTTTAAGAATTTTGGTTGTTTCTCTTTCCTAATTTTTCTATTTTTTTATTAAGTTTAAATGTAAATGTTAGAGCAAATACATTGGTGAACCCCATCTTGGGGTTCTTACCAATATTTTACTAATACTTTGTTAATTATGAATAGTTAAGAACTTCTCTTTATTTTACTCCTCCATTGATGAACCCATCTTGAGGTTCTTATTATTTAATTCAATATCAAATTACCAAATGTTTCCATAGAAACAAGAACATTAGAGAAACTTGTGTATCATTATAAGTTTATAACTCATAAAACTACCAAGAAAAAGGTCGTAACTCGTAAGCCAAGTCGAGAACATGATATAACAAATGGGACCAAACTGTCTTAATGTCGATAATGGCAAAACTGAAAATCTCAAATCAACTAAAGCAATAGAACATAGCATGTGTGAAACAAGGAGACAACTAATCGAACAAGCCGAAACCAAGATCTCCATCACTCTCTTCTGTTGGTTCATCCTACATAACAATTAACCGAAACAAGAATCAATAACATATGTACCTTCTTCTCCTACTTAGCAGGTGCAGCAGCTGCAGCTCCTCCAGCAGCAGCAGGTGCAGCGGCAGTAACAGGTGCACCACCAGCACCAACATTCATGATGAGGTCAATGACGTTACGCTTCTCAGCCATCTTTACGAATAGCATTGGCCAGTAAGACTCAATCTCAACACCAGCGAACCTACTTCTTGAATACAAAACACAGACCCTCACTAAATTAACACAAACAAGTTATACATAGAGCAGATTGAATACTACAAAAACATATTAACTAATAAAACAAACAAATCTTTTTGTTTTCAGGATACTTGCATACAAGAGCCCTAAAATAAAGTATACAAAAGACTATTAACATAACACTGAAGATATAATCCGAAATCAAGCAATGCTTCTTATATTAAGGGCAATGACAAGAGAATTACAGACAACTCCATAGCCTAAAAAAATTAATCGATAAGAGAAATCAAGCAATGCTTTCTTATATTCAGGGCAATGACAAGAGAATTACAGACAACTCCATAGCCCTAAAAAAATTGATCGATAAGAGAAATCAAGCAATGCTTTCTTATATTCAGGGTAACGACAAGAGAATTACAGAAACACCTGTGGCAATTGACAGGAACACCTTAAACTTACTCTAGTAAACTTACTGTGGCAATTCGTCGAACACCTTCAAGGCAAGAACATCTAACAGAGTATTCGAGGTTGTTGGAGTTGAATTTAGCTAGGATTGGACCAAACCCTATTGCGAATTTGCTCATGTGGATACCTTGAAGAGAAGCGGCTAAGAAGTGACCGGTTTCGTGGACGACGATGATCGTTGTGAGAACTTGAAGCTTCGAGAACTGATTCGAAGCTTCCGAAATCGAACCCAGGGAGAGCTCGTGGTCTGTTGTTGATTGCGTAACCGTTGTATGGGTTTCTATTGTTTCTGAACAAAGTTCTGTTCTGTGTGAAGCAGAGGCTGTGATTGGAGAAAGTAGAGAGATTGGATGAAAGATGAGATTTTGGGAGGTGGGTTTTCGAATTTGGAGATAGTCGATGAATAACTGGAGAAGAAGAAGTGTTTAATAGCATGATTTCGTGAGGTTTGAAGATTTGATTGTATGGAGAAGAGAAGAAACTATACAGTCCATCGGAAAACAGAGGAGATAAAGCGAGAAGAAGATCAAATCAATAGAAGCCACGTGGTAAGAGATCGTCTCTTAGGGGTTCCTAAATAAGAACCGGTTCTTAAGTTAAAAGCAATAAATCTTTTTCTTTAAATCATTTTACATATGATTTCGAGCCAAGATATCTATTAGATACCCCGATGTTCATGGTCTTAGAACTCCCTTAAGGGAAAGGGGAGGAAGTTTCCTTTGTTTATATATACTGCACATTCATTTCAATATATACCAAAATTATAATATGAAAAACCATGTTTTGGAAATGTATAGAATACCCTTAGACTAACCATTATGTATGTATAATGCAAAAACGCTCTCAGGCGATCTTTTCGAGATAAGTCATTACCCAGCGTTGACATTCCAAAAGCAGAAAACACCTTTCTTTTAACCGATTAGAGGTCCCTTTCTCACCTACTAAAACAAGCTACAAAAGGAAACAAACCAAAACCCACCGGTCCGTCCGGGAATCCGGTCGCCGGAGCTCCTTAACGCGGCAAAGGAGGCTCTGCACGACCACCCCATTGTTTCACCAGAACTCATCTTCAGCAACAAGAGACACCACATAGCTCCCACACCAGTAGACACTCTCTATCAAAACACAATTGAGGAACTCTGGTTTCAGCAAGGCAACAGACTCAAGAATCTTATACTCTCTGGTTCAGAAAGCTACACTCACCAAAACCTCGCTCTAAGCAACTCACATCCAGCCTCAAACACACGGTCAAGGGTCACCCCAAAAAACCACAACAGCCTTCTCAGTCATGGAAAAGCGTTTCACTTATGCAGAAAAGGGGAAAGCGGTAGTCTCTACTCAAGGAGATGGCAACAGAATCAGGATTTCGGTACCGGAGGTAGATACTTCCGACCTCATAAAGGAGAACTCACTTACCTTAGTGGGAAGACTCACAAACCCACAAGTTCAGAGAATGGGAGAGGTATTAAACACTCTTATCCATAGATGGAAAGTTCAAGGCAGAGCCATTGGCTCAGATTTGGGAAACTCGTGTTTCCAGATCCGGTTTCAGGAAGAACAAGACATGCAGAAAGTACTAGATAATAGACCCTATCAAGTATCCTTCTGGATGGTGATACTTCAAAAGTGGGAACCTATCATCTCAAACTCGTTCCCATCTCAGATTCCGTTTTGGGTACAGATCCAGGGCCTACCCCTCCACTACTGGCAAGAAAAAGTGGTAAAGAACATCGGTGACGCCTTAGGAGAGTGGGTGAACCACGAAATCTCCAAAACGGCGGTTAAAATCAAGATCACTGTCAACGGCTTAAACCCTCTGATTAAAGAAACACTGCTGGATTTCCCAAACGGAGATGAGATCGTGCTCAAGTTCAGATATGAAAGACTTGAGAAACACTGCAGTGTATGCAACAGATTGACTCATGATCGAAGAGGATGCCCAGAGCTGGAAAATCTAGAAAGACAGAGGAACAAAGAGCAACCTCCCCCAAGAGATAAAGAGGAAGGGCGCAGACACATCTCACACAACACAAGAGACACAGAAGGCCAAAGAAAAGAAAAACCTTTCAACCAGAGGCTAGACCGGCACGGGAGGAATTTTGGAGATAGAGCCCCTTACGGAAGTAGACAGGAACACTCAAGCAGAACCAATTTAGTCTACCGACCTAGGAGAGCTGACGGAGAGAGAGCCTCAACCCACCCCAAGGATACACATATAAACGAGGGAGTCTCTGATGCTAACCATGCCTCCGAGAGACTGGCTAACACACTCAGAGAGCAGCCGGAGATTCAACAACGGAACTCCCGAAATAACATGGGCATGTTTTTCAGATCTCCTATTGAATCGAGATGGATCCGAAAGGAGACTGAGGATATGGATACTCATTCTGATGCTATGAGTAAGGAATTCACAAGACTACCAATAGAGAGGAACCTGGCCATTACGGATTTCCCAAATCAGACTACACCTGACAGAAACGAGACAGAAGAGGAAGAAGAAATTAGAGCAACCCACTTGTACGTGAATCACCCAGATCCGCAAGAAAGCGCAGCTAGAAAGCTACGGGTACTGCAAGGGGAAACCAGAGAGTACCAAAGATTCCCTACGGAGCCTAACCAAACCCGAATAGAACCAACAAGAGAAAGCGTAATAGATGAGATCAATGAAGCAACTGCGCAATACCTAAACTGCTCGGACCCTATAGAAAAAGCAGCTAGGTACAAAAGGGTTCAGGAAAGTGAAGTAAACGGAAGTGTTGAGAACCAAGTTGGTATACTGCTCAATCAAGGAAGGGGAAATAACATCACTATCCGGTCTGAACAGAATGCTCTAGCTCTGGCAAACAACAAGGAATCACAAGTGCCAGAAGATGAACTGGAAAGGGAAACATTGATATTGGGCCGTCCACTAGGCATATCGAGGAAAAGAGATAGACCTTCCCCAAGGCCCAGACACCTGAACCCAAGCACAGGTATGGGCGCAAGCTCCAAGATGCGTGCGATAACTGCAAATCATAACACTCCAAAAAGGAAAACACCCAGCAAGAGAATTGTACCACGGCTAAGCTCTCAAACCGCAACTACAAATCATGTCCAGGGAGGGAACAGAGGAGCACCACTGAGGCAAACAAACACCAACCAACAAGATCAGGAGCAAAGGAGAGGAAGAAACTCAAAGGAAACTGGAGAGGCAAGCAAAACTCAACAGAAGGATTTTCAGCTTGCCAAGGACTCGGTTCCTTAGCCATTGGGTGTTGGAACTGTTGCGGTCTAGGCACTACTGCGACAATCCAGAGATTAAAAGAAATCAAGAAGAAATCAAATCCAGACATCCTCTTCTTGAGTGAGACAAAAAACCAAAACGATACAGTCTTGAAGGATCTTAGCTGCCTTCAGTACGAGAACATCAAACTAGTGGCTCCATACACACCGGGAGGAGGAGGCCTAGCTCTTCTTTGGAATGATGATGTCCAGATTGAGATCCTAGAATCATGTGACAATTTTATTGACACTAAGATTTGTTACAGAAATAAAAAGGTCCATGTCACATTTGTTTATGGCGAACCTGTTGTGGAAAAACGCAAGGAACTATGGGATAAAATCACAAAGCTGAAGGAACTGGTCGATGTTCCATGGTTGTTGAGTGGCGACTTCAATGAAATTCTAAGCAACGCAGAGAAGCAGGGAGGACTAACACGAACGGAAGGGTCGTTTTCGAACTTCAGAAACTTTGTATCATCGAACGATCTTTTTGACCTGAAACACTCCGGAAACTGTCTCTCCTGGAGAGGGAAAAGGAACAATCACTTAGTCTTCTGTAGACTGGATAGATCAATGGTCAATGGAGCCTGGTTTGAAACATTTCCAGAAAGCAGAACTGAATATCTCCGGCTGGAGGCTTCCGACCACAGACCAATGATCACCCACTGCGCAATGAGAAAAGGAAAGCAAAAACGTTTGTTTCGATATGATAGGAGCTTAAAGAAAAATCCAGAAGTTTTTGCTCTGATCAAGGAAGCGTGGAATGGGGGAACTAATAGAACAGTTGCTCAAAGAATTGATAGTTGCAAGCAGGCTCTGCAGAAGTGGCATCGAAAGCACCATTGTAATAACTTGAAGATGATTGAGGAGAAGAAAAAAGAGTTGGACATGGCTTTATCTGCGAGATGCCCGGATGAAAGTAAAATCAAGCAAATCAACAACTCCCTAAACGCAATCTACGAAGCAGAGGAGACTTATTGGAGGCAGAGAAGTCGACATAACTGGTTGGCCTTAGGGGACCAGAACTCCAGCTATTTTCATGCGACAACAAGGGGGAGAAGAGCTAGAAACCGACTGACGGTAATAGAGGACAATGACGGGAATATGTTCTTTGAGGAAGATCATATCTCATCCGTCATTGAGGAATATTTTGCGACAATTTATACCTCAGATCCAAAAGACTCAACGGCAACGGTTCAAAAGGCAATCAAAAAGATCATAACAGCTGAGATGAATGTTCAGCTCACCAGGATCCCGGATGCAGAGGAGATAAGGCAAGCCTGTTTCGACATTGATGGGGACAAAGCCCCGGGACCGGACGGATTCACGGCTTGTTTCTTCCAACAACATTGGGCTACTGTCGAGAAGAAGGCAGTGGCAGAGATACAACAATTCTTTTCTTCAGGCCAGCTACCAGAGGGAACAAACAAGACACATATACGTTTGATCCCAAAGATTACTAATCCGCAGAAGGTCAAGGATTATCGCCCGATAGCACTATGCAACGTCTACTACAAGATCTATTCAAAGATACTGACGAAAAGGTTGCAACCGATTCTAACTCAGCTCATATCCGAGAACCAGACAGCGTTTGTACCTGGAAGAGCGATCTCCGACAACGTTCTACTGACTCATGAGGGCCTTCACACACTGAAAAGTTCGAAAGCTACGAGAAGATGTGCAATGGCCGTCAAAACGGACATGACCAAAGCCTATGACAGATTGGAATGGGGATTTATTCGAACAGCTCTGGAACAATTTGGCTTTGCAGATGTATGGGTGCAGCGGATAATGCAGAGTGTTACGACTGTTACCTATGCGTTTCTCATAAATGGACGAGTCAGAGGATCAGTAACACCGAGCAGAGGCTTGCGCCAGGGAGACCCGTTATCCCCCTTCATTTTCATTCTGTGTAGCGAGGTTCTCTCCGGATTGTGCTTAAAGGCACAGAGAGAGGGCAAATTAACGGGACTGCGCATCTCAAAGCAGGGGCCTCAATTAAATCACTTGTTGTTTGCTGACGACACGATGTTTTTTACGAAAACAGACATGAAGAGCTGCAAGGCGTTGGCAGAGACGATCAACGAATATGAGATAGCATCAGGGCAATTGATCAGTAAAGAGAAATCTGCCATAACTTTCTCAGCGAAGACAGGATCAGAGATCAAAAACAGAGTCAAGGAAATGCTAGGTATAACCAAAGAAGGAGGACAAGGTAAATACCTGGGGCTCCCGGAGTTATTTACTCGGAAAAAGCGTGATTTGTTTAGCTCGCTGGTCGATCGCATCCGGAAGAGGGCAGCCAGTTGGGCGACTAAGAGACTCTCATCCGCGGGGAAACTTGTAATGCTTAAGTCCGTCTTGACTGCGATTCCGGCATACACCATGTCCTGTTTCCAATTACCAAAGAGCCTCTGCAAACGCATCCAGTCGGCGCTGACTAGATTCTGGTGGGATTCAAATCCAGAGGCAAAAGGAATGGCATGGGTGGCCTGGACAACGCTAACCCATCCGAAAGACAGAGGAGGATTGGGATTGAGAGAAATCCAGAGTTTCAATGAAGCTCTGCTTGCGAAACAAAGCTGGAGAATACTTAATCGCCCATCGAGCCTCATTGCGATAATGTTGAAGGCCAAGTATTGTCGAAACCGAGAGTTCATGGACATAAAACCGCGTGGCTCATCGTCTCATGGCTGGAGAAGCCTGTTAGTAGGGCGAGACTTGATAAAAAGAGGACTGGGAATCTCGATTGGAGATGGAAAAAGTACAAGCATCTGGAGGGATCCATGGACTTCGCTTATATTGCCAGGAATCACCACAGGTCCCCCACCACAACACACCCAAGATTGGAAAGTAGCGGACCTAATGATTCAAGGTACGACAGAGTGGGACTTAGCTAAAGTAAAGGCTACGTTTCCGGAGCTGTGGAAACAAATAGCTTGTATCAAGACGAGTAGAACGGGACAAAAGGACCAATATACATGGATCTTCTCTTCAGACGGCGAGTATTCCACTAAATCAGGCTATTACATTGGCCTAGAGAACAAAGCACTAATGGAAAATGAAGACAGATACGAAAACTTCAAGTGGAACCCCGAGATATGGAATATCAAAACTAGCCAAAAGAACAAGATGCTCATGTGGCGAGCAGCACGAGAGACACTGGCTGTTGGGGTCAATTTGATGCGCCGGAAAGTTACACCGGTACCGGACTGCAAACGGTGTGGAGAACCGGAAACTGAAATTCACCTTTTCTTCCATTGTGCCTTCGCTAGAGAGGTATGGGCGAAATCGTCTTACAACAGGGACATACATCTTGACAATATTACTGATGTGAGAGTAGGCATCGAAAAGGGCAACAAACTGCAGAACATTGGAAACGACTCGGGCTCAGACGTAAACCTTTTTCCTTGGCTTCTATCTGCTTTATGGCTTGCACGCAACCGTTTAGTCTTTGAAAACAGAGTGGAAGCTGCGGAGGACACATTAACCGCAGCAAAGAACAAGGCCATTGAATGGAGTAAGGCTCAACGGGAGCTGGAGATCACACCGCAACACCGGGATCAGAAGAAACTTTTGCCACCACTGGATACAAGAGAAGTACTCTGCTACACAGATGCCTCATGGACTGGACAGGACCGACAGACCGGCTTGGGCTGGCATATGGAAGACTCACGAGGCTGTACTTTGGTAGATGGATCCGTGACTACAGACTTCACAAGCTCTCCGCTAGTTGCTGAAATGCTAGCCATCCGGGAAGCTCTTGTAGCAGCTAAAGAAATGAACTTTCAGAATATCAGAATAGCCTCGGATTCAAGACTGGCTATTATGGGCTTGAACAACAAGAAATTCCCCAAAGACACCAAGATGGTCTGTGAAGACATCATCAAAATCGCCAGTTTGTTTCAAAATGTTATTTTCTTGTCCATCCCGAGAGCTATCAATGGGATAGCGGACTCGCTAGCAAAAACAGCCGCTAGGTCGATGACCATAGGCTTTCCTTCAGTTGTAACCTTCTAAGTTTCGTTCAATGAAAGATTTCTTTCCCGACCAAAAAAAAAAAAAAGGAAATGTATAGAGAGAGAGAGAGTTAATTGAAATGAATGTGCTATATATAAACATGGTTTTATATATACTGCACATTCATTTCAATTAACTCTCTCTCTCTCTCTCTCTATACATTTCCAAAACATGGTTTTTCATATTATAATTTTGGTACCGACTGTCCTTGCTTCTCTTGGTGGTCTCTGTTCTAGTCATCCAACACCACCAAATGAACAGAGCAACCCGAATCCTTCATTCCCGGTGAACCATATGGATTCCCAGTTGCTAGGCCACTCAACTCCACCGAGTCAGAGCAATCAGACTCCTTCGCCTCCGTCTCACGCAAACCAGCCAGGACAACACAGTAACCAGACTCCTCCATCTCAGTTGCCGAGCCACCCAATTCTGTCGAGTCAAAACAACATGAATCCTCAATTTCCTGTGAGGGTTCCTCCGCCACCGGGTCATCCACATCCACCGAGTCGGAGTAGTAATCAATATCCTTCATTTCACTCTCACCCAGCCCAGCCAGAACAACACAGTAACCCACCTCCACTGGGTCAGAGCATCTCGACTCCAGTGTACCAACAAACTTCTCAGTTGCCGGATCCACAAAGTCAAAGGAACCTGACCCTTCCGTTTCCAATGATCCAGCTATTTTTTCAGTCTCCTGAATCAGCTGGCCTTCCATTTTTGATGATCCAGCTATTTTTGCAGTCTCCGGATCCACCAATTCAGAGGAACATGACCCTTTTATTTCCAATGATCCAGCGATTTTTTCAGTCACCGGACAACTCACTGCTACCACCGTCTCCTTCTAATAGGATTCCATTTCCATGGTATCGGGGGAACGAGTTTATGGCTATGGAACCTTCACCACGTGGCCCACTTCCACATGAATTCCACACAATGGACCGTCTAAGCTTATGCGTTCTAAACTATTTCTTTGCTGGTGGACCAAGCTACACATCAACGTGGTCTCAACGCCCAAACCTCAGTACCAGCATCTATATCCAATGCTTCCTCAATCAGGCGGCTTTCTCCATCTTCCTCTTGGCCAACGCGGTGTTTCCCCGAACACATCCAGTTCTGGCTTTCGTTTTAGATCGTATCTCATTCTTTCTAGTCGTTATCTCTGCTTACTTAGCGTCTATGCCCATGTTTCCTCCTTATTTTGCTATCATTATGTTCCTCGTTGTAATAACTGTATACATCTTTGCACGTTTCAGGGGTAACACTTGAGGAGGTTACCCTGAATAACTATACAAAAACTAATAAACTATCGTCAGAGTGGTACATTTTATTTAACATTCCACTCTTTGTTTCTACTTATTCTTCACTTCGCCGGATAATATTTTTTGATTCATAACATATGCTGTATAAAAATTTATAACATACAATAATAATAAAAAAAAAGTTAAATCCATCATACTGTTAACTAGCATCAACCTTTAAGGTCGTACTCGTACATTTTAAGCCTTCTTAGGGTTTACTTTTCATGCAATGATTACAAGTTAACAACCTTTAAGAGTTAACCAAAAATGTCCTTTATACTTACATTTATTTTGACATAACAATTATTATTTATAATCCGTGAGTAATTCTTTGTACACTTTTGAATTTCCTTATCAAGGAAACAAAAGATGACTAAAAATGAAAGATAATCATTTAGTCATCTTATTACCATGCATATCTAATATCCTGAAACCCTACTTTTCTGTTTTAGCTTTTAGCTCTTTTTAATTATGCATGTTATATAATAAACTAAAAATTCCAAAATTTAATTTTTTATTTTTTATAGTAATTGCATTATGTCTTGGTAAGCAAATATACTTCTAGATCCGCCACTAAAAAGTTTGTTAGAAAACAATGATAACATGTCCATATATACCGGATATAGATATAGTTTTGATTGGTAAGTTACATTTGATTTAATATGAGTTATGGGTCTAATTCATAGATAATACAAAATGCTATCAATCATGCATTAGTTTTTTTCCTTTCTGAGTTTGACTTATATATGTTATGGTTGAGTTACAGTTTTAAATTACACATTTTGTAAAATCTTAGGTGTTATAGATGTGTTATAGAATAAGTTAGTGTTTATTTATATAAAAAAAAATAATTTAAAAAAAAAGTTTTAATATATTCTTCAATAGTGAAGTTCAAATTTAATTATATATAACTAAAATTTAACTATTTAAATTCAGTATTATTATCACATAATTTTTACTGTAATTTAGATATAATTATAACATATACTGCAACTTAGTTTCAGTATTACATGTCACTAGTTGGAGTATTTTGAATAATTTATTATGACAAACAAAATAATCTATATTTTTAGCATTTGAGATTATTTATGATTGTTGATTATGATAATTTCGAGTTTTGCGAAATTGCAACTCATGACAACATAAGATTCATTAATTAAATGAGCATTCATACACCTTTTAGAATAACATTTCAGTTAAAAATGACAAAACACCCTTTTTGTTCTATTTTTAATTATAATAACTATCATATCTCTCATCATTTTTTTCTCCTGTAATTATAAATTTTGATGAGATTTCAAGGTGAGATCACTAATATGGGTTTCAGTTTTTTTTTTTGTCGGATTGTGATTTGCTAGATAATGAATTTTTCCATGTTGAATTATAATGTGTGTTCACCCTCAATCACCCTAAAGTTTTTCCAATGTAGTGTTTTAGATTATTTAGTTTAATTAGAAAGAAAAATACAGAAAATGAGAAAAGAAAATACAAGGGTGCTAGTTTTTGGCAAAAAAAAAAATGTTAACAAGATATAAGATTTTGAATTTTTAATAATAGATATTAGATGGTTAGATTTTAGTTATAATTTTATATATAGTTACACAATGAAATTTCCCATAAATTAATATTAACAGATAAAGTTACATTTTAAATATTACTCGAAAGAATGGAATATTCTTCATTGTAAGTAATTATTTTAACTCAGTTTTAATAGTTCATTTATTGCATGGATCAAATGTAAAATATATATATATATGTTCAATTAATTACCATAAAACAAGCTATTCAATAACTCATATGCTTGATAATTTTTTTGTTATATTTTCTAATCCAAAATACAGTTCTGCATTTTCTGCCTTTAGTTTAGCATTTTGCAAAAAAAAATTAATTAATTAATAAAATTCTGCAAGACTGCATTATAAACCTCTTCCCCTCATTTACCAACTAGAACCAAGAAGAATGAAAACATTTGAATCCGTTTAAACTATTTGACTTTTCTTGTGGAATAGTCTTTAAAGAATGGCGTATATCAAGTGCAATGATGTGTCATCGAATATTATTTTTATAAAACAAAAATAAATTAATCGTTGAATATTTTTCCTTTAACAAAAAAATAAATCTAATTTATTTTAAAATCTATATAGTATATGTAATTAATATTTTCATATATATATATACAGTTGGTGTTCGGGACTGAAAAATAAAAAAAGGTGTTCGGGAATGAACACCATTAGACGAAATTGCGACGAAGCTTCCTAAAATGAGATAGACAATATTGCATTGAATTTGTGTTAATCAGTTTGACCCCAAACAAATTTAATAGATGTAAAAATGTAAGACATACTCTCTCTCTCTCTCTCTCTCTCTCTGCTCTCTCTCTCTCCTCTCTCTCTCTCTCTCTCTCTCTCTCTCTCTCTCTCTCTCTCTCTCTCTCTCTCTCTCTCTCTCTCTCTCTCTCTCTCTCTCTCTCTCTCTCTCTCTCTCTCTCTCTCTCTCTCTCTCTCTCTCTCTCTCTCTCTCTCTCTCTCTCTCTCTCTCTCTCTCTCTCTCTCTCTCTCTCTCTATATATATATATACAAAAGACATACTCTATCAATATCTTTTTATTAAAAATACATGTTATTGGCAATAGTCAAATAAGAAACGTTTTTGATATCTAATTGGAATTTTTTTTGATATTAATATAATTATTAAATAATTGATTCAAAAAAATACATGTTATTCTATTAAAAATACGTGCAATAAATGTTATTTTAAATATATTTACCTATATTTTTTTGTCAACAATACATTTACCAATATAACACTCTATTATATATTTGTTTCTCGTAATTAAAGTTTGTTTTCAGAAAATTAAAAATAAAATTATATACACAAATATCTTTATATTAATAAAAAAGTATTTTAGAATTTTTATTCACTCTCAAAATGGTTGATTATTTACTTGCTCTTAATGAAATTAGTTGTTTACTTTGTTACCTTTAATTTATATTGATAATTTTATAATTTTTTTATAATTTTATTTTGGATATATGTAATCTTCGACAAAAATAAAAAAATTAAGATGATAAATACAAAAATATTTATGAATTTGTTTTTAATTTTATTTTGGAGATATACACCGTTCGATAAAAAAAATAAAAGTAAGATGATATATTTAATTCTTTAAATTTATTATATTGATTTAAATAATTTTTTTTGTTATAGTATATATATAATTTCATTAATAAATTTTTTAAAATATCATATAATTTTTATAATATATTGCTATTTGATTTTATATATAACTAGATTTATTTGGAAAATAAATAAAATAATTTTATTAGTTATTGTATTAGTTTTAAAAGTTGTTTTTTAGTTATATTTTGAAGATATACATAGCTTTGGATAAAAAAAATGTAATATAATAAATATGAAAATATTTATGAAGATTTTTAAATATTAATAAATATGGGTGTTGTAGGTAATACAATTTTTAATAAGAAATTTAACTATTGATATTTATACATCTAAATATATGATTCTATTTTATTATTTTTTCTAATAATTTTATTTTATAATTAATTATAAATTATTTTAATGAGAGATTAAGGGGGGTGTATTGAACTAAATATTTGGAGTGATTTGAGTTTAATTAAGATTTTAGATGATTTTAATAGTTTTTGGTGATTTTAAGAAAGTTGTTGTGATTTTATATTAAAATACTCTACAGTACCATCTAAAACCATGTGATTTGGATCTTTTTACTTTTAACTAAGAAAGTCATCTAAAATCTTTTAAAATCCCCTGCAGTCGTTAAAATCCCAATACTTAAAAACATTTTCAATAACAGTATATTTGATATGATTTTAATAAATTGTTGTTTGAATAACAGAGGATTTTAAGTGATTTTGCGTGATTTTACATAAATCTCATGTTCAATAACACTGGATTTGAGAACGCATTTTAAAATCCTTAGTTGAATAACAGTGAATTTTTAAAAAACCTTCAAATCACTTCAAATGTTTAGTTCAATACACCCCCTAAGTATAATAATGTATATATGTTTAATTATAAATATCTTAAATAAAATAATTTGAATTATAAATAGTTTAACTCATATGTTTATAATATAATTATTTTTAATTAAGTTGATGATTTTTATTTTTATAAAATTTATGTTTTTGTCAAATATAAAATTTATGTTTAATAATGTTTGTGATCGCATATATTGCGATCGAATCATACTAATATTAATTATAATAAAACATGCAAATAGACATTATTATATTTAATTTTTTAATAAAACATTTTATCTTTGATAAACAAATTTAAAAATAATATCAAAAATAAATTTTTAGCTTAAATCATATCTATAATATAAAAATTTGCTTTGCATTTCATATTAATTATAATAAATTATAATTATAAATATGCATAAATATCAATATATGTAAATTTTTTACTAGAAGTATTTTATCGTTTATATTTACCTTTATTCAAAATTCTTATAAATAATATTAATTTATTATATAATGTCTTAATATTAAAAATTAGATCTTTATATTAATTGAGAAGTGTTTTTGGCCTTATATTTATTCTCAAAATGGCTGATTACTAATTTACCATTAATGAAATTAGGCTTTTTACAATATTAACCTTATTTTATATTTATAATTTTGTTATTTATATTAGTTTTCTTTATTTTATTCAAAAAAAAAATTGTCAACAAAACACCATGTATTAAATCATTGTTGCTCGGATCGGATTATCACTCGAAAGAGTAAACCGATCCGACTTGTCATGACTTACATGGGAAAAGATAGTACCTTGTGCTCTATCCCCTTTTGCAAGGGAGTCGGCACGGACATTTGACTTCCTAGAAATTAAAATTATAACAAAGAAAGAAAAAAACACTCTAAGGGAATTGAAAAATTCCAACTCCGTCTTGAAACCCGGCCATTCTTGTGGATCTTCTACCATAGCTACCAAGTCTGAGCAGTCTGTCTCGATTACCACCGAGATGATTCTTCCTTCCAGGATGCATGACATTGCCCAAAGTAATCAGTCCAGCTCGGCGTGTAACGGTGAAAGGCTTCGTCTGCATCCTTGTGCTCATGTGTAATTCCTTCCTGAAGGGTCCTTGAAAAACCATCCTAGCCCATTTGATAAAGATATACAAAAACTTTTTAAAATTATAAACTTTTAGTATTGATAACTATAATTGTTGTAGATAATACAAATTTATATAGTATATTCATATTAATTATATGAATTTTAATTTTGGATAAATATAAACGGGAAAGACTTCGGTTTTTCAAACTCCTGCAAACACTCCAGCTCAAGCAGAGGGTTTGACATCAATGACTAAAACAATCAACGATGTCGTTTTGCCATCAACAAAGCCAGTTCAGAAACAAACGGCCCAACAACACTGGAGGCCCAAAACGATTCAATCTCAACCGTTGAAGATTACTGAATTATCTCCACCATCCGATCTTCAACGGTCTTCTACCATTAAGAACCTGCAAACAAACAAGAAAGCAAATGAGCAGAACAAAAAGCATCTTGTGCAGGTTCTGGCTTGTACGATTGATTCTCTGAAAATCAGACTGAGCTGGAGCATGCATCTTCTGACAGATATAATTTACTGCAAATTGAATGTTCGGTCTAGTTAGAGTGAGATACTGAAGCTTACCAGCCAAGCTCCTGAAGTAAGTGGGATTAGAGAATGCTTCATCTTGATGAGGAACTTTGTTCAAGTCCACAGGAAGAGGAGTTGGCATGGGAGAGCAGTCAGACATAGAGGCTACATTCAGCAAATCCTCAGCATATTTATGTTGAGTAAGAAATAATCCTTCAGAATGAAAGTGAGCTTGAATACCTAGGAAGTAATGCATTTGACCCAAATCTTTCATTCTGAATTGTTGATGTATGTCTTTGTGAAACCTGTCCATTGCAGGAGATTGATTCCCAGTGATGAGCATATCATCAACATAGAGCATGAGTAGGATAACATTCTTATCTTGAGTGTAGATGAACAAAGATGGATCACGCTTGCTGCAAATAAAACCAAACTCAAGGAGATAGTTGCTGAATTTATCAAACCATGCTCTTGGAGCTTGTTTGAGACCATATATGGCCTTGTGAAGAAGACAGACATGATGGGGATGAGCTTTGTCAATGAATCCAGCTGGTTGTCTCAGTTAAATCACCGTGTAAGAATGCATTTTTAACATCCATTTGTCTTATGTCCCATTGCATAACAGTAGCAAGATTCAACACCATCCTCACAGTAGCTGATCTAACAACTGGATTATAAGTATCCAAGTAGTCAATACCTTCTTCTTGATCAAAACCTTTTGCAACAAGACGAGCTTTCAGTCTATCTAGAGAGCCATCAGCCTTGAGTTTTGTTCTGAAAACCCATTTACTACCCAAGACATTCATGTCAGTGGTGTATGGAACCAAGGACCATGTATTGGTCTCTTTACAGTTATTGATTTCTTCTTGTAATGCATCTTTCCACCCTGAATCCTTTAAGGCAGCAGTAACTGTTTTAGGCTCTGGATAGGAGACCTTTTGAGTATGCAGAACATACCTAGGATTTGGTTTTCTGATTCCCTCTTTACCCCTTGTGATCATAGGATGCTGAGACTGTGTGACCACTGGGACAGAAACAGGAGACTGATTGTGCTCAGGAGCCTGTGATGCTGAGGAACCAGAGACTACAGAGGAGGAAGATGCAGAAGTTTGAGACTGATGACTTATGGAGTTGTCTGGAATGATCATTTTCCCAACAGAGACAGGAGAAGAATCTGCAGAGATATGCCTGACGGGAGTTATCATAGGAAAATCATCTGCAGACGGTATTGAGTTCTCAAAAGGCTTTTCAGAAACCCGCACACGAACAGGAACTGATATTGCAGGTTTTTGAACTTTAGATTGATCTTCCTTTGAAGCTTCTGAACCATTTTCAGGTTGGAGTAGATGAGCAAAACCTTCTTGCCAAGCAGAAAGAAGCTTTGAAGGTAGTGATGTCTGAAGCTGCATATAATCGTTTTGAAATGGGAAGTCTTCTTCATCAAAAAGCACATGACGGCTAATGTAAACACGACCAGAAGGTGGATGCAGACATCGATATCCTTTGAATTTAGCATTGTAGCCAAGAAAAACACACTTTAGAGATTTTGGATCAAACTTGTTTGCCATATAATCTTTGAGAGTTGGATAGCAAGCAGAACCAAAGATTCTCAGAGAGGTGTAATCAGAAGCAACTCCAAAAAGCTTCTGATGAGGTGAGACATTACCCTCAAGAACTAAAGAAGGCAGAAGATTGCAGAGAAAACTGGAGGTAAAGAAAGCTTCTACCCAGTAGACTTGAGGCATATTACTCTGAAACATCATTGTAAGACCAAGTTCAGTAAGAAATCTATGCCTTCTCTCTGCAAGACCATTTTGTTGAAGAGTGTGAGGACAAGAAACATATTGTTGAATACCACTTTGTTGAAGATGAGTGAGAAACTGTTTACTAGTGAATTCACCTCCACCATCACACTGAAATTTTTTGATTTTGTTGTTAAACTGATTCTCAACTAGTCTTTGAAAGGCAATGAATGTAGAAAAGAAATCTTATTTTTTTCTTCAATGGATAAAACCAACCATATCTAGACCAACTGTCAATGAGTATTACATAGTAACGAAACCCTTGGTTAGATACAATTGGTGAAGGACCCCAGAGATCACAGTGAATTCTCTGAAGTGGATGTGAAGCAATAAAATCAGAAGTTGAAAAAGGAAGACGACTGCTTTTGCCCATCTGACAGGCTTCACACATCTGAGCAGGACTCTTATTGAGAATAATAGCTTTAGAAGAAGAAAGTTGTTGTAGAACTTGAGCTTGAGGATGTCCAAGCCTCCTATGCCAGACAAGAGAGCTTGCAGCTTATTGCCTAGAGGAGAAAAGCGCCTGCACTTGAGCATCCTTCAAGACATAAAGGCCATCACTGTTGTTTCTTCCCAGCATTAGTAACCTCTTGGTTACCTTGTCCTTAACAATAACCCCATCAGCATCAAATTCAAAGGAGCAAGGATAATCTTTTGTTATTTTAGAAACAGAAAGTAAGGACTTTGCAACATCTGGACAGACTAGAACATCTTGGAGAGGAAGAATACCTGATGAAGAAGCAATCATACCAGATCCAGTATGTGTGATAGGAAGAAAATTACCATCAGCTAGCATGATAGAGTCTGAACCAGTGTAAGGCTTTACTTGCTGCAGATGCATAGGAGAGCTTGTGATGTGAGCACTTGCACCAGAATCAGGGAACCATTCATGACCATTAGCTTCTGAAACATCCGTAATGCGCAAGGCAGAAATAGCTGAGGGCATTTCTTCATGTTGATAAGAGTTATCAAACCTGTGCCAACAAGTTAGAGCAAAGTGCCCTTTACGACCACAGATTTGACATATGGGTCTGTTATCAGTGTCAGATCCAGTTGAGGATGAAGAAGATACAGAGGAACTCTGATAAGGTGAGATCTGTTGATGAAAACCACGACCTCTTGTGGAGAAAGCACCACGTCCTCTGTAACCTCTACCTCGAGAGTAAAAGCCACGACCTCTTTGGCCATAGAAAGCTGGTGTTTGAACCATGTTGAAAGCCAAATGAGGAGTGACTTCAGAACCAACAGTGTAGCTTTGTAGTCTTGTATCATAGCTTGTGAGTCTTGGAATGATATCCTCAAAGGTGGGATAAGGAACACTATCAATAGAGCCTTCAATACTGGTCTTGATAGGTTCATAATCCTTACCGAGACCATTTAAAGCTGCAAAGATCTTCATACGTTCTGCAACAGGACTTCCTATGGATGAGAGTTGATCACAGAGAGTCTTTATCTCTTTCAGATAATCACTCATGGATTTGTCTTGTTTGGTAATAGTCTGGATCTTTCTTTGAAGCTCAAAAATACGAGAGGAGGTAGGCCGGTTGTAGTGATTCGCTAGAGTAACCCAGATCTCATGAGATGTGCTGCAGTTGATAACAAGGCTTTGAATATCTTCAGAGAACGAGCCAAGAAGCCATGATATGATGACTTGATCCGTCTGAAACCACATATGATGATCCGGATTTGCAACAGGTGTTTTGGTGCCGTTGATGTTTGGAGCATTTATCACTGCAGCTGGCTGAGGAAGAGCTCCAGTTACAAAACCAAGTAACCTTTGGCCATTAAGAAAAGCAGTAAACTGATTTTTCCAAAGAATATAGTTTTTCTCAGTGAGTTTGGCGGTTACTGAGTTAACTATGTCTAGAACTGGAGGATTGTAAGCATCAAGAGCATCCATGGCTCTGATACCATGAAAGCAAAAGATAATCTAAGAGATGAAGCTTATAAAACTGTTTTTCATTTCATTACGGCTTAAAGGTTTCTTACAACTTTGTTTCATATTTATACAAGAATAGAAAGAGTAAAACCAAAACCCTAAAGCCAGCTGTCTTCAGTCATCTTCAGATAAGTCCGAGAGGACATTAAACCGATTTGCCGTTTTCAGAGAATCAATCGTACAAGCCTGAACCTGCACAAGATGCTTTTTGTTCTGCTCATTTGCTTTCTTGTCTGTTTGCAGGTTCTTAATTGTAGAAGACCGGTGAAGATCAGACGGTGGAGATAATTCAGTAATCTTCAACGGTTGAGATTGAATCGTCTTGGGCCTCCAGTGTTGTTGGGCCTTTTGTTTCTGAACTGGCTTTGTTGATGGTAAAACGACATCGTTGATTATTTTAGTCATTGATGTCAAACCCTCTGCTTGAGCTGGAGTGTTTGCAGAAGTTTGAAAAACCGAAGTCTTTCCCGCCTGAGTGTTGTTGATAGATTTCTCTATTTTTTTTTTTTTGGTCTGGAATGTAGATTTCTCTCTAGATTTGTCTTTTTATCAACAGTCGTTTTTTTATGTTTATTGATCTTTGTTATATTTTTTTCTCATTCCAATATCTCATATATACACACAACTAAGAGACATAGTACCAAAATTCATGTCCGTTGAAGAGTTAATTTTTTGTAGTAAACAATATTACACTATCTATTTTAGCTTAGAGCCGTAATATTAACAATAAAGCAAATAACCATAACCGTCCGAAGAAGGTTTAACATAGAGATGTTAAAATGGGATGTAATCCGCGGATTGAGCCTAAATAGATTTGATGCAAGGTGGATTTGGACTATAAGATTTTAGACCGTAACCCGTGCGGATCAACCCGCCAGATCCGGAAAAAAATTGAAACCGTATTAGGTTGGGCTATTTGAGTTTGGGTTAGCCTACACACATTCAAAAAACATTCATTTTCAACTTTATGGTGCGTTTTAGTCTTTATTAGAATTGTTTTATTTAAGAATATTAACAACGTATTTGTTGTGAAAATCTATGGTTGTCTATGCGTGTGTTTTGTTATCTAGTTTTGTAATATTTGTTTTTGAACACGAGAATGCAAGCATGTTAGAGTTAGTGTAAGATTTGCTTTTGTTCACTTGTAATTTTTTATAATCTCTTATTAGATTATAAAAATACAAGCACTATTTATATATCTAGTCTTTTCTTCTCATCAATTGACTGTAAAAGAAGGTGTTACTTCACCTTCATTATACTCATTGATATGTATTTATAGATGTTGTTGATGAAGATACCGAAAATAAAATAAAAATAAAAAAGTTTGTGTTACTTTGTGTGTTTTGATGTTTGTTGCTATTGTTAATAGCGCTTTCAAATTTTTGCTTTTCTTACCGTTTAAAATTGTCTATGGTAAAATTATTACTTTAAGATTGTTGCTTTTTTGGATTATTGTAAAGTTTTTTAAATTTTTTTTTTATCTTTGTCATCAATGTTTTTAATATATTTTTTAGAACATGTATAAAAACTTAGAAAACAAGTCTATTTATAGTCCATTATAAAGTTAAAATCGGAATAAAACAAGTTTATATATGAATCTGCGGATCAGCCCGCTAATCCGTAAAATACATGCGGATTGGGTTTGGGACATTGGATTTCAGACCGCATCCCGCGCAGACCAATCCGCCAGATCCGGAGGAAAAAAACTGAAAGTGCATTGGGTTGAGCTATTTGAGATTGAATTAGCCCGTCTGACATCTATAGTTTAACACACTTCGGTTTCGATTTATCTTATGTGCGAAACTACAACACTTTATTTTGAACACCTACAGAGATATGAGTCTATGTTTTAGAGCTTATTTGCATATCCGAAAAGATAGTATATGCCTGGGATGCACTCTCCTTAGGAATTAATATGACCTCATCCATATCTCCATAAGTCTCAAATATTCCATGTTAAAAAAAAAAAAAATTAACTATAACCTTTTTTTTTGTCACTAATTTAACTATAACCAAAAGCAAAACTTTTGGTCAGCAAAACTTTTGGTCGATTCTACCCTCTTCATAAATGAGAGACAAATCTCATTTTATCTTTTTTCTTTTTAAAACAATTTCAGTTTATCTCTCTTTCAATTATATAAATTAGTTAAATCTTAAGATCTTAATAAAAAACATATTTCTCTATCTAACATAGTTTGAATTTTAAAATCAAAATAGGTTTAAAAAATAGTGAATAGCGTTTATAACTAAGCCCATGTGGTACTATATATATAGGATCACATAGAAATAGAATGTTGTACTCTACTGTTTTCCATAAACCATAAGTAAATCACTTTTATATCTTTTTTTTTTTAACAACAAATACTTGTATTAAGAAAAATAGCAACTACACGGCATTAGCAAGCAGAGAAGATGCAGACCGCAGAGCTTCGGAAGCAAGATTATCAGCTTCAGCATTGTTTTGTCTAGGAATGAAACTAAAGGATACATTTGCAAAAGAGAGAGATAGAGATTGGATATCATGAAGGATTCCAAAGAGGTTCTTTGACTGATTCCTGAGTTTTATGATATTGATGAGATCTTTCGCATCATACATAATTCAAAGTCTTGTGAAATCCATCTCCAAAGCATGAATAAGCGCTGACCGGATGGCAAGGGCTTCAGCCATTTGGGGGGAAACAACAAGGCCTTCTGTCTTTGAGTTAGTGAGAAGAGTTGCATTGGAGCAGCTTTTGAAAATCCAGCCAAGACCCGCTAGCTTAGAGGCTTCCGACCAGCCTGCATCCGTGTAGCAGGTAACAGTGTCTGAGGTAGGAGGGACGAGTTGGGGTCTCGGTTGAGTCATCTTCGGACGAGTCTTCTGGCCCTGTGCGAGGAGCCATTCTCTTGCATTGTAGATGGCTTTTGTCATCGTGTCCGATGGATCGAAGGAGCGAGCTTCAAAAATCTTAAAGTTCCTGGCCAACCAAATATTCCAACAAATCCAAGGAAATAAGGAACCTGATCCTAGACCTGTTGGAGGAAGGCAGATAAACCGAGAAGAGGCTAATAGACCGGAGCTGAAGTCGCGGATTGTAGCCGGATTGAAAGGGGTTTTGAGAGGGGCTAACCGCCAAACCTGTTGCGCAAAGGGACAATGTAAGAAGAGATGTTCTGTTGTTTCCAACTCCCCGCAATGTATACATCACGCATTTGTTGGGATAGTGTCCTGAAATCACACTTGTACTCACTCCTGTGATAGTTGTGTATCGAGATCAGACATTCGTATAATACTGGGCGTTTGCAATGCTTTGCTAGAAGCCTCTTGCAATCTGTAGGTTGTACACTTACTGCCAGTATTATATGATCCTATAGGGTCACACACCTAAGCGAACTGGAAGCTACGACATGGGAATGATCATTGTGGAAATGATCATGTCAATGTGTATTGAATACATGTTATTATCGATATAATGGTGTTGTGTCGATCGACACAGCTTGTGTGTCGGTCGACACAGTTCGGATTTTCCGAACAGACTTTTCGGGTTATGGCTTAATTGAGACTGGCCCGTTAAGCACGTTTAGGTCGAATAAAACTGATTAGTTTCGACCTAAACAAGAGAGCCGTCCAGTTTTCTTGAAAGAAACACTAGACACACCAGAACTATTTGATCCCCATTGATCCGGCACTAGCATCCCGTTTCCAGCGAGCGTGTGTGTGTATCTGGTAGAGGCAAAGCGTTGCGTTGCTCCACTGATCTCGTTCACCATCTCTTCCGCTGCCAAAAGGTAAGAACGAGGTTGGTTCTAAATTTCAATATAACAAACCCTAGATCCATCGGGATCTAACAGTGGTATCAGAGCATGCTTAGGGTTTAGCTATTGAAACTGGTGATATAAAATCGAAACTTGATGTTGTTGATCTGTATATTGCCTGTTGAAATCGTTTTTCATTGATTAAATCTCGGATTTTTGTCTCTGTTGAAAACGATGGTATTGCTGAAATCGCACTGTGTCGATCGACACAAAGCGTGTGTCGGTCGACACGCCGCGGCGCAAATATAAAATTTTAGGGTTTGTCGCAGGGTGTCGATCGACACAAAGCGTGTGTCGGTCGACACAGAGCGAAAACTCGCGAATAAAATTTAGGGTTTATCGCACAGTATCGATCGACACAAAGCGTGTGTCGGTCGATACAAAGCGAAAATACGCAAATAATCTTTAGGGTTTCGATCTGAGATCGAGTACCCGTAATCGAGCTGCGTCGATCGATACACAGGGTGTGTCGGTCGACACAGGCAATACGATTAGATAGATCGGTTCAATTGGATTGAACTGGTTATCTAGCTCGGTTAATTTTATTAACCAAATTGATTCTGGTTTGGTCATATCGATCGACACACAGTGTGTGACGATCGACATGGACCATTAAACCGAACTGGTTCAATTGAATTGAATCGGTTAAGTAAATTTGATCCGGTTTGACCGGTTATCGAAGATCGGTTTAAATCCAGTTGCATCGATCGATGCCAATGGTTGGCGTCGATCGACACAACGTCCGCAGATTTGTTGGTTTGACCACAAATTTGCATAAACCAGAATAATCTAATCCTAAAAGTTTTAGATGAATCTAAACTTAATAAAACTGAATGTTTTGATTAAAATTTGTTATTTCTTAGATGTATATTGAATATAAATCAAGATAAGATTAGTTCTTTTCCTCAACTAAATATCAAGTGATCTTGATGTCTTGCCCGATCTTGTCTACTGTCAAAACTCGTGATGTTGTTGGATAACCTTGGAGTCCTTGGTATCCACAGCAAAATGAGTAATGCAGGTGATCATTGATAGATTTGCAGTGCAACTGTTAATGATCACAAGACAGAAGAGATTGGTTTTACTTGACTGGGCTGTCAGAAGTTCTGGGCCCAGAGACATCAGAGTGGATTGGACATAGTTTGTCTTATCCACGACCAAGAGTTGTACTGGGTACAATCAGCAATGATTTGCTCACCTAGATAACTAAAGTTCAAGCAATGGCGAGTCGCCCGCTCGAATTTTAGTAATCTAAGGATCTTGGCTCATTGTATTCATCTGAGGAAACATAGTTTTGAATACAATGCGAGTTTTCTTATTAGATAAGAATTCTCACTTCCTGAGCTTTATAACTAAAATTTACCTCTTTTGAATTACAGCTATGTCTGTCTCAAATCACATCAACACTTTCTCACTTAGATCTGTCCTTGAGAAGGACAAGTTAAATGGATCTAATTTCTTGGAATGGTATCGGAACCTGAGAATAGTTCTCAGGCAAGAGAACAAGGAATATGTCCTTGAAATAGTTCTCACCGAGAGGCCACGTTCCAATGCTCCGCAGACAGAAAAGAATGCTTGGGATAAGCATTCAGCGGATGTCAAAGATGTTAATTGTCTAATGCTGGTGACTATGAACTCTGAGCTGCAGAAGCAATATGAGAACGTGTTGTCACCCATTGAGATGATTAACAGCCTGAAAGCTTTGTTTCATGAGCAAGCTCGCACAGAGAGATACCAGACGGTTAAATCTCTCATGGATTGCAAGCTGGCTAAGGACAGTCCAGTAAGTCCTCATGTCCTTAAAATGATGGGTTACATTGATAACCTGGGGAAACTGGATTGTGCCATTAGCCAGGAGCTGGCTACTGACATGATTCTGCAGTCATTGCCGTCGTGTTTTGATCAGTTCATTATGAACTACAACATGCAAAACATGACTAAGACATTGACTGAGTTTCACGGTATGCTGAAGACAGCAGAACCAAATCTCAAGAAGGCTACTCCCAGCGTCCTGATGGTACAAGGGAATAAGAGGTTTAAGAAACCTAAGAAGGGTAAGGATAAGGCCCAGGTTGTCCAGGCTGAAAGTCAGGACAAGCCCAAGCCGAAGCCCAAATCCGGGCCTTCTCCTGAGGATAAGTGCAACTACTGCAAGCAATTGGGGCATTGGAAGAAAGACTGCAAGAAGTTCATGGAAGATTACAAGAAGCTGAAGAAGACGTATGACGCGTCTGATTCAGGTATTTATGTTATCGAACTTGGTATTATATCTTCTCGTTCTACTTCGTGGGTATTGGATACCGGCTGCGGTGCTCATATTTGTACTGATGTGCAGGCACTAAGAAACAGTAGGACGCTGAAGAAAGGACAAGTGGAGCTACGGGTCGGGAATGGAGCTAAGGTTGCTGCACTGGCCGTAGGCACCTGCGAGTTGTCCCTACCTTCGGGCATGGTTTTAATTTTGAATAATTGCTACTATGTACCTGCGATTAGCAGAAACATAATTTCAGTTTCCGTTTTGGATTTGGAAGGTTTTGATTTTGCTGTTAAGAATAAAGTTTGTTCTTTTAATCGTGATGGTATTATTTATGGTAGCGCCCCATTAGATAATGGGTTATATGTATTAAACCAAGAAATGCCTAATTTTAACATAAATACAAAGCGGTTTAAGTCCAATGACAAAAACCCGACTTTCTTATGGCATTGTCGTTTGGGCCATATCAATGAGAGACGCATCCAGAGGCTCCATCGTAATGGGCTTCTGGGCTCATTTGATTTTGAATCATGTGAGAAATGCGAGTCTTGTTTGGTGGGCAAAATGGCTAGAGCCCCTTTCAACAAACCAAATGAAAGGGCCAGTGATTTATTGGGCCTTGTTCATACTGATGTATGTGGGCCAATGAGTACTGCTGCCAGAGGAAACTTTAAGTACTTCATTACCTTTACTGATGATTTCAGTAGGTATGGCTATGTCTATTTGATGAGACACAAGTCAGAATCCTTTGATAGATTCAAGGAATTCAAGAATGAAGTACAGAATCAACTTGGCAAAAGTATCAAAGTTCTGCGATCGGATCGCGGAGGAGAATACTTAAGCCAAGAGTTCAGCGACTATCTGAGCGAGTGTGGAATTGTTTCACAACTCACTCCTCCTGGAACACCCCAATGGAATGGAGTGTCAGAGAGGAGGAATCGAACCTTGTTGGACATGGTTCGGTCTATGATGAGTCATTCTAATCTTCCATTATCCTTTTGGGGATACGCTCTAGAAACGTCTGCGTTTACACTAAATAGGGTGCCATCTAAATCAGTGGAAAAGACACCACATGAAGTGTGGACTGTGAATGTTCCTAGTATGTCTTTCCTGAGGATTTGGGGTTGTGAGGCTTATGTCAAACGTTTAATCTCTGACAAGCTTGCACCCAAATCAGATAAATGCTACTTCGTTGGTTATCCTAGGGAAACCAAGGCATACTACTTTTACAACCAATCTGAGAACAAAGTATTTGTTGCTCGGGACTGTTCTTTTTTTGAGAGGGAGTTTCTCTCTAAGAAAAACAGTGGGAGTAAAGTACATCTTGAAGAAATTCTAGATGCACAGGATACTGCTCAACCTGCTGAGGAGGAGCAGCAGTTGGATCCACAAAGTTCTGTGGAACCGGCGCCTGTGGAGCCTGAAGTTCGCAGATCCGGAAGGATCCGTCACGAACCCGAGAGATACTATGGATTTCTCGTAACCAATTCAAATGATCTGATGATCATTGAAGGTGACGAACCAGCGACCTTTGCGGAAGCAATGATGGGCCCGGACTCCGAAAAGTTGCTTGGAGCCTCTAAATCCGAAATGACATCCATGTCAGAAAACCAAGTATGGTCCTTGGTCGATTTACCTAGTGGTGTAAAAGCCATTGAGTGTAAATGGATCTTCAAGAAGAAGATTGACGTGGATGGCAATGTACAGATTTACAAAGCGAGATTGGTGGCTAAAGTTTTCAAACAAATTCATGGTATTGACTATGATGAAACATATTCCCCAGTAGCTATGCTTAAATCTATTCGGATTCTTCTAGCGATTGCTGCTCATTATGATTATGAGATTTGGCAGATGGATGTCAAAACCGCATTCCTGAATGGTATTCTGGAAGAGGATGTGTACATGACACAGCCTGAAGGTTTTGTCGATCCTAAGAACGCTAAGAAGGTATGCAAACTTCATAAATCCATTTATGGATTGAAGCAAGCATCACGGAGTTGGAATCTACGTTTTGATGAAGCAGTAAAACAATTCGGTTTCATCAAGAACGAAGAAGAAGCGTGTGTATACAAGAAGACAAGTGGGAGCAAAATTGCATTTCTTGTACTGTATGTCGATGACATACTCCTCCTCGGTAATGACGTTCCGTTGCTTCAGTCTATTAAGACTTGGCTTGGAAGTTGTTTTTCCATGAAAGACATGGGAGAGCCGCGTACATTCTTGGAATCAGAATCTACAGAGATAGAACTAACAGGCTGATTGGATTGTGCCAAGACACTTATATTGATAAGGTGTTGCACAGATTCAGGATGCAAGATTCCAAGAAAGGCTTCATACCAATGTCTCATGGCAAGAGTCTCTGCAAGAAGTAGTGTCCGGCGACGCCTGCTGAGCGAGAACGCATGAATAGGATTCCTTATGCCTCTGCAATAGGATCTATTATGTATGCCATGCTCTGCACTCGTCCAGATGTAGCTTACGCGTTAAGCATGACGAGTAGATACCAATCTGATCCAGGTGAAGCTCACTGGACATCTGTCAAGAATATTCTCAAGTATTTGAGACATACTAAGGATAAGTTCCTTGTGTATGAAGAAAGTGATGAACTTGTGGTGAATGGATTCACCGATGCGAGTTTTCAGACGGACAGAGACGATTTCCGATCACAGTCTGGATATGTCTTCTGTCTAAATGGCGGTGCGGTGAGCTGGAAGAGCTCTAAGCAGAATACCGTAGCTGACTCCACAACGGAAGCTGAATATGTTGCTGCTTCAGAAGCGGCAAAGGAAGCTGTTTGGATCAAGAAGTTCATGACTGAACTTGGTGTGGTTCCTAGTATCTTGGAGCCAGTGGCTTTGTTCTGCGATAACAATGGAGCCATTGCTCAGGCAAAAGAGCCCAGGTCACACCAGAAGTCCAAACACGTTGAGAGGAAATATCATCTGATTCGTGATATTGTCAATAGAGGTGATGTGAAGATCAGCCGAGTTCCGACAAACGAGAATGTCGCTGATCCTCTAACCAAGTTGCTCCCAAGGCCTAAGCATGAGAGTCATACGACTGCTGTAGGCATTAGAGATCTTAAGATGTAATCTTGATTCTAGTGGGAGTTTTTGGTTTTTGTTTTAGTTATAATAAGACGCTGTTGTAAACATTCTTTTAGAAGTGTTTAATGAAATTTGATTTCAGCATTATTTATTGTGATCTAAATAATGGTCCCAAAATAAGTTTATGACATATTATAGGTCATCAAGTTGAGAACTTGATCATGAAACCCTATAAGTTAATAAATTATTTTGTCCCTAGTCAAGGTTGTAGAATCGGGACACTGACAACCGTTATAGACTAGATTGTGAGGTGACTGTTGGCTAAGTTTCATGGAGCCAATGATATGATTATCGCAGTCAGTCACATAGATATATGTCAGTGAACATATGATCGGACATGACCCGCGAATGAGAAGTCTACAAGATAGTAATATCTGTGTCATAAGAGGTTCTCATTACGACTATAGAGTATAGTCCTAAGACCTGAGTTCATCATGCTTTCTTGCATATGAATTGGTACATTTTGACTTTGTCAAACGTCGATCCGTAACTGGCGGCTATAACGACACTGTTCAAGTTTATCATGAAGTGTGCGTTGAAACAGGGATGGAACAAGATGGAATTTGTCCCTCTTGTATAACGGGAGATAAATATCTCAGGGCCTATCGAAGATTGAATACTGAGAGAATGTGTGGCCGCACTCAAACGAACTGTAGTTCAGTTGTTTGTAATGTTCAGTATGAGATCAGGAGTTCGATAAACACGATGTTGGCTTAATAAGGATGACACAGATCTTGCCTTATGCCAAATCGAGATATAGAGACAAAAGGATTAAAGGAATTGATGATTCCAGTACAAGTGGGAGATTGTTGGGATAGTGTCCTGAAATCACACTTGTACTCACTCCTGTGATAGTTGTGTGTCGAGATCAGACATTCGTATAATACTGGGCGTTTGCAATGCTTTGCTAGAAGCCTCTTGCAATCTGTAGGTTGTACACTTACTGCCAGTATTATATGATCCTATAGGGTCACACACCTAAGCGAACTGGAAGCTACGACATGGGAATGATCATTGTGGAAATGATCATGTCAATGTGTATTGAATACATGTTATTATCGATATAATGGTGTTGTGTCGATCGACACAGCTTGTGTGTCGGTCGACACAGTTCGGATTTTCCGAACGGACTTTTCGGGTTATGGCTTAATTGAGACTGGCCCGTTAAGCACGTTTAGGTCGAATAAAAATGATTAGTTTCGACCTAAACAAGAGAGCCGTCCAGTTTTCTTGAAAGAAACACTAGACACACCAGAACTATTCGATCCCCATTGATCCGACACTAGCATCCCGTTTCCAGCGAGCGTGCGTGTGTATCTGGTAGAGGCAAAGCGTTGCGTTGCTCCACTGATATCGTTCACCATCTCTTCCGCTGCCAAAAGGTAAGAACGAGGTTGGTTCTAAATTTCAATATAACAAACCCTAGATCCATCGGGATCCAACAGCATTATCAAACAAACCTCTGTTGAGCAGATTTTATCCGATGGGAAGAGATTTTTGGATGATCTTCCATAAAAATATCTGAAGCTTTGGAGAGAACTTCCCTGCCCAGATATGTTTCTCCCAAATAAAATCAGTAGAACTTGATGGATGGTCATCTCGTTCGTTAGCTGAAACTGCACAGTGATACCCAGATTTTGAGGGGTAATTTCCGTCCTTTGCTGGGAGCCAGAGTGTTGAGTCCGCATGACCGCAGGAGCTTGGTCTGATGCTCAGGATTTGCGTCGCCAGCTCTGGAAAAAGGTCCCTTACTTTCCTTGCATCCCAGTCTGTTGAGTTGTCTAGCATGAGATGGTTTACAGTGAGGTTAATAGTTGCCTCTGTAGGAGGTCCCATGTGTGTTAACGGTGAAACTAGCGAGATCCAGGGATCATTCCAGAGAGAAGTCGAGGCTCCATTACCGATAGATTTGCCAATCTGCAGTTGGAGAAGATTGCGTCCAACTAGAATGCTCCTCCAACCATGGGAGCAATTGGAGGTCGGCTCAACGTCCATGAAGTGTGTTTCTCTGTAGTACTTGCCTAAGAAGACCTTAGCGAAAATACTTGAAGGGTTTGATAGGATTCTCCAGCCTAATTTACCAAGGAGAGAGTCAATGAAATTCTGTATTTCACGCAGGCCAAGCCCTTCTTTACGTTTGGAGACGGCGAGCTTATACACGAAGCACATTTTCCTATCACCCGCGTTCGAGTCCCACCAAAATCTGGTGATGGCGGATTGGATAAGCTTGCACATGCTGGTAGGGAGTTTGAAACATGTCATGGAGTAAGAAGGGATTTCCGACAGAACCGATTTTATAATCGTCAGTTTCCCTGCTTTCGACAGCTTCTTGGTTGACCAGCTCATCGACTTCTGCCTTATTCGATCCACGATTTCGGTGAAAAGGTCTTTCTTCTTTCTACTGAAACTTTCCAGGAGGCCAAGGTATTTTCCTTGTCCCCCTTCCTTTTGAATTCCCAGAATCGCTTGTGCTTGAATTTTCTAATCCAAGGGAGTCTTAGATGAGTAAATGATGGATGATTTTTGTAGGTTGATCATCTGCCCCGAAGCACGCTCATATTTACCCAGAATGTCCTTCAATGTGTTGCAGCTATTGGTACACGTTTTACAGAAGAACATGGTGTCATCCGAAAATAAGAGATGGTTTATCCGAGGGCTTCCTCTCTCCACACGAATACCCGAGAGAGACCCCTTCTTCTGTCCGTTTTTTCACAATCCCGATAACACTTCTCCACAGAGAATAAAGATGTACGGAGAGAGTGGATATCCTTGACGGATTCCACGTTGTGGCACGACTTGTCCTTGGGCTGCTCCGTTGATCAGATATGAATATGACACTGTTGAGACACATTGGAAAACCCAATTTATCCAATTCGGGTGAAATCCTAGTCTCTCAAAGACTGCGGTGATAAAGCCCCATACGAGCCTATCGTAGGCTTTGCTCATATCTGTTTTCACAGCCATAGAGCAGTGGACTGTCGCCTGTGAAGTTTTGAGGAAGTGGAGTATCTCGTGTGTAATCAGGACGTTGTCCGAAATGGCTCTGTCGGGGGCGAAGGCAGACTGAGTTTCTGAGATTAACAGGTTCAGAATTGGTTGAAGTCGTGCCGTCAGTATTTTGGAGATCACTTTATAGTACACATTGCATAGAGCAATATGTCTACAATTTGATACCTTCTGGGGGTTTAAAAGCTTTGGGATGAGTCAGATGTGTATCTTGTTTATGCTGGAGGGAATGGATCAAGAGTCGAAGATGGTCTGGATTTCCTCAGTGATAGCAGAACTCATTGTAGGCCAGTTTGCTTGGAAGAAAGAAGCAGAAAAACCGTCCGGTCCCGGAGCCTTATCCGGGTGAATCAAGAAGACTGCTTTCCTAATTTCTTCAACCGTGGGGTAGCGATCAGAGCTAGATTCATCTCCGCGGTTACCTTCGGTTGCAGTGTTTCCATGACGATTTCTGCGCAATCCGAGTTCTTTGAAACAAAGATGTCCTGAAAGTAGTTGGTGATGACCTGAACAATTTCCGGTTCTTCGTAAAACACTTTCCCATCAGCATCTTCCACTACTGAGAATTTGTTGATGGCAAAGTGACTCTTTGTTATCGCGTGGAAGAATCCTGTGTTCTTATCGCCCAAAGCCAGCCAAAGGGTGCGGCTTCGTTGTCGCCAGTATTCCTCCTCCTTACGGTAAGCTTCTTTTAACGCTAAATTCAGGTCAGTGATGATAATGTCACTGGTGTTCTCGGCCGACATAGCAGTTTCCAGCTCTGATTTGATCTGGATGAAGAGTTTTTGGCTATTGATGTGGTGAACTCTGTTCCATCTGGAGATGGATGTGCGGCAGTTAGCGATCCTCTACTCAACTGAATCCAAGGGGGTTGCGGAGCCAGACTTCCTCAATAATCTTGATCACCTCAGGATTTTCTCTAAGATGTCAGTCAACAAACCACTGTGTTTCTTTGGTGTAGATTTGAAGTATGAGACTAGTGGTCTGTGATCCGATCCCTCGAAGCGCAAGTAATGACTCCGGCCCGAAGGAAAGAGGGATGCTTATTCACTATTTTCCATTGCTCTGTTAAGTCAGCAGTGCATCGTATGACTGTGGCGGATACCACGCCATGATAAGAGGTTTCATGAATGGCGTAGATCGAATAGGTCGCATCTTGACATGAATGCTCTGAAATTGCAGAAAGTTCCTTCTGCACGTAAAGGGCCACCTGATTTTTCTGAGTTGTCTAAAATGTCGTTGAAATCGCCAGTTAAGAACCAAGGAGCATCTCGTCCCAAGTTCAAATCTGATATGTTATCCCAGACAACTCTGCGTTTTTGATGATCCAGTTCGCCGTAAACGAAAGTAGAGAAAAATATGTTGCCTTTATATAAAATAGTAGTTTCAATATAATCCTTACAACAGAACAAGACTTGGAGATCCAAATCTTTTGCCCAAAACAGAGCTAAATCTCCGCCTCCTGGACTATGGGGGGAAACGAGGACAGAGTGATGATTATCCAGGAAGCTAAGCTTTTCCAAAACAAATACATCGTCATTCTTTGTTTCCATGAGAAAGAAGATATCGGGTGCTACATCGCGATGTAGCTCTTTTATGCGCTGGACCGTAACGGGATTCCCCAGTGATATGCTCAGAGTTTAATCCCTAGAGTTACACTGCAAGTGCACAGACGTGACTAGTAGTATATAGGGGTCAAATCCACAGAGACTCAAAAATCTTACGATAGACTATAGAAATTCAGGTTAAGCTAGGCGATGCAAATCAGAAAGCAGTAAATCAAGGCAGAAAACAAGTAAGCGGTTGTAAATCAATCAAACGAAGCGTCAGGTCAAGGGAGTTCTCAGGAAATCAGGAACATAGGCTAATCAATCAATTGAGATCTAATTAAGAACTATTCTAGAACTAGAATCACAGGATTATAACAGACCAATTTTCCTTGCGAATATTATCTATGTCTAACAACCTAGCAAGCCAACTTTCGTTGTGAATCCTAGAGTTCTAAACATGCATTAATCTCAGGTTCTTTCGTTCACAATTCTCCTAAGCCAAATTTCTTTGTGAATAGTCAAATTGCTCATCTAGGTTTTCTTGTTAATTAATCAACTGTCGTTGCAGAAATCAACCTAACAACATAAATCTGGGTAGTTAACAAATTAAGCATTAAGAACAACCCTAGATGAAGAACTAAAAATATATAAATCCCTATAAATTGATCAACCTATAATTTCATGAAAACCCATGTGAGAATCCCTAAACCTAACTGGTAAACTACTCAAACATGATCAATGAAACATAAATCATAATGAATAGAAAACCAAATATCATAAAAGAGAAACAAAGAATATGAGTTCCAAATCTCTCTCTCTCTCTCTCTCTCTCTCTGAATAAAAGAATGCGTAAGTAAAGCGTAGCCTAAACAATGGCTTAAAAACCCTAATATAATGATTTAAACTCGTCTGGGGCCTTTCTGTAAGTCTGGGAAAACTTCTGGGCAAAAACTATTATTTCTCCAAAATGCAGATTTTTGGGCGCAGAATTCTGGAATCACCTTGCGTCGATGCAATGCGAAAACACAGCCAGTGAACTCTGTGAAATCTCTAAGTAGTGCAGAATTGCTCCAAATACCTCCAAAACGTCGAATTAGGCTCCAAATGTCCTAAAACCTGTAAAACACCTGAAAAGACTCCAAAACACATAGAAAGACTCGATAAAAAAGGCATATACCATGGTCAAAAGTCCTAAAAACCATGATATATCACCCAGCTCGCAAACGTTCCATCTTACAATGGCTAAGGAAGAGGATTTCTCGAGAGGTGAAAATCCATCCTTTCCTTTGTTACAGCCGGTATGATGGTGGTTTTCGGGGCTGAAACCGCTGCAGATTTTGAGTTGATAGCCGGTGTGGTCCATCTTTGTGCCTCAGTGGCAGTAGCTGAGCTAGGAGCCCTTTTCCGTCCACTTCTGCCTTTTGGTGATTGTCTCACTTGTCTATTTACTCTCTTCCTTTGGCATGTGCTTACGATGGGGGAAGGGCTGTAAGGTATAACCTTCTTTGTTGGTCTGCCTCTTTTCCTAGTTTGAGAAGGAGCTGGAGGATGATTCTCTGATTCAGTTGGTTCACTTGTTTCAGGGAGCTCAAGTCGGTTGAAAACAGAGGTATCTTGAGGTGGATTTTTTCCATCTGAGGAAGGATGTTCAATCCTGTTAAAAATAGAGGATTACAGGCGATCGAAAACAGTGGATCCAGGGGAAGCAACTGGAATAATATAGGTTTCTCCCAATGTTGTGACCTTGCCACTGGAAGCTAAGATTATGGCTGCAGTTTCATCCATTAGACCGTGGGCTTCTCCTTCAATAACTCGTTGTCGGCGAGCTTCACTTTCTATTGGATCCCCGCAGTTAATGTACTGAATTGTGACTTCTTGTATATCATCTAGCACTTCCTCTACTGAGTTTGCTTTGAGCGAATCAAAGTTAAGACTTCTCTCCAATGGTGGTCTGGGTCGTGTAGGTGAGTAGGCTGGCGGGGGAGATTGACCAGGAGGAATCGAGCCTTGTCCTTTCTCACGCCAGACCTGGGATTGAGTCATCACTCCTTTGCCTTTATCGTGTCGACTTTCTCGGAGTTGGTTACGCAAGTCAGCATGTGGGCCAACCATGTTGTAATGTCCTTGCGCTATTGGCTTGTATGCTGGTCGAGGTACCATGATTTGTGGCTCCAAGGTTTCATCATCTGTACCGATATGATTTTGCCGTGGATCTTTCCCCCATTTTGCAGACGGTCTGTCCCCAAAAGGAACTCCATGTCGATCCACTTGTTGCATGAATGGTATGGCTTTCGAAGTCTTATTCATGGCAGGGTTGGAGATAGTTGCTACAGGGACTTTGTTGTGTGAGGTAGAGGCAGCCTGGTATTCTCTGGTATTCTCGTCTAGAGATTGTGTTCAGGGGACAGTCATGATCTTCATGGTTCAATCTGAGACATAGATGGCAGTGTTTTTCCAGCTTGTAGTAGTCAAGGGTGACTAGAACTTCAGATCCCTCGGCAAATTCGATTATAGTCTCCTTTACTATGGGCTTGAGAGCATTCACAAAAACCTTGACTTTAACCGATCACTTTTATATCTAAAATACTAAATCACTGTATATTTGAAAAAATACAATACTTTTTTTTGTTACGATTGCAAGTTTAAATCAGTTTATGTAAAAATATTTATGGAAAATAAATTGAGAAGGGAAAATGATGATATTTTTTTAAGATATAGAATGAGAAAGAGAAAAAATAAAAATAAAGAAACGAACGTGTGAGTGAAAGCAAGACTCTTGCTTTCAATTTTACAGTTTTTTTGTTTCACAATATAAGTTGTTTTTATATTTCTAAATAGTTTTTAATTTTACTAAAAACTGTACGGTCATAAGTATTTTACTGTTTCCTTTATAATTTGTTAAATTGTTTACAATTATACTTTTTGATGATACTATTTAAATAAAAGAATTAATTTTTTTAATATTTGTGTTTTTAGGAAAACAAACTTATATTTTGAAATAGGAAGAGAGTACATATTCCCTCCATTTTTTGTAGATTGATTTTTTGGAACTTTCACATATTAATAAACGTTGAATATTAAAATCTTGCTGACGTGTCATTCTCTGAGAATTTTGACATTTTATTTCTATTTTTATATTTTCATACAGAAAACGTCGTGTTTCCAGAATTATTGTTTTCATAATTAAATTAATATTATATTTTCTGAAAACTGTTTTTGTATGAGATCGACCACTTTTTAAGTTTCCGAAAAAATAAAAATAAATCCTAAACTCATCTTCCCCACTCTACCCACTATCTACCCTCTCCCCCACAATCTCCTTCAACTCTTTTTTTGATACCTTTCTTGATACGACGAACAGTTTTCAGAAACTATTACCCAGTTTTATATGTATTCTCTTTTTTTGCTCCACAAAGACATATCGAAAAAAGCTCTTCCACCTCAACTGATTCGAAGTAATTTCTCACCCTATTATCTTATATTTTTTATTTAATTTCAATTAACAAAAAGAGTATGCCTTAATTCGATTTCATCTCTCAGTTTCGCAGTCATCAACAGCCGCTTGATTGTTTACATATTTCCAAGCTAATACTGGAAAGTGGGTGTGTAAAATCAAAGTCCAGACCAGCTCATTTGTCTATGGGGATTTCCAAATAAAGAAAAACCTGGAGAATTTTCTACAATTGATCTTCTTCTTCTTGATGAGAAGATACCAAAGATCTTCCCTTTATCTAGCTTAAACTTTTTGAGATTGTTAGATTATAGGTTCATCCTTCCATCAACTTAACCTGTTTTACACCTTTTAGTCTTAAATTGCTACTTCTTTTAGGTACACATGACAAATGTAGGCCTATATAATACATGAAAATAACATTATTTTAAATATACTTCGCAAACATGAAAATAAATTGCTCAATTGGTTAATAGAAAGAAGCCAAGTATTTGCTGAAATCTTATGCATTACCAATATACAAAAAAAAAAATCAAACTATAATCTTTGTAGAATGTTCATGTAAGTCATGATATCCATTAAAACGCTTTTATGGTGACGGACATGTAGTATTATTTGTCACCCACAATGCATAAACACTAAATTCGGACATAGTTTATCCTATCAAATTAGTAATGTGACTTTGTCGAGACGGTTTCTGTGAGGTTGCATATAGCATCTACCTATAAACCTATAATCATAACATGCTTTCAATATCAGCTAAAAACAGATCTTTATCTGAACAATAACACACAATTTTTAAAATTTTAGAATTCAAGTGGTGTAAGAAACTATTCAACACATCTAAAGCAATCAATATGTAATCAAAACAGATATAGCACATAACAATCAGTAGCATAAGATTTCAAATGAAATCTGTGTCTTTATTATGTTATAGAATCTGCCAACTTTATTACTTTTTTAATTTTCAATCTCATTCTAATATATCCGAGTTTGCAAATAAACCAACGTTCATGTTGAAGAACCAGAGAAGGAGAGTCTGAGTCTGAGTATTCTTCTGTTCCTGTTGAAGAACCAGAGAAAAAGGTTCACGAGAATAAGTCGGCTAATAAACCAGCGTCTCCGTCAACTGTTGTTAGTAACTTGAAGGAGGTTTCTAATGTTAAGGTAGTCAATATATAAACTGATTCAGCTGATGAGATGAAAAGAATACTGCATAGCTTGAATCACTATGAAGCATTGGGGTTCCCTCGACAAAAACAGATTGATGTTGCGGTGCTTAAGAAAGAGTATAGAAAGAAGGTATGTTATTGAAACTGGATTTGTATGTTCTCCTGACTATGAGTTTTCTTTGCTGTTTAATTAATTGGTTTTATTTATATTCTTAGGCAATGCTGGTTCATCCATATAAGAATAAGGGAGGTCCTTTGGCAATTGAATCGTTCAAGAAACTTCAATGTGCTTATGAGGTAATTATTGTAGGATAGATCCAATGATTGTTGTCTATATAGACCAATGCTCGGTAGTTCTCAGCTTATATGCTGTTTTTTTTGGTCAACGGTTTTTTATATATAAAAGCTCAATCTCCAAAAACGGAGTAATTGTTTCCAAATAACATCGCCATCAAGGCATAAAGCGAAAAAACTACAACAGAAGAAGCAGATAAACATAGAAAGATAATGGCCACATAGCACTTAAACAAATAAAAGTCTTCGAGAAGTCCTCGGATCTCTTCGACAATGGAGTTGTTAAGTAAGATGACGCCTTGGGTACTGGATCGAACACCCGAGATTGGAACAGCAACAAGTGCACAATTTCCTATCTCCAGAATGGCTACAGAGGCGTATAAACACCTATCAAATGAGCCTTTGATAACACCTCTTGTGACACAACCATTTAGAACAAATAGTGAGCAAAAAAGAGTAACGAACTCCATAAAGGAGCAAAGATCCTCATAAAGAGGTAAGTCCTCATAAAGAGGTAATGTAACAGAATCCTCATAAAGAGGCAAGGTCACGAACTTCTCATAAAGAGGTAATATGGAACGATCCTCATAAAGAGGTAAGATGAAACGATCCTCATAAAGAGGTAAGGTGAAACAATCCTCATAAAGAGGTAAGGGAGCGCTATCTAAGCGCCAAGCATTCCAAGTAACCAACAAGAGCGAACCTTGATTGGAGGGAGGAGTGGAAGCGGTAGATAAGCGAGCAGTCACTATAGACATGTCTCCTAAATTGAAGAGGGTCCAGACTGTAGAGCCAAAGATCCAGGTAATAAAAGGACAAAGTGAAGAGATGATATAATCCGGGGGGTCAGGAGGTTCTGGCGGCGTCGGAGAACAATCCACCAAAATACTTCACCAACTCCGATAAGAGAAACATACATTGCCCATCTCCAAAACTGCATGAAGAAGAGTTGCAGTCCACACCTCAAGCAGATATGGTTTCAACGCAAAGACTTGATCAAAGGACCGACAATAAGTTCGGTAATTCATCAGCCCTTCTAGACCGATAAAATCAGAATCCATAGGTTCAAACCCAATCAACACCAAGAGCTCGAGACCCTTTTGCAAGAGAGCTTGAGACTCTAGCCTCGCGAGCATACACTGCTCAAAGCTCAAGAAGCTTAGTCCCACAAGAACTACAAAATCCCATCCTGAACGAGTAATCTCCAATTCTCACTCAAGAAGCTCAAACCCATGAGGTATCTTTTGTCCTCGAGAAGATACCAACGGTTTAAACGTGAGAGGAGATAGAGATACTAACTTACGAATAAGGGAGGATGCTGGTGTAGACTGGGACAGCTCTGGGTTCAAAATCCGCAAGGAAAAGAACGCAGGTTCAAGTGGTGGAGCAATGGAAAACTGAAGCTGCAAAAACGGCGCCTGTAGAAGTGACGACGGCAGTGGGGATGGTACAACGGCCAAGAGCTGCGGCTGAGATAAGGAGTGACGATTTGAAATTTTGCATAATCCTGAGAGATAAGTGAAATCACAATCCCCATAGCACCATAAGAAAATGAACCAATCGGAGAATGGAAAATCCATAAATTTCGATTTCACACACTCTAAGCTCACGTGAATCAACGGCTGAGGCTCTAACCACCACGGCGGTGGCCCTGAATCCAGGTGCGGATCTGTGAAAAGAATATGCTCAGGAGATTTTGAAGACTTTGCCGGCGGAGGAGTGATAGACATAAACTTCATCGACTGGACTGAAGTAGGAGGCGACAGCAGCGTATGAACCATGAGCAAAGACGATGGCGCAAGGCGAGAGCAAAGCTTGGAGAGTAGATCTGGACGAGCTCGAAGAGGCGGAACTGAGCGAGGTTATTGGATATACTGGTTTAGTATGGTCTAGTTTGGTTTACACATTAATCTTGGTTTATTGTTAATTGTATATAAGTCTCTTGTATAGCTCATTTTACACTTAACAGAAATAAGATTCAATTCCATATTTCTCTTTTCTCTCTCGATTATCATCTTCTTCGATTGAGACCTGAGATTGATTTCTGTTCAACATCAATTCACTAATATGGTATCAGAGCGTTGAGGATCAAACCTCAACCGATTCATGTTCTTCCGCTTCGTTCATCTTCTCCAATCGATCTTCACCGATTGATTTTTTTTTTCCGGCTTGATCTGTCAATCAAGCTCGGATTTCACCAATTCATCTTCATCGAGCCCCAGTCTCATCGAATAGAGCTCCAATTTCTCTGAAACTAGCTTCAATTCTTGTTTTTCTTAGCTTGATTATCAGATTTGAGTGCTATTCTTCTTATTCGGAGACTGTATTTCCTCGATTGATCGTGTTTCCATCTTCTCCGGCTTGATTTGTCAGTCAAGTTTGAATTCAACAAATCACCTTCATCGAGCCCCCAATCTCTCCGAAACGAGCTCCACTTCCTCTGAATCAAGCCTTGATATCGTCATCTCATGGCTTGATTATCAGATTCGAGTTCTTTTCTAGTAAGATTCGAGATCGGCTTTCCTCGATAGTTCTGATTTGTTTCTTCACTTCACGGTCCATATCTGTAGCTGATTCAAGCTTCTCCTTCCGTGTTTCCTGTGCGATGCTGCTTATTTCTCTCCGATTGAGCTGGAATCGATGTCAACGGTGAAACGGCAAGGAAACATCATATCTCGAACAGCTACATCGGATTCGTTGAAGGTTTCATCACCGAAGGTTCTTGATGATCCTTCTGGTTCTTCGTCATCTCGAATTACTTCTGATTGTCCAGGCCAGAGTAATTTTCGAGATTCTTCACCGGATTCACCGGTAATTGCATTTCCTAAGTCTTGCGACAAGCCTTTTGGCTCTTGGTCATCTCGTGTTGCTTCAGATATTTCACGGGAGTTTGGTTTAGCTTCTTGTTCATGGTGCACATATAGTGACGTGGTATGTTGTTTTCCACTCCTCTTGCTCACAGTAGATATAGATTCTGGAATTATCTATGTCAAGTTTGGATGTATCTGCGATGGTGCAGCGATTGATGCGTTCTGGCATTTGGAACGTAGATATTATCAGAGAGAGGGGGAGCTTTGGTTAGGACGCATTAGGCATCAGAATCTTTCTAGACAGGGGGAGAAACTCAAGTTTGTTGTTGATTCATGCTGTTTAGACCTTTGTGAAGCTGATCTTTATGGTTTTCCTCTCTTAGAATCTCTGGATTTTGAAGTAGATGTCATTCTGCTTAATTTTGGAGGATTGCTAGCACTTGCTCCTCTTGCTGATGGTTCATTTCGTGACTTATATGTCACTGACGATGCTGCTTTGGTTCAACATTCAAGCTCCTAGTTTAGTTTGTTCTCTCTTGCCACACATATTTTGGGGCATTTGTTGTCTATTGCTTCATTAGAAGAAGTGTTCAGTTCAGATTTCAAGCCTTTTCCGGTGCTTAGTGCTTCTGTTCTGAATCTCTTATGACTCTCTGCTTGTATTATGTTGATACACAGAGATGTATTTCAGGTGCTTGTTCAGTGTAGAAGAGCAAAGACTTTTGATAGTGCAGTCAGTGCAATACATGACCTTATGCTAAATCAGAGTTTGTCTTTAGTCTCTCTACAACAACAAAGCATGTGTGTATTCAGTAAAAGAGTTGCTTCATCAAGTTCTCTTTCAAGCCAAGAGACATTTGTTTTTTCATCTATACCTGCAACATTGCAGTTAACAGTTCTCTGGTTTGCTTTGGGTTTTCTTGATGAGCAACAAGTGGTGAAACAGTTCCAGTTTTGCCAAAAGTCAAGACAGTCACAAGAAGGTGCTGCCATTTATGTGTCAAAGAAGCTGATTTCAGTTTTCAGAATATGGAACCTTCCTTCATTCCTCCTTTCAATGATGCTTAATGCCAAGGGAAATGGAGAATATGCAAGACAATGGACTGCATTTGACATTGGTTATCAAGCCTTTATAAAAGAACAGAGCCATGAATATGAATTCAGTGGAAAGATCATTACGGCTCATTCTGGTTGGTTCAAGTCTATACTTGATCTCCTCTACTGTTCTTTACCAAGACCACCAGAGGGTTCTTATGATTTCAGTTGATCATTGATTTAAACATTCCCCAGTTCACATGATTTTTTATGTCCTTGCATCTTGAAGGGGAGTATTGGATATACTGGTTTAGTATGGTCTAGTTTGGTTTACACATTAATCTTGGTTTATTGTTAATTGTATATAAGTCTCTTGTATAGCTCATTTTACACTTAACAGAAATAAGATTCAATTCCATATTTCTCTTTTCTCTCTCGATTATCATCTTCTTCGATTGAGACCTGAGATTGATTTCTGTTCAACATCAATTCACTAATAGAGGTAACGGAGGCTGAAGCGCAGAAACCATGCGTGGCGGTGACAGAGGAGATTGTGAAATCTCAGGCCGAGAAGACGTGAACCAGCAGTGCGGAAAGGTGAAGATCAGATGCGGATTTGCGAAGGAAACACGCAGAGCAGCTGCAAGCGGCGGAGACGGTGGATCTGGGGGGGTCAGGAGGAACGGTGAGCGGAGGACTTTCAGACATTAACGTGGCCATCAGAGGCACGGAGGTAGGCTGGAAGGGAAGGACGAAGAACCAGCACGCGCGACGGAGCTTCACGCCATTTGAAACAGGACGTCGGCGGCGGCTTCGTCAAAAAATCGCAAGAGAAGGTCTCCTCCAGCTTAGATGCTGTTTCAGTATGCTATTTTCTTTCTATAATGATATTTAGACATAAAAGGTTGACTTTTCATGTTCTCTCTGATTCTGTGGAGAAGAGAGATTACGGTGAGCAGTTAAAGAAAGAAGAATCTAGGACCATGAGTGTCTGTCAGACATCGCATCAGATTTGTTGATATAATCTGTGAGATTTTTGATGCCACATGCGTTGTTATATTGTTTTCTTATAAAAGTTGATGGACAGATTTTCTGATTTATTGTTTTTCAGAATGGTCCCGGTTATCGACCAGAAGAGTCAAGGCACATACACTCTACTAAGTGCCGTAATTCACACATTTGGGTATGTACCAACAGGAGTAAGGCAAAGGCCAGATGGTCTCATTTAAATTCTGTTTGTTAAATGGTTATTGCTTCCATTAACAGTATAGGATTGTGGTCAATATCATCAAGCCAAAGATGGTGACGGATGGGTCGAACACAAAGGGACTCTAAGCACATAAGGTTAGCATTTCAGTTCTTACTTCCTACTTTGTTTACTGATAATGTTGAGTTAAATCTATTCTTATATTGTCCCGTAGATTGAAATACCACGAGCTTTGGTTTGTGCCGAGAACAAGATCTTTGATGTTTCGGAATTAACTCAAGTGACTTGGATTAGCTTTAAGAGTTTTTACAGCGTGTGAAGATGATGATGATGATGCATATAAACTTTTTTCTTTTTTCCATTGAAGAGAATGGCATGTAGGCCAAACACACATAGACCAAGTTTCCATGTCAACATGGTTCAAACTCATATAATTTCTTTTCTTTTTCCATTGAAGGGAATGACATGTTGGAAAAGACAACACAGAGATCAAATTCAAGCAGGTTCCATGGGATTTTGATGTGGAGATGATGGACGAGGATAAGGAAGAGTTTGAGTTATGGCTTCAACAAGCTATGGCTTCTGGCCTCTTCTGTGAGACACCAAAACGCAGGAAAATCTGGAGTCCTTTCAAATTAACCAAGAAACAATCGCCAAGAACATCGACTTGACCAAAGACCACATCAACGACAATAGCAAGAATCAACAACAACAATGGTCAATGGGGCTCTAATGACTTGTGTTCCTTCCGCCAATGGAAAATGAGCCAAGACCCAAGATGAAGAAAGAGCCCAAAAGGAACCAACATTGTTGCTGATGAAGAAGAAAGTGACGAGGAGCTTGAAACGAGAACATTGAATCTTTGGATCAGTGTATTATTATGTTATACATTTTCTCTGAGAATTGATAAACATAAACAAATTCTCATCTTAGTAGTTTAGATCCATGATCCAATATCTTGGTAATGCTTGGTAGATTAGTTCAACTGTTTTTATCAGTTTTTGTCGAGACGAGAGAGAGGATTTTTTTTTTTAATTGAAATCCTGCTTTCTAATCTTTTGTTTTTGTCTTCTAATTCCACATAGTCACTTTTTACACTAATCTTATCTCAAATTATTTAATTACTATAATTTTTTTTTCTATTAATATCTTTATAACATAATTTTAATTCATAATTTTTTTAATTAAACAATTAGCCTGTGCAAGCGCACAAACCGAACAGTAGTAATAATATAATTTCATTTATTATTTCATAAAGGTTTTAAATTTCTTTACTTCGGAAAGTATAAGAGCCTATAAATTTATATGATAAATATTTTTAAACAGTTTAAAGAAATAATAATACAGTTCCACAAAAATCTTTTAAAAACAAAGTTAAAACATTCCAACGTTCTCTTTGAAATAAAAATATGAATATTGTTATTATTTATTTTCAATATATAATATTTATTTTAAAATTATACAATATTACAAAAGTGTTTAAGATCCAAAATAATATTATATATTTGATTTTTTTTAGGAACTGAATGTATATTTATCTGGAAACTAGATTTGGTGTTATCGTAAGATATTTTTCTTATTTTTAATCGTAAATTAAAGTATACTAGTCATAAAAGTAGTATTAATATGCACTATCGACTATATTTCAGAGAATACGATTGTTTAACTTAAAAAGCAATCAGACTGCCATGAGTCTCATCAACAATAAAAAAGCAATTAGATTTTGTTGTCGTTTCGAAGGTACGAAGCATATTAAATGATCTAAAAAAGCAATTAGATTTTGTTGTCGTTTCGAAGGTACGAAGTATAATAAATGATCTCTAGGCGGTTGATATTTTTGTTGGTATAGATAACGGTTATGATCCAATATATATTGAACCAGGTTATGATCCAATATTATACAAGAGATTTAAACAAATCGATTAATTGTCAAATGATTTTTAGTTATAATATATCAAATTTAACATATTATTAGATTCCAGTCCTAAGTAAAATTCAATTGGAAATTAGCAAATAAGATACATTATCTCGAATGAATGTATTAAAATCCATATATTATATAAAAGATTTAGACCAATTTATTTAGTATCAATTAATTTTGTGTTAAAAAACTTTATCATACGTCCATATTTAACAAGAACCTAATAAACCTATATATGATGCAGCCTCGAAATATTCTAATCTTCTAACAATATATAATCAAAAGGTAATTGCCTATATTTGTACGTTTGGTTTGTTTCGATTTATTCTCTAACACATGTCCCGTCGGATCCAGTCAACGACTCTTTGATTCTCAAGCAATATTCAATAAATCAACGAACCAAGTCATAAATTGAAACCAATATTTTTTTTTTCCGTCTAAAAATATATTCATTCCAAATATAAACCTGTTCAAACTTGAAGCAGGGGAGAAACAAAGGTTCCTGAACAGAGTACAAAGCCCTAAAAACAATAGGGGGGCCACAAAATGCACTTCACATGAGCTAAGCCAGACACTACAAAAATCATGATCCTAAGCAATCACACCAAAAGGGAAAATAACACTACACCGAGGTCGTATTACTTTCCTGCACAAATAGATCCTTAAGCCATCTAGGGGATCCCAATGCGACATATGATTGCCATAGATCATGTTGTCCAACACTTCTTGCAATCAGATTTGCTCCTTTGTTAGTTTCAGGTAATTCCATAATCAATTTCCAACTCTGAATACTGTTGAGAGACTTCAAAAGGGAGTTAGAATAGAACCTAAAAGACGGCCAGGCCTTTGGACGGTTTACTGCACCAATGAGCTCAGCTGATTCTGAAGCAAAGAGAACCCGCACGACTCTAAGGTGTAACATACTCTCTATTGCCCAGCTCAGACCTTCAAACCGTGCTTCCATGTGAGATGTGATACCCACAAAAGACCTTCTGCCATGAACCGTAACCAACCCTTGGTCATTCCTTAGAACCCAGGAAGCTCCACTTGATTGTTCTTTCTTGTTCCAATGGATTCCCACATTACATTTTTGCCAGGAAGATGTCGGCTTCTCCCAACTCTTCGCTTGTCTATGTGTACTTTCAAGATCTCCTCTCACGTCCCTTTGTTGAAGAGCCTGGTTTTGGAGCCATTGCTTTGAATCTTCTCTAACTTTCTCAATAGTTTCAGTTGCTTTGAAAACCTTTCCCTCAAAGATGAGGTTGTTACGGTTTTTCCAAAGCGTTCATAGGATCCATGGTATTAATTTTCTGACCGAGATGGGGATCATGTTTGAGCTATCAACCTCCAATAAGTAAGCAAAATTCGTATAGATAGAGTCACCAAAGCCGTTCTCATGCGTTGGAATGTTAGATAGAGCCCAAACCTGGCGTGCTAGAGAGCAAGTGAACATGACATGATTGGAAGATTCTCCATCAATCCCACATGTATGACATCTCCCATCCATCTTAATGCCTCTTGTAAGAATGTTATCAATCACAGGAAGAGCACCACTGATCATCTTCCAAATGAAAACTCTGATTTTATTTGGTGCCTGCAAACTCCACACCTTTTTCAGAGAATTCGTAGATGGCAACATAAGAGCTTGAGAGTGTGCTTCTGTTTTCTTGAGCTGAGTTGCTAACCAATAAGCTGATTTAACTGAGTATACCCCATTGCGAGTATGAAGCCACACCCAGAAGTCATCCTCATCAATCAAAGACTTAATCTGCATGATCAGCTTTACATCATGATCAAAGAAATGGTACCTGAGTTTATCCCTATCCCACCATTTGGTTGAAACATCTAAGAGGTCTGAGACTCTTAGTTCTAGATCAAACAGGCTCTGTTTACGCAGAGGAGCTCTCATCTGATCCTCAAGGATCCATTTATCAGTCCAAACCATTAAAGATTGGCCATCTCCCACCATCCTACGAAGCCTTTGGATAGTAGATCCCTTCCATGTAGAATGCTCCTCCAAATGTAAGAAGGCCTTGCACCCATATTAGCCTCTAGGAAGGATTCTCCTTCAAAGTACCTGCTTCTTAGGAACTGAGAACATAAACACTCATGATCTTGCACTATTTTCCATGCTTGCTTCCCCAACAAGGATTGATTGAAAAGCTGAAGATCCTTGAAACCAATGCCCCCCAAGTCCTTAGGTAAACAAAGCTTTTCCCATGAAAGCCAGTGTACCTTGTTCTTGCTTTCCATAGCGTTCCACCAGTAGTTGGACATCGCTGAGGTAAGGTCCTTGCATGTGTTCTTTGGCAGTTTGAAACAAGTCATAGCATAAACTGGCAGCACCATAGCTATGGATTTGAGTATGACTTCCTTACCCCCTTGAGACACCATCTTTGCATAATACCCCTTCAGCCTTCCTTTCATGTTCTCACTTATATATTCTAATAACTCACTCTTTGATCCACTGAAACATTCAGGAAGACCGAGATATTTCCCAACTCCACCTTCACTTTCAATTAACAGGGACTCTTTTATCAAGATTTTCAGACTGATATCCACTTTGTATCCAAAGGTGATTGCTGATTTTGCCACATTGATAGTCTGTCCAGTTTATTTCTCATAACTCTGTAGAATCTGCTGGATGATAAAACATTCCGATAGGTCTGCTTTACACATAAACAGAGTATCATCAGCAAAAAGAAGGTGGTGAATCATCGGACCTATAGTTGAGAATCTGATTCCGGAGATCAGTCATATATCCGCAGCTTTGTTCATCAGGTAAGTGAGTCCCTTCGTACACAAGGCAAAGAGAAAGGGTGATAGTAGATCACCCTGTCTCAAACCTCTCTTTGGCGTCACCAGCCCATGAGCTTGACCATTTAAAAGCACTGAGTAAGTAACCGAATTTACACACCACATAACTTGATCAACCCAACGTCTGTCGAATCCTAAAGCCAGCAGAAGAGCTTCCAAATAACACCACTTCACACGGTCATAAGCCTTGGACATATCAGTTTTTATAGCCATGAATTCCTTGGATATGGTTGGATGAGTTCTGAGGCTGTGGATGGCTTCATGTGCTATGATGATGTTGTCTGAGATGAGTCTCTCGGGCACAAAGGCTGGTTGATTAGGATACACTATCAAGTAGAGCCAAGGTTTTAAACGGGACACTATAATCTTGGACACTGCTTTGTACAACACAGAGCAGAGACTTATAGGGCGCTGATCAGACATTAAGCTTGAGTTAGCCACCTTAGGGATTAAACAAATGTGAGTGTAGCTCCAATCCCTGGGAAACTCACCAGTAGAGAAAAATTCTTGTATCTATGATGTTACTTGATCTCCAACTATGTCTCAATACTGCTTGTAGAATATTCCAGTCATACCGTCAGGCCCTGGTGCACTATCATTCTTTACTGAGAACATCGCAGCTTTAACCTCCTCCTTAGTGACCTCCATCAGTAATGAAGAATTGATCTCTGGTGTCACCTTGGTTGGAAGATCCTCTAGGAAGGAAGTACTTGTGACTGAGCACGATGACTGGAACAAATTGGTGAAATACTGAGATGCTACTTCACCTTTTGAGGCCTCAGCATATTGGAGAATCCCATTCTCATCCATGAGACTTATCAAATTATTTTTGTTCCTAGCTGCCTTCACAGATGCGTGGAAGACCTTTGTATTTTTGTCTCCTTGGTTTGCCCACTGATCACGGCTTTTCTGCTGCCAGTAGCTACACTCCTCATAATAGGCTCTGACCAGTTCCTCTTTTAAAAATGTCATTCTGTTAAAACAAGTTTTCAGAGCTGAGTACTCACCCTCCAACTCACACTGGATTTTATCAATCTTGTTTCTGGAGTTCATGGGATTACTTCTTTTCCAAAGACTGAGCTCCTTCCTGCACTTCCTGATTTTAACAGAGATTGGTTCAGCGAATAATCCTTTGTTCTCATTCCAAGCCTTTTCAACAACCTCCTTGACTAGAGGTTTGTGCAACATCCTCTTGTCAAATCTAAAAGAGCCTCTGTATTTTTCTTGAGAAGCTGCCAAACTTAGAAGAACAGGTCTATGGTCAGAGCCTCTCTTGTCTAGGAAGGTTTGATTCGAAGCAGGATACTTCTTGAACCACTCTTTGTTGCCAAAAGCTCTATCCAATTTACTCTGAATCCAAAGATCACCTCTTCTTCCTCCCCACGTAAATCCATTTCCTGTGCTAAAAAGCTCCACCATGTTACACCCTTGCAGCATATCAAGGAATGGTTGAAAGGTTGCCTCACTCCTCTTAGGACCTCCCAATTTTTCCTCATTGTTCTGAATTTCATTGAAATCCCCCAGCATGCACCATGGACCTTTCTTCTGAGCATTTATATGAAGAAGACGCTCCCAAACCAAAGGCCTAAGCTTAATGATTGGGTTGCCATAAACCAAGGAAATCGAAAAAACTTTTGCTCCATAATGTACATCTATGTCCATTACATTTTTATCTACAAACAGAAACTTAAGCTTACAAGAGTTTTTCCAAAAAACCGCCAAACCTCCACAAGTGCCTCTAGGATCCACAGTATATACAGAGTCATATCCTAGCCACGCTTGAAGATCTACCAACACATCCCTTTTGTTCATTGTCTCCATTAAAAACAGTATCTCTGGAAAATGCATTTTACGCATTTCCATTAGACGAGGAATTGTCAAGTTCTGCGCCCGGCTCAAACCCTGACAATTCCAAGAGATGATGCTCATTAGATGAGGGACGGTCCATCATTTGGGACCACCTATTTGTGCTTCCGCTTCAAAGCTTGCGAGTCTTCAGTCTCTTGGATGCTTGCTTTCCTTTTCTCATTTAACACTAGCACCGCTTCTGCACAAAGTGCATCAATCTCAGAGTCACTCTTAGGACGGAACTCTCCTTCCTCCTTATGCTTCCTACGAGAGCTGTACGGCCTGTTTCTTGGTTTCCTCTTCTTCTTGATAGCCCCGGACAGGCTAGACCCACTGGGCCCTGCACTGTATTCCGTTGAGCTTGAATCCGTGAAAACACCGAGGGTCCCTGAAGCGCTAGAGTTTGACAAGATGAGTCCAAATCCATTAGTCTTGTCTTTATCAAAGCTCCCGCATTGATGGCACTACTCATCAGTTTTTCAGCAGTTGGGATATTGCGGTCTGACCCTGATGAGGCATCTGAGGAGTCATAACCGAAGACAATTCTCTTTCCCTTGTTAAGATCTCTAGTGACAACTGTGGGAGCTTGCAACCTTAGAACAGTTTTTTGCGAGACAGGGTCACTCTCCGCTTCACGCACCGAACTCTTAACACGTTCCTCCCTGATTTTTCTTTCCTCACCACTAACTACTAAAAGGTACTGTCTCATCCCCTCAAGTACCTCAGCAACAATTTTAGGGGTCCCAAGAACTGGATGTAACCCCACTTGACTCTCTTTTAAGACGCCAAAGAGAGGGTCTTCCTTCTTAATCACTAGCTCGACTTCTTTCTCCTTCACTGATCCTTGCTTTTTGGAGATACTTGCAATCTCTTTTTCTTTGATCAGTAATGGACACAGCTCTCGCTCATGAGTCATACGTTGGCATTTGTAGCAGCGTTTTTGAACTCTCTCATAGTAAAACTTAAGCTCCACCTTATCACCTTTAGCCCTTTAGGCAAGGTAATGATTCTAGATTTTCTGAGAGGCTTCGACACATTAAACATAACTTGCACTCTGACATAAGTGTTGCTCTGTGCCTTCTCCGGGTCGAAGGCCACCGTCTTTACTTCTCCAATAATCTCCCCTAACGCTGTTATAGCAGCTTCTGTATAGTAATTCACTGGGATGTTCTTGATCTGAACCCAGAGAAGCACAAACTGTAAGTAGTCAGGGGGAGGTGATTCAACCCATCTGTCAATCGCTATTCCGTATTCATTATAGGAGTGATGTCCCTTAGCAAGGACCTCCTCCATATCATACTCATTCCTGAAGATAAACTGGAATCTTTCATTAGAAAGCGCTATTCCACGGCAACGCTCGTATTTTTGCCATTTGCGAGGCATATCCAGGATCAAGCTAGAGATATCCTGGCACGGTGGGGTAAGCAAGCGACCAATCAAACTCTTCGCGTTCCTCTCACAGGAACTATATTGAGGAAGATCCTGCAGAACAAAGGGTTCTTCATCTTCATCTTCCAATGACATAGCCATCAGAGCCTTGTCCATAGCCGCCGACATCTTGACGGAGTAAGGATGCCAAGGTATGCAGAAACTGGCCTGAGAAAAAGCCAAGAAATCTTCTAAATCAAAATCCCTTCGGTAGAAACACTCGAGAGATCCCAAAGCCAAGAGAACTAAATCGATAAACCAGCTTCTTCACACACAGATCTTAAGATAGAAATCTCCCACCGCTAAGAAATTTCTGGAGTTCGAAGACAAACTTCACCTCAAACAGAAAGCCCTAAAACGAATGGAGGAGATTAAAATATTTTAGATATTTTCAACTTCTGGATGGATGAGATCTAAAGAGAACTATTCCTTCTAGACAAAAGCTCTACTATTCAGAGAATGAAATACTCTGACTCAAGTAGAGAGACTTAAGCTCACAAATGAGAGACGAAAAAAAAGATAATATGGCCAACTCTGATTGAAACCAACATTTAAATAACCAAAAATGTTTACTTTATTGAAAATTAAAATCCGAGTCTTACAAGAAAACCGAACCAAATGAAATAGTCATATTATGAAACGAAAAACACATAAGTCTTAACAAAACAAAAGAAACGCCAAAAATAAAAGAAAGTCTGCTTTCCCAAAACAAAAGTAATGAAATCCAAAGAAAAAAAAATAAAAATGAAAATAAATAACTAAACTACAATATTTATAAAATAAAAATCAAAACTAAACCAAATATATTATATTCGCAATATTATAAAATTGATAAAATTTAAATATAAACAAAATATTTGCGCTAAAATCCAAATATAATAAACTTCACATTTAACTAAACTAATGAAATCCAAAGAAAAAAACAATAAAAATGAAAACAAATAACTAAACTATAATATTTATAAAATAAAAATCAAACCAAATATAATAACTTTGTAATATTATAAAATTGATAAAATTTAAATATAAACAAAGTATATGCACTAAAATCCAAATATAATGAACTTCTCATTTTACTTATATGAACCCCAACCAATATTAACCTAAATAGATTAGTATTAATTATATAATAAAAATTATGTGTTATGATTTATTAGAATTTTTGTTATTAAAATATAATAATCAAAGTATTAATTATATAATTAAATGTAAACCCCAGTTTAGATTAAAATAAATTTGAATATCGTAAAAAATAATTGAAACCAAAAACAAGAAAACAAGTATATTCAAAAGTAACAAAAAAATATTAAAACTCAAATCATATATCTTACACCTTAATATTTAAAATCTACACAAAACAATATAGTTTTTTAAATGTATATTATAAAGTTTAAATTTATAATAAAAACATATGCGCTCAACACATATAAAACATAGTATAGATTTAAAATAGCTTCTGATAAGTGTAAGTGGGAGTTACAAACTAACACTTATCAGAAGAGTACTATTCAACGTCCCATCAAATTTTTAGAACGACAAAATATCAAAAACAGTAATACTTTAGTTAGATATATCCTCTTTCAAAAATGCGGCCATATTATCGTGTTTGTGACCGTAAAATCACTAAACGGAAGTTAATCGCCGTGATTTAAGTCAATTCGGCACAACTAATCGCTAGATAATTAATCAAAATTAATCATCCGTCTAATATGATCAGATATTTTAAATCGAAGATTAGCTAGCCGATTTATTTTAAATTTTAACTAAGCTTAAGTCCAAAATATATAATGGGACACGACTTATTAAAACCTGTGATAAATACGTCATGATGCAGAGGAGCTATATTTATACAATCAGTTTTGGCCTCAGTTTTGACTACGTGGTGTATAAAGTTTAGCAAATTTCTAAACAAGAATATGTCCAATAACTAAAAAAAGATAGAGATATTATGTGAGTTTTTTTTTTTTTTTTTTGTCAATAAACTATGTGAGATTATCCTTCCTATATTATGAAAAGGATCCCAAAACAAAACTAAAAAGTTCATTACATGCGTCCGTCCTTAATTTTGTTGTGTTCCATATCATAAGGTATTAGCAAAGTTCAGCGATTTCTTTTTTCGCTCAGGTCTCTCTGAGTGTGATAGAGGGTTTGGTCCCTTATCTCCTTCCCTTCCTCTCTCGTTTTTGAGTAGAGCTCTTTGAACCGGCATTCACTGCTACGGTATTATTTTTGGCATTCTGCCATATCTTTATTTCCTCTTTTAGTCCCCATTATCACCTCTTGCCTTTTTGCCCTCAGACTTTATTCTGAAATCTTAGAAATATGGCAAGTCAGAAGATATTTTCCAAAGATTACGCACAAATCTCCAGCAATCTTGCCTCGCCATTGATTGATCCCCTTCCAAAAAAAGCTTTTCCTCGTCGTTTCTGGCTGTCAACGTTCTCAACTCCGGCGTCATCCATGGCTGACTCTCTGCAAAACGCGCTCAAGGCAATGAAGATCATTGACGATGAACCGATCACCCTTCCCGATGACCCTCGTTTCAGAGTTTATGATGAAAACAAGTGCAGTCTGTTGGGTAGACTGTTAAACCCTGAGGTGCAATCCATGTCTCGGATGATCGACTTCATGCCTGGTCATTGGAAGGTGTCTGGACGAGTTCGTGGTATAGCGTTATCTAGAGATAAGTTCCAGTTCATTTTCGATAGAGAAGAAGACCTCCAGATGGTTTTAGATGAACGCCCGGTGTCATTCAGACACTGGACTATGCTTTTGGAACGATGGGAAGAATCGCCTCCAGATGATTTTCTGACAAAGTTTGAGGTTTGGGTCCGAATTAGAAATATCCCCTGCAACTTCTACACCATGGAAACCATGAACACACTAGCCAAGGCGGCAGGGAAGGTAATTGAAGTTGCTTACGATCCAAAGATGTCGCAGACAACAGACTTTATTAGAGCAAAAGTCCTGTTCGATGTTGCTAAACCGGCCTTGGAAAAGAAGCAGCTTAATCTCCCTACAGGGGATTCGGTTATCATCTCTTACGAGTCTGAGAAGCTACGGAAAAAGTGTAATCACTGTTACCGGCTTACTCATGATAAAAACCATTGTCCCCTGTTAAATCAACAAGCCACTGTTGCATCCTCTCGGCCACTCAACTCTCAGCTTTCGGGCGTTCCTGAAAGAAGCACGAAGATGGTGGAGCAGGAGAAACAACGACCATTGTTTGACGGTCCTCCTGGGTTTCCTCCTCTATTTCCTGAACTTTCAGGGGAAAAAAGGAACATGGCACTACAGTACATTTCTCACGCCGATGATTCTGAGAGAAGAGTCCGTATCCAAAGAATTCAACAGGCTATTGAAGAAGAGAAAGCCTCTGAAGCCAACCATATGCCTCGGTTCACTACGGATCTGCATAAGGAAAAAGGTATGGTTTTCGGATATGGTGAAAACCAGAGAGGCCTCATATCGATCACGAGCAAGCTTCCCACTGAAACTGTTTCGGCTCCTATGAGAAACAATGGCAAAGACCTTGAGGAAGTCTCTTCGAATCATAGCTCCTCTTCGCCACTGAGCACCAAAAGTACTACGGTATTCCAAGTTGGACAATCTGACTTTGGTTTAGATCCCGGTACTTCCGGTGCTCAACGCAAGCGTAGAGGTCGTCCTCCGCCTTGGCAACGCAGGCTTCGCAACAAGTCTTCTACACGCCAAGTTAAGGATGACAAGTCTGGATCATCAACTCCTGCGGATGGAAACTCTAAACGTAAAGCAGAATCACCAAGCTTTGGTCTCAATAAGAAAGCAAACACCTCCAACCTCAACCTTCCGGTGGCTTCCGTATTGAAGCCGCTGCCTCCCCAATGAGCATCTTGAGCTGGAACTGTCAAGGGATGGGAAACCCCGAAACAGTTCGTCACTTAAAGGGAATGCGTAGGAAGTATTTCCCTGATTTTTTGTTTCTCATGGAGACTAAGCAAAAGTTTTGTTTTATGGATAATTTGAAATCGAGTTTGTGTTATGATGAATTGATTACTGTTGAACCTATTGGTCTTAGTGGTGGTTTAGCAGTAATGTGGAAGAGTTGTTACAATGTGGAAGTCTTAGCCCGCGACAAAAGAATCATTGACCTCAAAGTGTCGTTGGGCACACTTTCTTTCTTTATTACGTTTGTTTATGGCGATCCGATAAGAGCTAGACGACAAAGAGTTTGGAATCGTTTGGCTGACATCGGCCTTAGTAGGGATGAGGCATGGATACTTGCTGGTGATTTTAATGAACTGTTATCACACGATGAAAAGCTCGGAGGCTCTACCCGAGAAGAATCTACGTTTTGGGGTTTTAGAAACATGGCACAAAATTGCAAAATCAGAGAGATGAGAAGCTATGGTAATTTTTACTCATGGGCTGGGTGGCGTGACAGCGTATGGATTCAGTGTCGCTTGGATCGTTCATTTGGGAACGACGGCTGGTTTAATCTGTTTCCTAGAGCCAGCATGGAATACCTGGAGATGTGGGCCTCGGATCATCGCCCTATTAGAATTACATTTGCCTTTGAGGGAGAAGCTGAGAGGAAAGGGCGCTTCTACTTCGATAAAAGGATGGTAAAAAAGCCAGGATTTGCAGAGATAGTTAAAGAAGGTTGGTCGGGTATGGGCTCAGAAGGTCTGAGCGTGATGGACAGAATCATTAAATGCAGAAAAGAGATTTCGAAATGGAAAAAGCGAGCAGACATGAATTCAAAGGACCGCATCTCTCGCCTGAAAAATGCACTGGAACAAGAGGTAGCGAAAGTATCTCCAAATCATTCGCTTATGCAAAACATAAAGAGAGAGCTCACTCTTGCATACCGTGAAGAAGAAGTGTATTGGAGGCAGAAGTGCAGAAAACAATGGTTGAAAGCAGGGGATATGAACACTAAGTATTTCTTTAACTGCACTAAGGGTAGAAAGCTTCAGAACAGGGTACTGATGCTCCTGGACAATCAAGGACAGGAAAACTTCTCCGAAGGAGCTAAAGGTCACATTGCGGTGGAATATTTCAGGGAACTTTTTATGAGTTCTAACCCCACAGACCTTGATTCGCTTTTTCAGGGCTTTAATCCAAGGGTCTCTGCGGAGATGAACTCTGCTCTCACAGCTAGAGTGTCTGACGATGAAATCAAACACGCAGCCTTCGCGGTAAAGGGTAACAGTGCACCCGGTGAAGACGGCTTCACAGGTTTCTTCTACCAGAAACACTGGCCGGTTGTTGGGCAAGCCCTTACTGCCGAGATCCGCAGTTTTTTTGATTCTGCTATATTGCCCGAAGGCTGGAACCACACCCATCTTTGTTTGTTACCGAAGATCCCGAAGCCAACTAGTATGAAAGACATGCGACCCATCAGTTTATGTTCGGTCCAATACAAAATTATCTCGAAGATCCTATGTGACCGTCTCAAATGTTTCCTCCCGGATATTATATCAGAAACTCAAGGAGCCTTTGTTTCGGGTAGACTCATTTCGGATAATATCATCATTGCTCATGAGATGGTACATGGTCTGCGTACTAATGATTTTGTTTCGGATGAGTTTATGGCGGTTAAAACCGATATGTCTAAAGCCTATGATCGGGTGGAGTGGAACTTCTTGGAGTCTCTCCTTGAGAAAATAGGTTTTGATCATGTCTGGATTCGGTGGATCATGGGGTGTGTCAGCACGGTATCATACTCGGTGCTTCTTAATGGTGCTGCTCATGGATTTATTAAACCTGAAAGAGGTCTCAGGCAAGGAGATCCTTTATCTCCCTTCTTGTTTATCCTGTGTGCTGAAGCGCTGGTTAATTCTCTTAATGAATCTGAGGCTGCTGGTCGGATACATGGCATTAAACTCAATCATTCGAGTCCCTCGGTGCACCACTTGCTTTTCGCCGATGATAGTCTTCTCATGTGTAAGGCATCTGTGTTGGAAGCGAACGAAATTGTCAAGTGCTTGAAAATGTATGGTGACGCCTCAGGTCAAGAAATTAATAAGCTCAAATCTTCTATCATATTTGGTTCTAAAGTCACAGAAGCTGTTAAAGAGGAGGTTAAACAGTCCCTTGGAATAGCAACAGAGGGTGGTGAAGGCAACTATCTAGGCTTGCCGGAATGTTTCAGTGGATCGAAGAGGAAGCTCTTGAGCTTTCTTAAAGAGAAGCTTACTGGCAGGTTAAATGGTTGGTATTCTAAGTCTCTATCTCAAGGCGGTAAGGAAATTCTTCTGAAATCAGTGGGCTTAGCACTTCCGGTCTTTGCCATGTCATGTTTTAAGCTACCGAAAGAGGTATGTGAGAAGTTAACAAGTGCAATGATAGAGTTTTGGTGGAGTAGCAAAACTTCAAGGAAAAAGATTCCATGGGTAGCTTGGAAGAAACTTTGTAAACCCAAAGATCAAGGTGGCCTCGGTTTCCATGATATAGCTAATTTTAATCAAGCTCTTCTTGGAAAACAGGCTTGGAGGATATTAACTCAACCAGAATCTCTAATGGCAAGAGTTCTGAAGCACAGGTATTTTAAAAACTCATCCTTCCTCCAATGTGGTACAGGTACGAGACCTTCATACGCCTGGAGGAGTATTATACATGGCCGAGAACTCCTGAAAAAAGGCCTGATTTGGGATATTGGTGATGGGAAGGATACAAAAATATGGACAGATAAATGGATATGGGATGGCTCTGCTCGTCCACCTCAGTACAACGACAATGCAGTAATTTAGTTATCACAGAATGTCTCGGACCTTCTAATGGATAACTCAGGGCAATGGAACATGCGTCTGGTTCAAGAAACCTTCACGGTCGGAGATGCATCTCTCATCTTAAGCTTAAAACCACGATATCAAGAGAAGGATAAACTGATATGGGGAGGTGACAAATCAGGTGTATATTCATCCAAAAGTGGGTATAAGTTGCTGGAAAACCTTCTTTACTTACAGACGCCCATGAACCTGCGCACCTCACCTATTGAGCAAAAGCTGTGGAGGGACCTATGGAAAAGCAAAACTACCCCGAAGCTTAGACACTTTCTATGGAAAGCTGTGGCAGGTGCCTTACCGGTAAAGGAAAGACTGCGTAGCCGTGGTATAGCGTTAGATACGACATGTTCGTCATGCAACTCATTGAGTCTGGAAACCATTTGTCATACCCTCTTCATTTGCGAGGTGGCACAGGAGACATGGCGACTATCCAACATTCCACCCCCTGCAGGTGGCTTCTCTCCAAACTCAGTATTCCTAAACCTGCACTATCTTATGTCCTGGGCTAAAAAACAGAGTAATTCTGAGTCTAAGAAGCTTCTCTTCCCTTGGATCTTATGGCATCTATGGAAGGCCAGGAACGCGATAGTCTTTGAAAACACTAAATATGCTCCTGGCTCAATCATATCCAAAGCTCAGGAGGATCTCAATGACTGGATAGCTGCCAATGAAGTTGATTCAGGCGAGAATGCAGGCCAAACATCCATGGTGCATCCACTTCAGTGTGAACGAGTTAAATGGCAATGCCCTGAGGCTGGGTCCCTAAAATGTAACGTAGGGGCTGCTTGGGATGAATCATCAAGGACAGCAGGAGTATCCTGGATAATCCGTGACCATGATGGGAAGGTTATTCTTCACGGTCGTCACTCCTTTTCTCCGGTCCACTCAAGCCTAGAAGCGGATATACAGGGGATGACATGGGCAGTTTCATCTGTAGCTTCAATGAGATTCACAGACATGTCCTTTGAAACTAGCTCGATACCATTGCAAAACATGTTGCTCAATAATCACAGGTTTCCTTTGCTCCAACATCGAGTACGGCAATTATATGGTCTGCTTCAATACTTCAATTCATGGAAATTGTTCCATACGTCCACTCTATGCAACAGGCCGGCCCTTGCTATTGCGGACAGTGGTATCACAACATCTAGACGACACTCTTACATCGCTCGTTTAGGCCCTTCCTGGCTGGATTCACAGCTGGCTGATGAAGCTAATAATCACTCTCTCAATGTGTCTTAACCACCGGTGTTACCTTGCAGCTCTCTAGTTGCTGCAGTCCTTACCTTCTCTATGCACTTTGAGAAGGGCTCCACAGGAATGGTGGTCTTCGTTTCTCCCACATCTACTGATGTTGGTTTTTACTTTGGTTCTATTTAAGTCTTTGTCATTTCTTTTCCCTCTTTGTAAACAATAGAGGCAAAACTCAAGTTATAATACAACATAAAGTTTCAGTGTTAAAAAAAAAAACTAAAAAGTTCAGTTTGTGGACCCAGGACAATTCAAAGCCGTCAAACCTAGAAGCTCAATCTAGGTTTTTTTTTCCTGACATCACTCAATCTAGGTTTCGCGGTCAACTCTGTTACGGTCAGGGGTGTTTTTGATTAAAGTAAAAAGTTTGAGCTTCTTTGTTGATATTGTCTCTGTACGTACGAAACAAAACAAAAGTGATTAGCAATCCCGAGCCTGGGGTCCCAGTTACCTTGTCGCCATCCTCAGAGTCACTAACACTCACCTGGAATTGAATCTTCTTTATCATCCAACTTGGGACTGAGTGAGTGAGAGAGCAAGCTTCATTTTTTTTCATACATACTCTTCAAGATGAATTGCCTTCAGAATCTTCCCAGGTATCTTCTTTCAGAAATTTATCTTTCCCCCGTTGTTCATTTGAGTTCTTGATTCGACTTGATTTCTGAGTGTGTTGATCGTCACTGATTTCAGATCTTCAGTCACACCTTTGTTGGCCTTTGTGGGCAATCAGAGAGATCCTTCTTCAACTTCTTTGAAGATGCTGGTGCACACTACTTCCATCTATTACTCCATGGATTAAACAAAGATTCAATCTTCCTGTTCTTAACTTTCTTGAAACTCCTTTTACAGCTACCGATCAAAGCCTATGATCCTAAATGTCGACTTGTTTTACAGGTAGATTGGTAGTTTAATGGTCACAGAATGTTTACAAAACATTGTTTATTTATTTGTTGATTGCTATGTTTGAAGCTAGTGGAACATATATTAATTTTGAGTGTAGGCGGTATCAGATTCAAAATCCAGCGCAGAGATGAGTGATGTTTCAAAGGAGGAAGAGAAATCTGATGAATATAGCCAAGACATGACTCAAGCTATGGGTGCTGGTATGTTCTTACAATGGAAACATTTATAATGGAACTCGTTCTTGTCTGATAATTGATTGTAATCGGCAAACTAACCTTTCTTGTTCTCCTTAATCATGCATTTCAGTCACTGATTGGTTACTAAAGTCTTTTCACTTCAGTTTTAACCTACAGGCACGAGTTAGGAATGAACTACACCTTCATTCGTCAAGATTTAGTTGTCGGATCTTGCTTACAGGTTTTATTTTTATCCCTTTGTTAAACATTTGACATTTGAAATTTGTGTTACTATCTGCTCTGCTTGTTTGCTTAGACTCCTGAAGATGTGGACAAGCTCCGTAAAATTGGGGTTAAAACCATATTTTGCTTGCAACAAGATCCTGACTTGGAGTATCCTTCCAATGTCCCTCTTTTTATGTTCATTTGTAATGATCATTTCAAGTTTCCTTCGGTTTGAGTGAGGAAGAATGATCTGCAGAGTGCCTTGACCAGTACTTTCCAGATATTTTGGAGTAGATATAAGCAGCATTCAAGCATACGCCAAGACTTTTACTGATATCCAGCATATTCGGTGCGAAATAAGGTAAACCTTTTGGTGTAATGCAACAGGTCCATGATCTGTTAAGTTTGTGCGTTTTGATAACTTGGCTGTGAATTTGTCATTGATTGACAGTAACTAGTGGGATATTAGTTAAGCATATTAAAGTAGGAGAGTAAATCTTTGGTGTAACAGAGACTTTGATGGATTTGATTTGAGAATGCGTCTTCCTGCCGTGGTTAGTACACTGTACAAAGCTGTTAAGCAAAATGGAGGAGTTACATACGTGCACTGCACTGCTGGAATGGGAAGGGCTCCTGCTGTTGCGGTATGTTGCATAAACCTGACACTGTACTCTTGGTTGCAGATAGTTGTTGTCACAATTATTGTGCTTCTTTGGTTGACTAATGAAGGAATGAACAAATGTTGACTTTTTGCTGACTAATACTGAGAAGGGGTAATAATTTTAAATACAGTTGACATACATGTTCTGGGTGCAAGGCTATAAACTTATGGATGCTCATAAACTACTTATGGTAAGATGCTAATGTACTTCTGTTTTCTGTTCCCTACACATGATTTTCCTGATACACTAGTGTTACTGCCTGTTAAAATAATGAAAGAAACTTGGGGGATTATATGAATCGATGTTTATCAGTTTATGACAACTGGAATTCTAAACCAGTTGAGTCACATTTTGTAGTAATATATACTTAGAAAATAGCACTCAAGACAAAATCTTGGGTTAGTTCATTGTATATTATAGTATCTCTACATCTTTTTTAACTAGGCACACGTAACACTGGTCTAAGCAATCCATCTCTGACAATTTATGGCAGGGCAAACGAACGTGTTTTCCGAATCTGGATGCTATCAGAAACGCAACAATTGATGTTGTGAGTCAACGATTCTTTAACTTTCAGAATGCTTGCACATATGTTTGTAGCTTCTCAGATTCATTTTCTAGCATAAGTTACAACAATTGTTGATTAGTTCCTTGATTCCTGATTATTGTTTTTTCGGGTATATACGGACATAAAAGCTTACAGGACTCAAGAAGAAGACTGTTACTCTGACACTGAAAGACAAAGGGTTCTCCACAGTAGAAGTTTCTGGCCTTGACATCGGATGGGAACAGGTGAATATTGCTTATTATAAGTCAAATGAAATATCTTCTTGATGCATTGGTTTTATAAATATGGTGTGTCATATATGATTGAAAGCTAGGATGCACATTACTCACCATCTTTCGCCTCTATACAGAGGTTACCTCTGACACTGAACAAGGGAACAGGGTTCTGGAGCTTGAAGAGAGAATTGCCTGTGAGTAATCTTAATGAACTAGAAAGCTTAGTGTCTGCATCATGTTATCATTTTCCGACCACGGCTATGATTCTGAAACGCAGGAAGGCCAGTTTGAATATAAATATATCATAGATGGTGAATGGACACACAATGAGGTCGAGCCGTTTACAGGACCTAACAAAGATGGTCATATCAATAATTACGTAAAAGTAAAATGTCTCTTTCTCTTAACACGGAACAAAGTTTTGATGAATGAGTTAGTGCTGTAATTGTTGCTGTTTTATTGAAACAGGTAGTGGATGATCCAATTAGCGTGGATGGTACAACTCGGGAGAGGTTATCGAGCGAAGACCCTGAGCTTTTGGAGGACGAACGCTTGAAACTAATCCAGTTTTTGGAGACTTGTTCTGAGGCAGAAGTTTGAGAGTTGAGAGCATCCTTTGTAACTCTGTGAATGTACCCTTTTACTAGTAACAATAAAAATGCTTTATGTTGTTGGTGTTACGGAGGTGGTATTGAACACAGTAATTTAATGGATTTAGATGTATTTTTAAAATACATTAAAATACACTGTTATTGAATTGTGTATTTGATAAAAATGCATTAAAATACCTTGTTATTGGATTAGTGATTTTTTTGTTTCCGGCAAATTCAAATTTTATTAATATATAAAAGATTACATAGTAACAATATCAAAGACATTACAGAATTAGATCAACACATTTATTACATATATTGAGAAAAACACAGCAGAAGGGAGTTTAACGATGCTTTCCAAAGAGTAGTCTTACTCGCTAATCGATCATAGAATCGATTATTGTCCATCTTCATATTTGATTTTTCTCTAATGTGATTTGAATGCAGCATCTTTTGACTGAACTTTCTTTGAACAAAACACATCTTGAAATCTGATGTGTTGCAATGTAATTCTGAAAACAAGACACATTGATACCAACACTTCCGTATCAAGATCTTTTTGATGAAACTTGTCTTTGAATCTTGTTTCCTTCTTGTAATGAATCTATGCCAAGGTGGTTTTCGTGGTGGTCGTTGATAACATAACAAATCCGAAAGGATCGTTGTTAATCGCCAAGACATCATTGGATTACAACGATGTTCGGGAACCATCACAAAACTAAACATTAATGTTAGTTTTGACAATCTTTTGGTAAATAATACCAAACATACCTCGGCATAGACACCGTAATTATGAACCGTCGTTGAAGAATGTTAGTGATTTATTGAATGTAATTTGTAGTATTTTGATATTGATTTGAATTTTGTTAGATTTCTTTTATAATGGATTGTATTGTATTTTTCTTTGTAAAACATGAGTAAACAAATCGGAGCTTTTGGGTCTGTATTTTGAAGAATTTTCAGATCAACATCCTAATAAAAACAAAAAGGCAATCTGGAAACGGGAAATGCTTCAATGGAAGCACCTCCTTGATTGAAACAGAATTGCAGGACCCGATTTTGCAGAGAGAGACATGGCCAGCGAAGGAGGCGAGAGAACGGCGAGAGGTGGCAAGGATATCGTCGACGCCATATTCTCGACCTAATGGAATGGTTTATGTTGCTCTTTCGTATTTTTAATTCACAAACTCTGGTTTCAGCCACAACCTGGCAACGAACACCGTCGCTCATCACCCTTGTAAATGACGAACCCGACCCTAAATACATCATTGAGAAGTTCAAAAAGGCTTGCCAAAAGGAATTGATCCGGAACATAGCCGTCTATGAGAGAACCGTTCGCCGTCTCGCGGCAGCGAAGAAGTTTGAGTGGATAGAGGAGATCCTGGAGGAGCAGAACAAGTACCTTAACATGTCAAAAGAAAGGTTCATGGCAAGGATTATTACTCTACGGACGAGCCGGTATGTTTGAGAATGCACAGAAGGTATTTGATGAAATTCCTGCTATAAACTGCAAGAGATCAGTGTTGTCTTTCAATGCTTTGCTAAATGCGTGTGAACTCCAAGAAGTTCGATTTGGTTGAAGGTATCTTCAACGAGCTGCCAGGTAAACTCTCGATCCAACCAGATATTGCATCTTACAATACTCTGATCAAGGGATTGTGTGGGAAGGGTTCCTTATCCGAAGCTGTTGCGTTGATTGATGAGATTGAGTCTATGAATGCGTGTTAAATAATATATTATTAGTTTAAGAAGGTAATGGTGGGTTTTGTGTCTATGAAAACGTTTGGCTGAGTCAAGCATCGTACCAGTTTTGGTGAAACTTTTCAAAGTACTTCGTTTAGTATGTCAATCCATTGGAGTAAATTCAATCTGTAAGAGGAACTCAGACGGATTGAGAGTTTGTCTGTCTTAGCTGCTATCATAACTGTATTGCTAACATACTTCAACTTTCGGTTATAGATGATCCATCTATTACGTACTGATGGCATGTCCGCAAAGTCACAAACTCTTTGATTACTACAGGTACCCGAAAATGTTAGAGAGGAACATGACAAGGAAAAGGATAAATACGGAAGAAAGAAGGACAGAGTGCGAGAAAGAGATCATCGTAAGAAAGGGTCAGCTGATAATTACAACCATGATGTGAATGAACCCCATGGAAAAGAACGTAGAAGATGGGGAAGAGATAGCCATAGTTGACTTTATTTTTTCAGCTCTTGATAAGGTTTAATTGTTCTGACGTTATTGTTTCGGAATACATTAAAACCAAATCTATTAAAATCCATACTAATTAATCAAAATACATAACAACCAAATCCATTAAAATCCACAATGAATTTTCAATTCTATCAGAATTCAACTAATTCTAACAAAATACATTAAAATCCAATTACATTAAAATACAGTAAAGTCTACAATTCAATAACACCTACGTATATAAATCCAACTAGGATCCCATGTTATAATGATTATAAATATACTTTTTGTAATATTTTGTTTTTAATAAAAGAAATTTTTTAAAAATTATATAATGATTATAAATATAATTAAATTTACACTTTTATAAAATTTAAGTATTCATCAAAATCAAAACTGGATAATCCATACATTTAAATATTTAAGGCTCTAACTGGTGACCATTTGAAGAATAATAGGAATGAATAGGAAAAGAACGAAGAGGAATAAAATAATAGGAATTATTGTTCCTTCCCAAATTTGATGAGGAATAGTTTTACTCTTTAGTTCTCTACGAAAGAAGGAATGAGAAGGAATCATGTATAAAAAATATTACTTGTAAATAGTGTATTTTTTAAGGAACGAAAGAGAATTCATTGTTCCTCCTCATTCCCTTGGTCACCATTTAGAGCCTAAGTGTTACGGACAGTTTACAACAGTCACAACTTTGTTCGGAAAGTCGGAAGTCGATGCAATAACCCAAATCACCTCGAAAATTAGGAATGTACAATTTTGCCCTGAAATGTAGAATATATTACCAAAATTCCCGCTTGCGACTCCCAACACTGACGACGACTGTATTCTGTGTACTGGCGTAGGGTTTTAGTCCATTTGCAAAGATGACTCCTGAATTCTAATCTCTCTTCTTCTCGCGGTCATAGGTAAACCCTACAAACTATAAGCACCTCTCTTCTCGTCTTTCTCATCTCTTCTAATGTATCGATGGAATTTTCTTTAATCTGGTAAGAATTTCGCTTCATGTGTTTGTAATTATCTCTGCCATATGCAAAACCAACAGTTTTTGTTAGGAAATGATGAACCAGACGGATCTGTATAACGATTTGCAATGTTTTTGTTAGTTTGATGGTAGACTTGTAATGTTTTTGCGGGGGCTTGTCTGGTTTTTGACTTAATTTTTAACTCTTCTGCAATCGAATACATATAGAGCAAATAGAGAGAGCATGCACTCTCTAAGGACCACTTGCGCTGGGCCAATATTTGCTCTAGCTAAGCCCCAAGATTCTGCAGGCAAGAGGACTCGTAATCGGATTCCCAAAGAAGAGAGAAAGACACTTGTGGCATCTTTCATAAAGAAGTACTATGAACTGAAACTCCCTTTCCCTAAAGCCAGAATTTTAAGTTTGTTTGTTTTTCCTATTGTAATTGGTGATTTGTTTTCAGGCATCAAAGCTTAAACAATGGGAGTTTTCCTTCACTAAGTCTAACACACAAGGAGGTGGGTGGATCTTTCTACACCATAAGGGAGATTGTCAGACAGATTATCCAAGAAAATAGAGTCCTTGGTACTACTGACTTGGTTCTTGAGGGCAAAGGCGATGACCATTTGCAAGATCAAACGCTGTCAAGTTCAGTCCTGATGGATCATGTGCCCCCTTTGTCTTTGTCTCCAGACGGATTCCTTTCTGCATCAGATAATAAAAGTGAAAAGCTTAATGGTAGCCAAGTTAGCGTGGATGACAGAGTATCTGATACATTGGATTGCAGGGATGTGAAGGGAAATCAACTTTCCAAAGAAGACGTAGGGCTGCTAGTACACGAGTCAGTGGGCTCTACTGACATATCGAGGGCTCAGTTTGCAGGGTCTTGCGGTGAAGAGAATGATACCAAACATAATGCTGGGCTGCATGATAGTGTGAAGCTAATATGTGATAGTTTTGCTGTCAAAACTCAGGATAAAGAACTCAAGGACAGAGGATTTGAGGAAATACCTTTCATTAAATCTGAGGGGGCAAAACCTGTTAACAATGACGAAAGAGTGAATGATGCTGGAGCAGCAATGACCGAATTGGTTAACATGAAGAAGAATACATTAGGCACAATTGATTTCCCAGCAGAAACAGTTGTTGAGACATTTCCAGTAAGATCTGTGACCTCAACAATGGAGTCATCGGATGTACAGCCTAGTGAATTGGCTAAAGTTTGTGAGGGTGGGAATGGAAATGAGGCAAAGGTGGAAACTGATAGTAGCAACATAACTTCTGTTGATCTTGAGGAGATTTCGGTATCCACTTCTGTTGTACCTGAAGAACAAGGGACAGAAGTCATTGTTGGTCAAATGCCAAATCAGATATCTGCCCTTATGGAAAAGAAAGTGGAAGAAAAAATTGTAAATCCTGTTTCAGTAGATGTTGAATGTGCTGATACTAAAGGGGCAGTGGTTGCGAATGCTTTGATTGGCAACATCCATGAGACTAAGGAGTTTAGTAATGGAAGTTTGACAACTGAGACAATGCCAACATCTGGCACTGAGGTAAGCTCTGCCAAGTATATGTCTGTTTCTACATTCTATGAAACCTGGAACTAAATAGTGTTCTTGGTGTCCATGCAAGAAAATTGTATGTCTTCAGCAGGTTGACCTGATTTAGTTTTGTGAACATCTCCTAATTCTTCCTGTTTGAGTTTAGGATAAAGTATTTCATGATTGTGGCAAAAGAATGTTGATGGTGGAATAGTCAACCTCTTGAATCTTTAAGCTAGCTGTTGATTGCCCTACAAACTGTGTTTAACGATGAAAAATTGCAACCTTTTGAATTGTTTAACAGTTTGGAAGTTGTAAGAACGACGTAGCTAGGAGTGTAGAGAAGGCAACCGTGAAAAAATGGAAACTCGATGCTTCAGATAGTTCGAGCTCTGAGAAAGGAAACATTCCAACATTAAACAGAATTAAACCGTGAGTTCACCAATTCCCAAGTCTTTGTTATGCTGTGGGATTGTTGGTATTGTGTTTGGTTCTCCAGAGGTTTCACAAGCCTTAACTTTTCTTTCATCATTTTCTGTGCAGTGAATCGTGGAAAGGGAAATCTAATGTGGCAGGACAAGAAACAAATCCCTTTTTGGCAGTTCTGAAATCCTTTTTGACAGCCTTTGTGAAGTTTTGGTCCGAGTAATAATATAATATTGTAGAGATATGTTGGTTGAGTTTTAGTAGTTTTCGTTAGTGAGAGTTGGTAAGGTTAAAGATGAGATACAGTTTGAAATATGCTGTACAATTTTTGTGTTGAATGTCATGAATTGAATTATATGAATGTAGTTTAATCAGAGAGTATAATTCTGAGGATAATCCGTTTGAACACTTCAAGACTCAAGTTATTTAAAGATCAGGGATTTGATTGTCTTGTTTATTGCATCAGATTTGCATAGAACATGGGAGCCTAGATTGGTCAGAACCAGGTAAATATTTGAACCAAGCTTTGGTTTGGTTACACCACACGAACTGAATGATGCAGTAAAACCCGCCACTTCCAAGGGTGACATGCAACCAAAGAAGCCCTCTTTCTGTTACAATGGCTCATTTTATTTGATTATTTAAACAGAGACCACAAGCTTTTGATGCTTAGCAAGATGAAGAAAGAGGCAACAAAGATGATGAATGGTGGAGTTGAGTCAAAGTCACGCAAGGGCCATCCTGATCTACTAGCATCTGTGAATTTGAAATACGTGAAGCTTGGATACATCTACCTTCTCTCGCTTTCCCATACCTTTTGTTTCTTTCTTCCTCCTCTTATCCTCTTCTTCATCTTTGTTTCTCGGTTTCTCCCAGTCTTGGCCTATCCTTTATCTATCTTCTTACTTCTTGTTCTTTACCATTATCTTACTCCTTCCTCTGTTTTCCTTCTTGATTTCTCATGTTACCGTCCACCTGATCATTTCAAGGTCATATTTCATCCCTCTCCCGCTTTGTTCTGCCTCTTTCTCTTTCTCATTGTTGTTTTGTGGATGTAAATTGTACAGCTCACAAAAAGGGAGTTCGTCGAGTTAGCTATGAAGTCTGGTAACTTCAACGAGACTTCCATCGAGCTTCAAAGAAAAGTGCTGGACCAATCAGGCATAGGAGAAGAGAGCTACATGCCAAGAGTAGTGTTCAAGCCTGGTCACAAGGTCAATCTTCGTGATGGCCGTGAAGAAGCAGCAATGGTGATCTTTGGAGCAATCGACCAACTTCTTGCAGCAACCAAAATCAATGTGAAGCATATCAAGATCCTGGTGCTTAACTGTGGAGTACTCAATACCACGCCTTCTCTATCAGCAATGGTGATTAACCATTACAAGCTGAGGCATAACACAGAGAGCTACAATCTTGGTGGTATGGGATGTGGGGCAGGAATCATAGCAATTGATTTAGCGAAAGATCTTTTGAACGCTCATCAAGGCTCATACGCTTTGGTGGTGAGCACTGAAATAGTGAGCTTCACTTGGTACTCAGGCAATGACGCTACATTGCTCCCACCAAATTGTTCTTTTCGGATGGGAGCAGCTGCAATCATGCTCTCTAGTCGGCGTATCGATCGGTTGCGATCCAAATACCAACTTATGCAGGTGATAATAACGTAGAAACAGTCTTACTCTCGCTCTATCCTCTGTTTTGATTGATAATGATATTATAAGAGGTGAAATGATACAGCTAGTAAGAACCCATAAAGGCATGGATGACACAAGTTACAAGAGCATGGAGTTGAGAGAAGACAGAGAAGGGAAGCAAGGACTGTATGTATCTGGAGATGTAATGGAAGTTACTCGTCATGCACTCAAAGCAAACATTACAACACTTGGCCGTCTTGAGCCTTCTTTTCAACATATATGCGTATTGGCATCAAGTAAGAAAGTTCTTGATGAGATTCAGAAGGACCTCAAGTTGACGGAAGAGAATATGGAGGCCTCAAGGCGGACACTGGAACGTTTTGGGAATACATCGAGCAGCAGCATATGGTACGAGCTGGCTTACTTAGAACATAAGGAAAAGATGAAAAGAGGAGACAAGGTTTGGCAGATTGGTTTCGGGTCAGGGTTTAAATGCAATAGTGTTGTATGGAAAGCCCTTAAAACCATTGAGCCACCAAGACATAATAACCCATGGAATCTCTGAGGATATAGTGTAACAACTTACAAGTGTATGATGACTTGAATAAAATGACTCAATTTAAGTAAACATGCAACATTCCCCAATTTATTCTATAATATGTTTGCATCTGAACATATCCCCTGAAGCGGGATCCTACATAATAAAGAGATGCAATCTGCTCTTGCTTTGCTCATCAACAGTATCTAGAAACTAACAGTAACTACTTGGTTCATGAGAAATGTAAAAGGATGAGAGTTTTACAAGCTTTGTAAAGATATTGGATAGTTCCAGTCTCTTACACGCAAATGCTACTGTCTGGAGCCACTACACCTTCAAGTTTCCATCCACCAGGTCCAGCCAATGCAAAAGCCTGTGATGCCAAAAGAAAGAAATTTAGTCTTCAAATCAAGAACATTATCATTCCACAAGTGAAATGTAAATGTTATTCCGAAAAAAGGATGGAATGTACAAACTTCTTCCCAGGAGTTGCCAAAAGCCTGAAGCAAAGCAGCATTGCAAGTTTTCAACTTAACAGAAGCTCCAGAGAGCATGGAGGCTGCTTCTTCCCAACCCTTATTGTGTCCCATACACCTGTGTAAGCCAATTGGGAGAATTTATGATAACACAGTACAAGGAAGATGTACAGAGCAAGAACTAAGTAACTAACTAACATGACAGTAGTGATGTCAGGGGATGAATATTTGGAGATAATCTGTTGAAGATGGTCGGCGGTTTGGCCGTCCATAGCAGCAATGGAGTAAAAGCTTGGAATGAAATGTACATTTGCCTCCATAAACCCATCCACTTGGGCTTGCATTGACTTGAGTGTCTCTCTAGTGCGAGTCGCATCACTGTGAAAATGAATAATTTAACCTTAAGAATCTTAATTTATGATGAAAAAAAATCTGAAACTGAGGTTTTGGAATGAAGACCTTGAGAGAATGAGTTGGGGAAGCCAACCAAGTGTGGAGAGGATTTGAGCGACCTTAGCAGCATCGGCTTCTCCGGTTTTAGTTAGAGGACGATCATGGTCTATCGTCGAGAGAGAAAGTGAGATTAAGATTGAATTTTTCGATTTTGAGGAAAATTGGAGAGAAAGAGAAGAGTACCTTTGAGGGAAAGATGTTCCCAGGAACTGTTAGCGTGACGGAGAAGGATAAGGCGGCGAGAGATTAGTGTCGAAGGAAAAGCAGCGAAGTCGGCGGAAGCACGAGACGTCGCCGTTGAGGAAGATTTATTGGTGGCGTTGGTCCGATTTCGGCCGGAGAAGAAGAAAGGAGATGGACACTGCAAGCTAAGCATCGCATTTCTTATCTCATTTCATCTCTCGTTTAACTGATTTTAGGAAACAAATAATAAAGTTTTTTATTAACTTATTTAAATAAAAATGTTTTTTTTTTAAACACTGGTATACTATTCTATTACAGATTTTTATGAGAATTATTACATCGATAACTCTATCAGCTGACAATTTTTATCGTCCTATGAAGATCTACGTGTGACGGTTCACATGTCTCATGCCTTCCTCACACTGAATCGCCTTATGAAGATTCACGCTTGACGATTGCATTTGCACCACGCTGAAGACCTCATGTAACTTTATCTCTATTAATCTATATTAATAGATAATAAATCGCACCTTCTGGGATTCGAACCCCAGACCTTCTGGTGTAAAAGCATTAATTAACCCTTATTGGAGGCTTTCACTAATAAAAAAGGCTATTGGTTGGAGATTCGACACTAATTGGGTGGTGAGGTTAGGCCTAACGTCTAACAAAAAAAATCGAAAAATATACAAAATTTACACGAACGGAATTTTAGACGATATAATTTAAAATTTATCATATATATTATTATTTGTTTATAATATTAGTAATATTTTTATGTATTAAAGTTGTATAGTATATATATTGTGACATTTTAAATTTAGACTATGTTCCTAATTCATAAAAATACTATTGAACACACACAAAAATTCAAAAGACTTGTTCTATTTTAATATATAGCTTCGTCCATCAATGATCAAATTGTTAACTATGAATGGTCTTGTAGATATATTAGCAATTATTTCTTAAGTTCTAATTATATATGCGAAGAGACAACAATCGTCAATCAAAATGAGAAAAAAAAACAAGTACTTCATGTTAGTATTGTATTCACTGTAATGTAAAAAGAAACAAATCAATTAAAACTTACCTTACTAAGCATATGGTGTATCACAAAACACACCATCAAACACGAGGTCATCAGCTTCAAATTCCATGTCAAGAAGATCTTCTTCATCAGATTCGAAGTCATCACTATAGAGATCTCTTATCCTTGAAGCTTGGGTAGTTAGGACGAAATTAACATCAAACTTCTCACCAAATTCTTGAGGTTGCTTCACCAGCCATTCTTCAACTGTAGTTTCGTTACCATCATCAAAGATCAAATCCACATTTTGCTCTCTTATTTTTTTCTGTTTGTTGAAGAGCCTTGAGTTAAATTGTACATAGACTAAATGGTTTAAGCGATTAACATCTAGTCTATTCCATTTCTTAGTATGGATCTACAACAAAGTAATAGATATTTGTAAAAGATTAGAATCTTTCAAAACTATTTACATAATATTTCAGCACTACTTTGAGCAGTAAGAAAAAAACAAATGCTGAAAACAAATAATCAGAACCAACATGGTTGCTTAATGTGTTAGACAAGTTATGATAAATTAATGCTAAAAAAAAATAATCAGAATCATCCATCATGATAAATTAACATAAATTGCTTAATGTATTGGATAAGGGATTAGAACCAACGTCACTGCTTAATGTACCATCAATATAATATTATCCAGAACCATCATTGATATGAGACGCGATTGAGCGATGGTCGAGCAGTACGGGCGATGGGCCAGCGGTACGAGACGAGCGAAGCGAACGGTGGTCGATGGGACGAGGAAACTGGCTGAGGGCACTCTCTTCCTGGTCAGTGGGTGATTCGATGGATGGATGATGAGTAAAACACTGAACTAAAACACTTTGATTCACGCAACAAGCAAGCTTTAAGCAACAAGCGATCTCAAGCCAAGGGGTAGCCGCGCAAGGTCAAGAAGATCGAACAACCTCTAGGGTTCTTTTTACTTAAAACTAACTTGTGTTTTTCATTAAACAAGAGAGAGTTAAAATACTCTAAAAGTCGAAACAGAATGGCCAAAACAAGTGGGCCGGTCGAAATGTCTTAAAACAAAAGAGAAGTAAAACTTAAACAGAAAAAGACTTAGAAAGAAAAAGAAACTCGGCCGGCCTGTCTCTCTAATGAACGGACCTTGGATCACCTCGTTAAAAACCTTGTCAAGAAAACCCATTTGGGACAAAACCTCACAAGGGAAAAATGTTGGGATAGTGTCCTGAAATCACACTTGTACTCACTCCTGTGATAGTTGTGTGTCGAGATCAGACATTCGTATAATACTGAGCGTTTGCAATGCTTTGCTAGAAGCCTCTTGCATTCTGTAGGTCGTGGACTTACTGCCAGTATTGTATGATCCTATAGGGTCACACACCTAAGCGAACTGGAAGCTACGACATGGGAATGATCATTGTGGAAATGATCATATTATGTGTATTGAAATACACATAAGAATCGATATAATGGTGTTGTGTCGATCGACACAGCTTGTGTGTCGGTCGACACAGTTCGGATTTTCCGAACAGGCTTTTCGGGTTATGGCTTAATTGAGTCTGGCCCGTTAAGCACGTTTAGGTCGAATAAAATCATATTAGTTCGACCTAAACAACAGAGCCGTCCAGTTTTCTTGACAAAAACACTTGACACACCAGACACCATCGATCCCATTGATCCGGTACTAGCATCCCGTTTCCAGCGAGCGTGCGTGTGTATCTGGTAGAGGCAAAGCGTTGCGTTGCTCCACTGATCTCGTTCACCATCTTCTTCCGCTGCCAAAGGTAAGAACGAGGTTGGTTCTAAATTTCAATATAACAAACCCTAGATCCATCGGGATCCAACAGTGGTATCAGAGCATGCTTAGGGTTTAGCTATTGAATTTGTTGCAAAATAATTCGAATCCTGATGTTGTTGAATTGATTTTTTCATGTTCAAATCGTGTTTTCATATTATATTCTCGGTTTTGTTCCTGTTGAAAAGACGAAGAATTGATGAAAACGCACTGTGTCGATCGACACAAAGCGTGTGTCGGTCGACACGCCGCGGCGCAAATATAAAATTTTAGGGTTTATCGCAGGGTGTCGATCGACACAAAGCGTGTGTCGGTCGACACAGAGCGAAAACTCGCGAATAAAATTTTAGGTTTTGTCGCACAGTATCGATCGACACAAAGCGTGTGTCGGTCGATACAAAGCGAAAATCCGCAAATAATCTTAAGGGTTTCGATCTGAGATCGAGTACCCGTAATCGTGCTGCGTCGATCGATACACTGGGTGTGTCGGTCGACACAGGCAATACGATTAGATAGATCGGTTCAATTGGATTGAACTGGTTATCTAGCTCGGTTAATTTTATTAACCAAATTGATTCTGGTTTGGTCATATCGATCGACACACAGTGTGTGACGATCGACATGGACCATTAAACCGAACTGGTTCAATTGAATTGAATCGGTTGAGTAAATTCGATCCGGTTTGACCGGTTATCGAAGATCTGTTTAAAACCAGTTGCATCGGTCGATACCAATGGTTGGCGTCGATCGACACAACGTCCGCAGACTTGTTGGTTTGACCACAAATTTGCATGAACCAGAATAATTTAATCCTAAAAGTATTAGATGAATCTAAACTTAATAAAACTAAATGTTTTTTAATTAAAATTTATTATTTTGATATATATATAGTGTATATAAATCAAGATAAGATTAGTTCTTTTCCTCAACTAAATATCAAGTGACCTTGATGTCTTGCCCGATCTTGTCTACTGTCAAAAAACCCGTGATGTTGTTGGGTATCCTTGGAGTCCTTGGTATCCACAGTAAAATGAGTAAGGCAGGTGGTCAGTGACAGACTTGCAGTGCAACTGTCAGTGATCACAAGACAGATAAAAGATTGGTTATACTTGACTGGGTTGTCAGAAGTTCTGGGCCCAGAGACATCAGAGTGGATTAGACATAGTTTGTCTTATTCACGACCAAGAGTTGTACTGAGTACAATTAGCAATGATTTGCTTACCTAGATAACTAAAGCTTGAGTAACGGCGAGTCGCCCACTCGAATTTTAGTAATCTGAGGATCTTGGCACATTGTATTCATATGAGGAAACATAGTTTGAATACAATGGGAGTTTTCTTATTAGATAAGAATTCTCATTTCTTGTGCTTTATAACTAAAATCTACCTTTTGTTTGAATTACAGCTATGTCTGTCTCAAATCACATCAACACTTTCTCACTAAGATCCGTCCTTGAGAAGGACAAGCTAAATGGATCTAATTTCTTGGAATGGTATCGGAACCTGAGAATAGTTCTCAGGCAAGAGAACAAGGAATATGTCCTTGAAAGAATTCTCACCGAGAGGCCACGTTCCAATGCTCCGCAGACAGAAAAGAATGCTTGGGATAAGCATTCAGCGGATGTCAAAGATGTTAATTGTCTAATGCTGGTGACTATGAACTCTGAGCTGCAGAAGCAATATGAGAACGTGTTGTCACCCATTGAGATGATTAACAGCATGAAAGCTTTGTTTCAGGAGCAAGCTCGCACAGAGAGATACCAGACGGTTAAATCTCTCATGGATTGCAAGCTGGCTAAGGACAGTCCAGTAAGTCCTCATGTCCTTAAAATGATGGGTTACATTGATAACCTGGGGAAACTGGACTGTGCCATTAGCCAGGAGCTGGCCACTGACATGATTCTGCAGTCATTGCCGTCGTGTTTTGATCAGTTCATTATGAACTACAACATGCAAAACATGACTAAGACATTGACTGAGTTGCACGGTATGCTGAAGACAGCAGAACCAAATATCAAGAAGGCTACTCCCAGTGTCCTGATGGTACAAGGGAATAAAAGGTTTAAGAAACCTAAGAAGGGTAAGGGTAAGGCCCAGGTTGTCCAGGCTGAAAGTCAGGACAAGCCCAAGCCGAAACCCAAATCCGGGCCTTCTCCTGAGGATAAGTGCAACTACTGCAAGCAGTTGGGGCATTGGAAGAAAAACTGCAAGAAGTTCATGGAAGATTACAAGAAGCTGAAGAAGACGTATGACGCGTCTGATTCAGGTATTTATGTTATCGAACTTGGTATTATATCTTCTCGTTCTACTTCGTGGGTATTGGATACCGGCTGCGGTGCTCATATTTGTACTGATGTGCAGGCACTAAGAAACAGTAGGACGCTGAAGAAAGGACAAGTAGAGCTACGAGTCGGGAATGGAGCTAAGGTTGTTGCACTGGCCGTAGGCACCTACGAGTTGTCTTTACCTTCGGTCATGGTTTTAATTTTGAATAATTTCTACTATGTACCTGCGATTAGCAGAAACATAATTTCAGTTTCCGTTTTGGATTTGGAAGGTTTTGATTTTGCTGTTAAGAATAAAGTTTGTTCTTTTAATCGTGATGGTAATTACTATGGTAGCGCCCCATTAGATAATGGGTTATATCTGTTAAACCAAGAAATGCCTCTCTTTAACATAAATACAAAGAGGTTTAAGTCTAATGACGAAAACCCGACTTTCTTATGGCATTGTCGTTTGGGCCATATCAATGAGAAACGCATCCAGAGGCTCCATCGAAATGGGCTTCTAGGCTTATTTGATTTTGAATCATGTGAGAAATGCGAGTCTTGTTTGGTGGGCAAAATGGCTAGAGCCCCTTTCAACAAACCAAATGAAAGGGCCAGTAATTTATTGGGCCTTGTTCATACTGATGTATGTGGGCCAATGAGTACTGTTGCCAGAGGAAACTTTAAGTACTTCATTACCTTTACTGATGATTTCAGTAGGTATGGCTATGTCTATTTGATGAGACACAAGTCAGAATCCTTTGATAGATTCAAGGAATTTAAGAATGAAGTACAAAATCAACTTGGCAAGAGTATCAAGATTTTGCGATCGGATCGCGGAGGAGAATACTTGAGCCAAGAATTCAGCGACTATCTGAGCGAGTGTGGAATCGTTTCACAACTCACTCCTCCTGGTACACCCCAATGGAATGGAGTGTCGGAGAGGAGAAATCGAACTTTATTGGATATGGTTCGGCCTATGATGAGTCATTCTAATCTTCCACTATCCTTTTGGGGATATGCTCTAGAAACGTCTGCGTTTACACTGAATAGAGTGCCATCTAAATCAGTAGAAAAGACACCACATGAACTGTGGACTGGGAACGTTCCTAGTCTGTCTTTCCTAAGGATTTGGGGTTGCGAGGCTTATGTCAAACGTTTAATCTCCGACAAGCTTGCACCCAAATCAGATAAATGCTATTTTGTTGGTTATCCTAAGGAAACCAAGGCATACTACTTTTACAACCAATCTGAGAACAAAGTATTTGTTGCTCGGGACTGTTCTTTTCTTGAGAGGGAGTTTCTCTCTAAGAAAAACAGTGGGAGTAAAGTACATCTCGAAGAAATTCAAGATGCACAGGAGACTGCCCAACCTATTGAGGAAGAGCAGCAGTTGGATCCACAAAGTTCTGTGGAACCGGCGCCTGTGGAGCCTGAAGTTCGCAGATCCGGAAGGATCCGTCACGAACCCGAGAGATACTATGGATTTCTCGTAACCAATTCAAATGATCTGATGGTCATTGAAGGTGACGAACCAGCGACCTTTGCGGAAGCAATGATGGGCCCGGACTCCGAAAAGTGGCTTGGAGCCTCTAAATCCGAAATGACGTCCATGTCAGAAAACCAAGTATGGTCCTTGGTCGATTTACCTAGTGGTGTAAAAGCCATTGAGTGTAAATGGATCTTCAAGAAGAAGATTGACGTGGATGGCAATGTACAGATTTACAAAGCAAGGTTGGTGGCTAAAGGTTTCAAACAAATTCATGGTATTGACTATGATGAAACCTATTCCCCAGTCGCTATGCTTAAATCTATTCGGATTCTTCTAGCGATTGCTGCTCATTATGACTATGAGATTTGGCAAATGGATGTCAAAACCGCATTCCTGAATGGAATTCTGGAAGAGGATGTGTACATGACACAACCTGAAGGTTTTGTCGATCCTAAAAATGCTAAGAAGGTATGCAAGCTTCATAAATCCATTTATGGGTTGAAGCAAGCATCACGGAGTTGGAATCTTCGTTTTGATGAAGCGGTAAAACAATTCGGTTTCATCAAGAACGAAGAAGAATCATGTGTATACAAGAAGACAAGTGGGAGCAAAATTGCATTTCTTGTACTGTATGTCGATGACATACTCCTCCTCGGTAATGACGTTACGTTGCTTCAGTCTATTAAGACTTGGCTAGGAAGTTGTTTTTCCATGAAAGACATGGGAGAAGCCGCATACATTCTTGGAATCAGAATCTACAGAGATAGAACCAACAGGCTGATTGGATTGTGCCAAGACACTTATATTGATAAGGTGTTGCACAGATTCAGGATGCACGATTCCAAGAAGGGCTTCATACCAATGTCTCATGGCAAGAGTCTCTGCAAGAAGCAGTGTCCGGCGACACCTGCTGAGCGAGAACGCATGAATAGGATTCCTTATGCCTCTGCAATAGGATCTATTATGTATGCCATGCTCTGCACTCGTCCAGATATAGCTTACGCGTTAAGCATGACGAGTAGATACCAATCTGATCCAGGTGAAGCTCACTGGACAGCTGTCAAGAATATTCTCAAGTATTTGAGACATACTAAGGATAAGTTCCTTGTGTATGGAGATAGTGATGAACTTGTGGTGAATGGATTCACCGATGCGAGTTTTCAGACGGACAGAGACGATTTCCGATCACAGTCTGGATATGTCTTCTGTCTAAATGGCGGTGCGGTGAGCTGGAAGAGCTCTAAGCAGAATACCGTAGCTGACTCCACAACGGAAGCTGAATATGTTGCTGCTTCAGAAGCGGCAAAGGAAGCTGTTTGGATCAAGAAGTTCATGACTGAACTTGGTGTGGTTCCTAGTATCTTGGAGCCAGTGGCTTTGTTCTGCGATAACAATGGAGCCATTGCTCAGGCGAAAGAACCCAGGTCACACCAGAAGTCCAAACACGTTGAGAGGAAATATCATCTGATTCGTGATATTGTCAATAGAGGTGATGTGAAGATCAGCCGAGTTCCGACAAACGAGAATGTCGCTGATCCTCTAACCAAGTCACTCCCAAGGCCTAAGCATGGGAGTCATACGACTGCTGTAGGCATTAGAGATCTTAAGATGTAATCTTGATTCTAGTGGAAGTTTTGGATTTTGTTTTAGTTATAATAAGACGCCCTTGTAAACATTCTTTTAGAATTGTTTAATGAAATTTGATTTCAGCATTATTTATTGTGATCTAAATAATGGTCCCGAAATAAGTTTATGACATATTATAGGTCATCAAGTTGAGAACTTGATCATGAAACCCTATAAGTTAATAAATTATTTTGTCCCTAGTCGAGGTTGCAAAATCGGGACACTGACAACCGTTAGAGACTAGATTGTGAGGTGATTGTTGGCTAAGTTTCATGGAGCCAATGATATGATTATCGCAGTCAGTCACATAGATATATGTCAGTGGACATATGATCGGACATGAACCGCTAATGAGAAGTCTACAAGATAGTAATATATGTGTCATAAGAGGTTCTCATTACGACTATAGAGTATAGTCCTTAGACCTGAGTTGATCATGCTTTCTTGCATATGAATTGGTACATTTTGACTTTGTCAAACGTCGATCCGTAACTGGCGGCTATAACGACACTGTTCAAGTTTATCATGAAGTGTGCGTTGAAACAGGGATGGAACAAGATGGAATTTGTCCCTCCTGAAAAACGGGAGATAAATATCTCAGGGCCTATCGAAGATTGAATACTGAGAGAATGTGTGGCCGCACTCAAACGAACTGTAGTTCAGTTGTTTGTAATGTTCAGTATGAGATCAGGAGTTCGATAAACACGATGTTGGCTTAATAAGGATGACACCAATCTTGCCTTATGCCAAATCGAGATATAGAGACAAAAGGATTATAGGAATTGATGATTCCAGTACAAGTGGGAGATTGTTGGGATAGTGTCCTGAAATCACACTTGTACTCACTCCTGTGATAGTTGTGTGTCGAGATCAGACATTCGTATAATACTGAGCGTTTGCAATGCTTTGCTAGAAGCCTCTTGCATTCTGTAGGTCGTGGACTTACTGCCAGTATTGTATGATCCTATAGGGTCACACACCTAAGCGAACTGGAAGCTAAGACATGGGAATGATCATTGTGGAAATGATCATATTATGTGTATTTAAATACACATAAGAATCGATATAATGGTGTTGTGTCGATCGACACAGCTTGTGTGTCGGTCGACACAGTTCGGATTTTCCGAACAGGCTTTTCGGGTTATGGCTTAATTGAGTCTGGCCCGTTAAGCACGTTTAGGTCGAATAAAATCATATTAGTTCGACCTAAACAACAGAGCCGTCCAGTTTTCTTGACAGAAACACTTGACACACCAGACACCATCGATCCCATTGATCCGGTACTAGCATCCCGTTTCCAGCGAGCGTGCGTGTGTATCTGGTAGAGGCAAAGCGTTGCGTTGCTCCACTGATCTCGTTCACCATCTTCTTCCGCTGCCAAAGGTAAGAACGAGGTTGGTTCTAAATTTCAATATAACAAACCCTAGATCCATCGGGATCCAACAAAAAAGAGTATGATCTTTGGTCCAGAGGCAGATCGGTCTAGGACTCGTCTGACTCGATGCTGAAGATCATGGTCGGTCCGATCGTCCTGAGTAGGGGCTATGGCACGGTCTAGTCGAATGGGTCGTCGTCCTTGGTCTTGATCATCTTATGGCCAACTGGTTCAAGACAGGTTGACCTTGGTCGAGTTGGCCTAGCTGATCCGTGATGTCCTCTACGCTTGTCCTAGAAATCAGCTGCTCCATGGCGTTGTTGAATTCAGCTTGTACTTGCCTCTGTCCTGACCGCGTCCTTGGAACGTCTCGTGATAGGTCAAGAAATATCCATATTCTACTGCAAGTGCACAGTTATGCGATTGTAGTATTAAGAGTATCGTATCCACAAGGACTCAAGTTTCACACGATAGATTATATGTTTTCAAACTTAGGTAAATCAATCAAGAGAAAGTAGAAAGCAATGCAAGTAAATTAAAGGTTGTCTTCGATGGGAGAAAAGCGTTAGACTCAGGGTGTTCTCGGGAAATCATGCAATGCTAGACACTTAGCTAACATGATTCAAGTTAAGCACATGTTCAAGAACTAGAATCACAAATTTCAAGTAACTCAACTCTCGCTGCAATCACTCTCTATGTCTAGCAACCTAACAATTCAAATCTCTTTGCAATCTTGGAGTTCTAGACAAGCATTTTTAGCAAGTTCATAAGTTCACAATTTTCCTATACCAAATCTCTTTGCATCTAATCAAATTTCTCACACTAAGTTCTTTCAGATTATAAATCGCATTATCGTACCCAATTAACAATCTCATATCTAAACCCTAGGTGATCAGTCCATAATTTAGTATTAATCTCAATGTTGGTGATGACCAGATGGATTTAGAATCCTAATCATTCAACGATTTAACAAGGCATGAAATCCCTATGAGAATCCCTAAATCTAACAAAAGTTACTACTCAGACATGATATCAAATGAACAACACCTGTTTGAATAGAAAGCAAGACTGAATAGATAAAAACAGGGGTTCGAAATCCTTCTCTCAAAGGTTACAATTAGCAAGAACAGCCCCAAGCAAAATCTCTCAATCTCCAGAGCAAAATCAAGAACAAAGTAAAAAACAAGATATATTATGCTGCTCTCAAAAACCTAATTAAAAACCACTAAACATGCTTTGGGCTAAATTAGAATTAGGAAAACTTCTGGGGCAACTTTGCAATTCTTCAAAAGATGTCTTCATTAGCGCATAAGTCTCATGTCGCGCTCATTGTCGACCGATATTAAGGTGGGTGTCGGTCGACATCTAGTCGTGGTCGAGGCTCTTACTTCAGCTCGTTGCACAACTCACTAGAAATGTTCCAAAACTCCGCTTTTTGCTCCAAACGCAAGCTTACCTGTAAAGGACTCGATAGACTCGAAAAACCAGGTTAAAGACTCAATATGACCACTTATATCATGGTTGAAAACCTAGAAAAACCATGGTCTATCATCCCGCATGGTTGGAAACTGGTCGACCAGCCTCATGGTCGAGTCCGGTCTGTCATGCTCGTCCAGCTCAGGGTCGGTCAATCCGATGTCCTAATCAAGCATAATATTAACATAAATTGCTTAATGTATCATCATTATAACATTACTCATAATATATGTCAAAAGATCATAACCAACGTCATTCATGCCTAATATATTGGACAAATCAGAATCTATGTCAGAAGATCAGATTCACATTGGACTAATAAGAATCTTTAAAAGTTAAGAATCATACCCCTTCAAAGAAACTCCAATTTCTTTCACAGCCCGAAGAAATTGAAGTTAACGCGAGGATTCTTGTTGCTAATTTTTGTAAAATTGGTGCATCACATCCATATGTTGTCCACCAATACCCTAAGATTCAGCAAACCAAAGAAAACATGTAAGATTCAAAACCTTTTAAATTGAAGTTGTTAGATTCAGAAGCTGTTCAAAAGGAAACACAAACCTGGATCGAAGTCCCATTTTGATTCACAGCCTTTTAATGCTAAGCTTCTTCTAAAAGAACCAAATTTGTTCTTATATAAATTTACCTCAAGGTTGACAACTTCGTTTTGCTTTTCAAAATCTCCATGGAAGAAGGTCTATGCACACGACATGAAGTCATCCATAACCTTCATGTCATATAGGATACTAGGATCTTTGTAGAAATAGTATGGATTGAAGAAGTAGCCGGCTATATGTAGAGTAACATCCAACCTATCTTTCACCTTCTCATTGATAATTTGAAAGATATGAGTGTAATTCTTCTCCAAGTTATCAGTAGCTTTCATGATCGTCTTCTTATCTTCGATAATCTCACCATATATAATCCTAATAGATGGAATTTTCTCAAGCTATACCAGCAGATAAGGAATGTCAAAGGATGTGCAAGCATAAATTTAGTGAAGCATGCATGAGAGGTTTTCCATTGGAAGACATTTATGAAGCGCTTGAAAGTACTAAGGTAAGAGTTTGTGATCATACTTCATATTATACTTTTTACTGTTATGAATGTAAATTTTGTTTAATGACATTCACATGAATATTACTAGTATATTGGAACCGGACACGCATGAGAAATTATCTTGGCGCGTATCTTAGGCGATGATGTTGACGATGGGATAGGTTTTATTGATCCAGTTTTGTTGACAATTGGAGAGTGTCTAATCGTGCAAAGGACTAAAATTTGGTGGAGATATTTATAAGAAAGGACTTGAAGTGTACCTGAGATGTTGGAGAATGCATCCGAAGTCTCAGAGAAAGCTGGTGAATGTTTCTGAATCATCATTTCTCTCAGTTATCCAAGAAGCGATGGATAAAGGGTTTGAAAAACTCGGGAGACGGCTTGGTGAAATAGATGTGAAAGTCGATGTAGCGTTGGTGAAGCTTGGTGAGTTGGATGTGAGTGTGAAAGATCTTCAAAATTTTGTTCCGGACCCCAATATCCTAACCCTAAGTTCTCCCATTTTTACCGCTCAATCGCACAAATTTAGGCTCTAATAGTCATTTTTCACTCACTTAGTGAAATTTTAGCATAGCGTTTTTAAAATGCTATAACAAAGTATCTCAATCCAGCATAACATTTTTCATAGCACTTCGTGAAACCGTGCTATGGTGGAGTGCTATCAATGCCCATTTTTTTTGTATTCAGAATCTGTTCAAAAGGAAATACAAACCTGGATAGAAGTCCCATTTTGATTCACAGCCTTTTAGTTCTAAGCTTCTTCTAAAAGAACCAAATTTGTTCTTATATAAATTTACCTCACGGTTGACAACTTCGTTTTGCTTTTCAAAATCTCCATGGAAGAAAGTCTCTGCACACGACATGAAGTCATTCACAACCTCCATGTCATATTGGATACTAGGATCTTTGTAGAAATAGTATGTATTGAGGAAGTAGCCAGCTATATGTAGAGTAACATCCAACCTATCTTTCATCTTTTCATTGAATAATTTGAAAGATAGGAGTGTAATTCTTCTCCAAGTTATTAGTAGCTTTCATGATCGTCTTCTTAGCTTCGAAAATCTCACCATATATAAATCTAAGAGATGGAATTTTCTCAGACTATACTAGCAGATAAGGAATGTCAAAGGATGTGCAAGCATAAATTTAATGAAGCATGCATGAGAGGTTTTCCATTGGAAGACATTTATGAAGCGCTTGGAAGTACTAAGGTAAGAGTTTGTGATCATACTTCATATTATACTTTTTATTGTTATGAATGTAAGTTTTGTTTAATGACATTCACATGATATTACTAGTATATTGGAACCGGATACGAATGAGAAATTATCTTGGCGCGTATCGTAGGCGATGATGTTGACGATAGGGTAGATTTTATTGATCCGGTTTTGTTGACAATTGGAAAGAGTGTCTAACCGTGCAAAGGAATGCAATTTGGTGGAGAGATTTGTAAGAAAGGACTTGAAGTCTTGAAGTGTACCTGAGAAGTTGGAGAATGCATCCAAAGTCCCAGAGAAAGTTGGTGAATGTTTCTGAATCATCATTTCTCTCAGTTATCCAAGAAGCGATGGATAAAGGGTTTGAAAACTCGGGAGGCAGCTTGGTGAAATCGATGTGAAAGTCGATGTAGCGTTGGTGAAGCTTGGTGAGTTGGATGTGAGTGTGAAAGATCTTCAAAAGTTTGTTCCGTACCCCAATATCCCAACCCTAAGTTCTCCCATTTTTGCCTATGAGGAAGAAAGTGATGAAAATGATCATAATCATCAACTATATCCATGGTTTATCGAAAGAATTGTCATTTATATCAGTCGTGATAATACTAAAATGAAGATTTCATATACTACCAACAATTTCCCTCTTAAATTCTTAATACATGGATCAAATACGGCAGTAAAAGATATTTTGAGTGAATAATAACGTTTTACTTTCACGGCATGAATTCCATTATTTTACTTGTTGACGCATGAATTAAAAATTTTGCAGTTTGAGAAACATTTTTATACAACACAAATACAATGTATACATGTTTCAAGTCAAATATAAGACACATGCTTATCTTGATTGTCTTTATTAAAAACATAGTCACATGCTTGTCTTGATCTAAAATATAGTCACATGCTCAATTTGAACCAAAATTATCTTGATTAAAATTTATAATTTTTTATTACAAAATTGATTCATATATAATAACTTAAGAATCTATTGCTTGTGTATTTTGAATCAAATACCAAAAAAAAATTAAGCATTATAATATTCAATCTGGTTTCTTCCACTGGTGACAATGCACAAAAAAATATTTATATACTTCCGAACATGACATTACATCATATGCACTATTTGTAAGAGATAATTAAATATTTTAAAATTTAAAAGAAGATAATTGATTATTTTATGATAATTAAGTTAGTTAATTATAATTTAATTTATGTTGTGTTATGCTTAAGAAACTACGAGTATTGTAGCAAAAATTCATTCGGGTTTTAGCTTGCGGGAGTGTATAATTTTATTTTAATTTATTTTTTATTAAACATTAATTGAAGTTTTAATCATATATGCACGTATATAATAATACACAAATTATACTTGGTATGATTTTATGGTATTGGTTTGTGCATTAAAATAAAATTACTATATAGATTAGGATAATTAAGTTTTGTCCATTTATTAATTTGATCAAGGAGATTTCAATCATGCATGTGATCTCGATCCCATCAACCCATCATATCACTCTCCAGTATATTTAGGCGCTAGTCGGGCGGTTGGGTTGGGCCTAACGCCTAGTAAGAAAATCGGAGATTACTCGGAGATTACGCGGGGCAGAATTTTAGAGTATATATCCAGTTTTGTGTATATATATTAAATTTGTTAGTGATATACCGTGTCAGAACGCTAGTCTAGTGGCTAATGGCGACATTTGTTGTCTTATACGCCCAAGTTCGAGCCCCATATCCGTATTTTTACTAGATTTTTCAGGATTCTCATTAATGAAGGGCAAATAGGTAAATGCAAAGTCATCTTCTTCATCTCCTTCTGCAACCCTAAAACGGAAAAAACAGTAGCCGTCGTATCTTTAACTTTTTTTCATCGTTTTTTCACTGTTTTCTTTTATCTTGAGTTGTTTTTAATCGAAAATGGATAGATCTAAGTAAATATCTTAGATTTTTTAAGAAAGAACAAACCAAATCAAAAAAAAAATCAAAGGTAACGATTTTTTCACCGCGTACCACGAAATCGCGGCGGCTCCGGGCCGCCGAGCGCCTCTCCGGCGATTACGCGGCCGCGGAGACCGCGTTTTCGAACACTGGTTAAAAGTGAGTTCTCAGAAGATAAAAATTGTACATGAAAGTACATAGCAATAATGAGCTATTGTACAAAAAAAAAGATCTAATGCTGTCTCGATCCCCAAAGTATCAACAAACAATAAAAACAAGTTATTATGAATCCTTATGAATATGATATTTTTTGTTATTCTTAGGATATATATATGATTGTTTGGTTGAACTAAAAGTAAAATTAAGCGAGAGAAAATGTTTTATATTTTCTTATTTGAGAGTAAACCTTTTACTCTTTTTATGTCGGATCAATTCTAATTTTGATTAGGTGAAGAGAAAAAAGTATGAATTATGATATGTTTTGTTGGATGCTAAGAATAGGACCATTATTTGATACAAGCTTTGGTGGATCAATCTCTTACAGAGATCGATGCCATTGTATTAAATTGAGTCATGTGGGGTAGGGGCTACACATTTAGTTTGTTTGCCGGTCAATAGCTCCCACCACTTAGTTTGAATCTAAAATAAACATAAATATTGTGAAAATCAAAGTTACAATAGCTACTACTCTCATGTGTAAATAACAAATATTTATAATTAAAAAAATCACATGGATTTAAATGTGATTTTAAATAAAAAATGTAGATGAATTTATTTTAGTACCGAACCTACTTTGAACAATGATAGCCACCCAATTCAATAAACTTGTCGTTGCGAGGCATGCATGTGATGTACCTTTCGTAAACATCATCCAATCTGCAAACATGTCACTACCCATTTTATTACTTCTATCACTATCTTCATTTAAAGTTGAACGCAAACTTATTATACAAAGAATTTGGAAACGATGCAATCAAATTCTTGTCAAAAGTACGAGTCAGGTAAATGAGCAGATAATCCCGGAATTAACAATGCGACAACCCTAAAACACTTCAACAACCATCATTCTTTGTATTCTTCACCTTTCCAATAAAGTATGTATGATGAAGCTCCTTATCAACACCCATATTACGTTCATAATCTTTAGTATCACTCATAACATATTAAAGTAGTTTTTATACGGTTCATTTTGCTCTACCTGAACATAATATTTACATAGTAGCAATGAAGATAATTTCATCAGTAAAGTCAATGGGTAAATCCATGCAAAAACAAGACAATATTATATTTTAACTATTACATAATATATTTTTAAATTTTTATCAAATGATAAAACTTCAAAAAACACATAATATGTTGACACCCTTTTACGTAGACAACTTAACTTGGACAAGCCTATTTGTAATAGTATCCACGTTTATTTGTAAAATAGTGTCCACACCTATTTGTAAAATAGTGTCCAAGCTTATTTATAAAATAATGTCTACGTTCATTTGTAAAATAGTGTCCACGTCAATTTGTAAAATAGTGTTTAAATCTGCATAATTCATATTCACGTAATTTACCTTCATTCTATATATGTTTATTTACACGTCCATATCGACATGTTTTTGTGTACATTGGTATGTGGATGATCTTTTAAGGTATTATTGTATGTTTTGTTATTTAGTATTTTTTCTATATATATGAATGATACAAATGTTTTTTTGATGTATATGGACATTTATTTGAATATTATATTGTGGAATAAGGATACGGTAACATAGACAACTTAAATATGGACAAGTTATAATGTATAACTTTATTTGATCAATGTAAGATTAATGTGGTCTTCCGATTAGTGTTTATCCACGTGAATATGATGATTGTACCAATTATCGTGGATATCTCCATACAATTGATATCAACACTTGTCCATATTACTTGTCTATATTAAGATGGTGTCTCTGTCGATTTGAGTTTATGAAGTATCATGGACCAATTAGTATGGATAAGGTTTAGTAACAACTTTTAACATCCACAAGATTTGATATAAAGGTTAATAAATATATCAAAATGTATGTCATAATATAGAGAAAAAATATTATTATTTATAATACCAAACATTAATATATATATATATATATGTTAAAAAGCTTAAAAGTTGAAAGAAAGAAAAAAGGGAAAAGAAAAAATAAAAGAAAAATAATGTAGTAGAAGAAAGAGAAAGAGAGTAAGAGAAAGAGTGGTTATGAGAAAATGGAAGTGTGTGAAGGCTATTTGGGAATTATTTGGCATGAAAAAGTGTATAGTAGACAATGTGTATTTTTAGTTCAAAAAAAAAAAAAAAAACAATGTGTATTTTTGTTACTTTGTATTTACAAAGTGACTTAATATATAAACCACTCGTTGATGGTAAATTTGTTATTTCACTCTTTAAAAGTGTCTTAAACACATATAAGTGTCTTTTGTGTTATTAAAGACTGAGAAAGTGACTATATATGATATGTTTTTAACACAAACGAATCTAATATGTTTAACCCCTTCGGCATTGATAACCCCATCGGCCAAGGTATATGAATTTTTGACATTACAAAATCTTCTCGTAATGAAACTCTATTTTTATGTATGTGACAGATGCTCTGCCTCCCTTTGCAGTTTTTAACACAAACGAATTTGATATGTTTAACCCCTTCGGCATTGATAACCCCATCGACCAAGGCCAAGGTATAGGAAACAGATAATAAATTTGTTAAAAAAAAAAAGGAAACAGATAATAAATATTTTTTATTAACTTATTTAAATAAAAAGGCTATTGGTTGGAGAATCGAGTCGAAAACACTAAATTAGTTGTACATATTAACTTATTTAAAACTCGATATAATTTAAAATTTATCATATATATTATTAGTTGTTTATAATATTAATAATATTTTCATGTATTAAAGTTGTATATATTATGATATTTTAAATTTAGACTATGTTTTAAATTCATAAAAATAATATATTATAAATTAGTTTTATAGGTAACTTACAAATTGTTTTATTTCACATTTATTTTAAAATATATAAAAAATTCCAATCATAAAGATATACAAAAAGTAAAGTATCTTGATCATAAACACACACAAAAAAATTCAAAAGATTTGTTATATTTCAATAGTTTCGTAAATTAATGATCAAATTATTAAATGTGATTGGTCTTGTAGATGTATTACCAATTATTCTTTAAGTTCTAATTATATATGGGAAGAGACAACAATCGTCAATCAAAATGAGAAAAAAAAACAAGTACTTCATGTTAGTATTGTATTCACTGTAATGTAAAAAGAAACAAATCAATTAAAACTTACCTTACTAAGCATATGGTGTGTCACAAAACACACCATCAAACAAGAGGTCACCAGCTTCAAATTCCATGTCAAGAAGATCTTCTTCATCAAATTCTAAGTCATCACTATAGAAATCTCTTACCTTTAGAGCTTGGGTAGTTAGAACGAAATTAACATCAAACCTCTCACCAAATTCTTGAGGTTGCTTCACCAGCCATTCTTCAACTATAGTTTCACTACCATCATCAAAGATCACATCCACATTTTGCTCTCTTATTTTTTCTGCTTATTGAAGAGCCTTGAGTTAAATTGGACATAGACTAGATAGTTTAAGCGATTAACATCTAGTCTATTCTGTTTCTTAGTATGGATCTACATCAAAGTAGTTTATACTTGTAAACAAATTAGAAACTGTCAAAACTATTTACATAATATTTCAGCGTTACTTTGAGCAGTAAGAAAAAACCAAATGTTGAAAACAAATAATCAGAACCAACATGGTTGCTTAATGTGTTGGACAAGTTATGATAAATTAATGCTGAAAACAAATAATCAAAACCAACCATCATGATAAATTAACATAAATTGATTAATGTATTGGATAAGTGATTAAAACCAACGTCACAGCTCAATTTACCATCAACATAATATTATCCAAAATCAGCATAATATTAACAGAAATTGCTTAATGTAACATCATCATAATATTATTCATAATCTATGCCAAAAGATCATAACCACCGTCATCCATGTCTAATATATTGGATAAATAAGAATCTATGTAAGAAGAACAGATTCACATTGGACTAATAAGAATCTTTAAAAGTTATCATACCTCTTCAAAGCAACTCCAATTTCTTTCACAACCGAAGAAATCGAAGTTAGCGCGAGGATTCTTGTTGCCAATTTTTGTAAAATTGGTGCATCATATTCATATGTTTCCCACCAATACCCTAAGATTCAGCAAACCAAAGAAAACATGTAAGATTCAAAACCTTTTAAATTGAAGTTGTTAGATTCAGAAGTTGTTCAAAAGGAAATACAACCCTGGATCGAAGTCCTCTTTTGATTCACAGCCTTTTAGTGCTAAGCTTCTTCTAAAAGAACCAAGTTTGTTCTTATATAGATTTACTTCACGGTTGACAACTTCGTTTTGCTTTTCAAAATCTCCATGGAAGAAAGTCTCTACACACGATATGAAGTCATCCATAACCTCCATGTCGTATTGGATACTAGGATCTTTGTAAAAATAGTATGGATTGAGGAAGTAGACAGCTATATGTAGAGGAACATCTAACCTATCTTTCATCTTCTCATTGATAATTTGAAAGATAGGAGTGTAATTCTTCTCCAAATTATCAGTAGCTTCCATGATCGTCTTCTTAGCTTCGATAATCTCACTATATATAAACCTAAGAGATGAAATTTTTTCAAGCTATACCAGCAGATAAGGAGTGTCCAAGGATGTGCAAACATAAATTTAGTAAAGCATGCATGAGAGGTTTTTTCATTGGAAAACATTTATGAAGCGCTTGGAAATACTAAGGTGAGAGTTTGAGATCATGCATGAGATATGAATGTAAGTTTTGTTTAATGACATTCACATTATATTACTAGTATATTGGAACTGGACATGCATGAGAAAATTCTCTTGGCGCGTATCGTAGGCGATGATGTTGACGATGGGATAGGTTTTATTGATCCGGTTTTGTTGACAATTGGAGAGAGTGTCTAATCGTGCAAAGGAAGAAAATTTGGTGGAAAGATTTGTAAGAAAGGACTTGAAGTCTCGAAGTGTACCTGAGAAGTTGGAGAATGTATCTGAAGTTCCAGAGAAAGCTGGTGAATGTTTCTGAATCATCATTTCTCTCAGTTATCCAAGAAGCGATGGATAAAGGGTTTGAAAAACACGGGGAGCAGCTTGGTGAAATCAATGTGAAAGTCGATGTAGCGTTGGTGAAGCTTGGTGAGTTGGATATGAGTGTGAAAGATCTTCAAAAGTTTGTTGTGGACCCCAATATCCCACCCCTAAGTTCTCCCATTTTTGCCTATGAAAAAGAAAGTGATAAAAATGATCATAATCATCAATTATATTCATGGCTTATCGAAAGAATTGTCATTTATATCAGTCGTGATTAAACTAAAATGAAGATTTCATATACTACTAACAATTCCACTCGTAAATTCTTAATACATGGATCAAATACGGCAGTAAAATATATTTTTTTTACTTTCACAACATGAATTCCATTTTTTTTCTTTGTTGACGCATGAATTAAAAATTTGGCAGTTTGAGAAACATTTTTATACAACACAAATACATAGTATACATGTCTCAAGTCAAATATAGTCACATGCTTATCTTGTGTCTTTATTAAGAACATAGTCACATGCTTGTCTTGGTCTAAAATATAGGGACATGCTTATTTTGAACCAAAATTATCTTGATTAAAATTTATAATTTTTGGTTACAAGATTGATTCATATATAATAACTTAAGAATCTATTGCTTGTGTATTTTGAATCAAATACCAACAAAATTAAGCATTATAAGATTCAATATGGTTTCGTTCACCAGTGACAATGCATGGAAAAATATTTATATACATCCGAACGTGACATTACATTGCATGCACTGTTCGTAAGAGATAACAAAATATTTTAAAATTTAAAAGAAGATTATTGATTATTTTATGATAATTAAGTTAACTAATTATAATTTAATTTGTGTTGTGGTATGCTTTAGGAACTACGAGTGTTATAGAAAAAATATATTCAGGTTTTAGCTTACGGGGGTGTATAGTTTTATTTTAATTTATCTTTTAGCAAACATTAATTGAAGGTTTAATCATATATGTACATATATAATAATACACAAATTATACTTGGTATAATTTTATGGTGTTGGTTTGTGCATTAAAAATAAATTTACTATATGAATTAGGATAATTGAGTTTTGTCCATTTATTAATTTGATCAATGAGATTTCAATCATGCATGTGATCTCGATCCTATCAACCCATCACATCACTCTCCAGTATATTTATGTTCTCTTCAGACATTTATAGAAACTGTGAGTTTTTGTGCTTATTATAGGAATCAAAGAGACCAAAAGAGAATGTTGAAAGTGAGTTCTCGGAAAAATTAAACGTACATGAAAGTACATTGCAATAATGAGCTATTGTACAAAAAAAGATCTAGTGCTGTCTCAATCTCCAACGTATGAACAAACAATATAAAAAACAAGTTATTTATGAATCCTTATGAATATCATATTTTTTGTTATTCTTAGAATATATATGATTGTTTGGTTGAGTTAAGAGTACAATTAAGCGAGAGAAAATGTTTTATATTTTCTTATTTGAGAGTAAAACTTTTACTCTTTTTTATGTTAGATCAATTCTAGTTTTGATTAGGTAAAGAAAAAAGTATGAATTATGATATGTTTTGTTGGACGCTAAGAATAGGACCACTATTTGATACAAGCTTTGTTGGTTCAATCTCTTACAGAGATCGATGCCATTATAATATTATATTGAGTCATGTGGGGTCAGAGCTACACATTTAGTTTGTTTGCCGGTCAATAGCTCCCACCACTTAGTTTGAATCTAAAATACACATAAATAGTGTGAAAATCAAAGTTACAATAGCTACTACTCTTATGAATAAGTAACAAATACTTATAATTAAAAAAAAAATCACATGGATTTTAATGGGTTTCTAAATCAAAAATCTAGATGAATTTAATTTAGTACCGAACCTACTTTAAACAATGATAGCCACCCAATTCAATAAACTTGTCGTTGAGAGGCATGCATGTGATGTATCTTCCGTAAACATCGTCCAATCTCCAAACATGTCATTACCCATTTTATTACTTCTTTCACTGTCTTTATTTATTTAAAGTAGAACGCAAACTTATTATACAAAGAATTTGGAAACGATGCAATCAAATTCTTGTCAAAAGTGCGAGTCAAGTACATGAGCAGATAATCTCGGAATTAACAATGCTATAACCCTAGAACACTTCAACAACCATCATTCTTTATATTCTTCACCTTTCCAATAAAGTATGTATGATGAAGCTATTTATCAACACCATATTGCGTTCATAATCTTTGGTATCGACCATTACATACTAAAGTAGTTTTTATACGGCCCTTTTTGCTCTACCTGAATATAATATTTACATCGTAGTAATGAAGATAATTTCATCAGTTTAGTCATTGGGTAAATGGGAATCCATGTGAAAACAAGACAATATTATATTTTAACTATTACATAATCTATTTTAAAATTTGTATCAAATGATAAAACTTCTAAAAACACATAATATGTTGACACCTTTTTACGTGGACAACTTAACATGGACAAGCAAATGCCGAAGTTATTTCAAAATTTTATCCACTTTTATTTGTAAAATAGTGTCCACGCCTATTTGTAAAATAGTATCTACGTTCATTTGTAAAATGGTGTCCACGTCCATTTGTAAAATAGTGTTTAAATCTGCATAGTCTATATTCATGTAATTTACCTTCATTCTATATATGTTTAGTTACACGTCCATATCGACATGATTCAGTGTACATTGGTATGTGGATGTTCTTTTAAGGTACAATTGTATGTTTTGTTATATAGTGTTTTTTCTATATATAAATGATACAAATGTTTTTTTGATGTATGTGGACATTTATTTGAATATTATATTGTGGACTAAGGATACAGTAACATAGACAACTTAATATGGACAAGTTATAATGTACAACTTTATTTGATCAATGTCCGTTTAATGTGGTCTTCCGATTAGTGTTTATCTATGTGAATATGATGATTGTACCAATTATTATGGATATCTCCATATAATTGATATCAACACTTGTCCATATTACTTGTCTATATTAAGATGGTGTCTATGTCGATTTGTGTAATGAACATTATGAAGTATCATGTACAAATTAATATGGATAAGGTTTAGTAACAAATTTTAACGTCCACAAGATTTGATTTAAAAGTTATTAAATATATCAAAATGTATGTCATAATATAGAGAAAAGAATATTATTATTTATAATATATATATATATATATATATATATATATGTGTGTTAAAAAGCTTAAAATTTGAAAGAAAGAAAAAATGGAAAAGAAAAAATAAAATAAAATAATATAATAGAAGAAAGAGAAAGAGAGTAAGAGAAAGAGTGGTTATGAGAAAATGAAATTATGTAAAAGTTATTTGGGAATTATTTGACATAAAAAGTGTATAGTAGACAATGTGTCTTTTTTGTTATTTTGTATTTACAAAGTGATTTAAATGTAAACCACTCGTTGCGGGTAAATTAGTTATTTCTCTGCTTGAAAGCAGTGTTCAAGAAAGCGCTAGACGCTAATCGGACGGTGACCCAACGCCTAGCGTCTAGAACGTCTAATCAGAAATCTAGATTGTAATTAGGCGACCTAAGCGTTTACAAAATTAAATAATATAATAAATATATACAACAAAATATATGAAATATCATGATTTATAAATAACAAAATTCATATTAATTCATTTTCATAAGATTTTATAATATAATATATAAAATATCATAATTTATAAATAATAAATATTATATTAGTTTATTATTTTATGCGGACTAAAACGTAATCGTTACGGTTCATGGGAGCCTAGCTCCTAGGCGGGGCCTAAACGGCCGCCTAGGACGCTTTTTAGAACAAAGCTTTAAAGTGCCTTAAAACACATAAGTGTCTTTTGGTGTTATTAAAGTCCGAGAAGTGACAATATATGTAAATATCTCAATTACCAACCATCATTAATTCATTACATTTTGGACATATAGACTTTCTAAAATAAATTGTGTTTCAGATTACCCCCTGAAAAACCAATATCATTTAAATTAGAACACAAAAAGGTGAATCATCAAACAACCTATCACAATAATCAATCACGGACAATTAGTTTATCATATATATTATTAGCTGTTTATATTATTAGTAATATTTTCATGTATTAAAGTTGTATAGTATATATATTGTGACATTTTAAATTTAGACTATGTTCCTAATGCATAAAAATACTATATTATAAATTAGTTTTATAGGTAAATTACTAATTGTTTTACTTCACATCTATTTCAAAATATACAAAAAACTCCAATCACAAAGATATATAAAAAGTAAAGTATCTTGATAATGAATACACACAAAAATTCAAAAGACTTGTAATATTTCATTAGCTTCATTCATCAATTATCAAATTATTAAATGTGATTGGTCTTGTAGATGTGTTAGCAACTATTCCTTAAGTTTTAATTATATATGCGAAGAGACAACAATCGTCAATCAAAATGAGAAAAAAAAAAACAAGTACTTCATTTTAGTATTGTATTCACTGTAATGTAAAAAAACAAATCAATTAAAACTTACCTTACTAAGCATATGGTGTGTCACAAAACACACCATCAAACACGAGGTCATCAGCTTCAAATTCTATGTCAAGAAAATTTTCTTCATCAGATTCGAAGTCATCACTATAGAGATCTCTTACCTTTGAAGCTTGGGTAGTTAAGAAGAAATTAACATCAAACCTCTCACCAAATTCTTGAGGTTGCTTCACCAGCCATTCTTCAACAGTAGTTTCATTACCATCATCAAAGATCACATCCACATTTTTCTCTCTTATTTTTTCTGCTTGTTGAAGAGCCTTGAGTTAAATTGGACATAGACTAGATGGTTTAAGCGATTAACATCTAGTCTATTCCGTTTCTTAGTATAGATCTACAACAAAGTAATAGATATTTGTAAAAGATTAGAATCTGTCAAAACTATTTACATAATATTTAGCATTATTTTGAGCAGTAAGAAAAAATAAAATGCTGAAAAAAACAATCAAAACCAACATGGTTGCTTAATGTGTTGGACATGTTATGATAAATTAATGCAGAAAAAAATAATCAGAACCAGTCATCATGATAAATTAACATAAATTGCTTAATGTATTGGATAAGTGATTAGAACCAACGTCACTGCTTAATGTACCATCAACATAATATTATCCAGAACCATCATAATATTAACAGAAATTGCTTAATGTATCACCATCATAATATTATTCATAATCTATGTCAAAAGATCATAACCAGCGTCATTCATGCTTAATATATTGGACAAATCAGAATCTATGTCAGAAGATCAGATTCACATTGGACTAATAAAAATCTTTAAAAGTTATCATACCCCTTCAAAGTTATCAAATTCTTGTCAAAAGTGCGAGTCAGATACATGAGCAGATAATCTCGAAATTAACAATGTGACAACCCTAAAACACTTTAACAACCATCATTCTTTGTATTGTTCACATTTCCAATAAAGTATGTATGATGAAGCTCCTTATCAACACCCATATTGCGTTCATAATCTTTGGTATCGACCATTACATATTAAAATAGTTTTTATACGACTCCTTTTGCTCTACCTGAACATAATATTTACATAGTAGCAATGAAGATAATTTCACCAGTAAAGTCAGTGGGTAAATGGGAATCCATGCGAAAACAAGACAATATTATATTTTAACTATTACATAATATATTTTAAAATTTGTAGCAAATGATAAAACTTCTAAAAACACATAATATGTTGACACCATTTTACGTTGACAAATTAACATGGACAAGCAAATGTCGAAGTTATTGCAAAATTGTATCCACGTTTATTTGTAAAATAGTGTTTACGCCTATTTGTAAAATAATGTCCATACCTATTTATAAAATAGTGTATACGTTCATTTTTAAAATAGTGTCCACATCCATTTGTAAAGTAGTGTTTAAATTTGCATAGTCCATATTCATGTAATTTACTTTCATTCTATATATGTTTATTTACACGTCCATATCGACATGTTTCTGTGTACATTGTTATGTGGATGTTCTTTTAAGGTACAACTGTATGTTTTGTTATGTAGTGTTTTTTCTATATATATGAATGATGCATATGTTTTTTGATGTATGTGAATATTTATTTGAATATTATATTGTGGAATAAGGATACGGTAACATAGACAAGTTAATATGGACAAGTTATAATGTACAACTTTATTTGATCAATGTCAGTTTTAATGTGGTCTTCCGATTAGCGTTTATCCACATGAATATGATGACTGTACTAATTATCGTGGATATCTTCATACAATTGATATCAACACTTGTCCATATTACTTGTCTATATTAAGATGGTTTCTATGTCGATTTGTGTAATGAACATTATGAAATATCATGGACAAATTAGTATGGATAAAGTTTAGTAACAACTTTTAACGTCCACAAGATTTGATCTAAAATTTATTAAATATATCAAAATAGATGTTATAGTATAGAGAAAAATATTATTATTTAAAATATCAAATATATATATATATATATTAAAAAGCTTAAAATTTGAAAGAAAGAAAAATGGGAAAAGAAAAAATAAAAGAAAAATATTATAGTAGAAGAAAGAGAAAGAGAGTAAGAGACAGAGTGGTTATTAGAAAATGAAAGTATGTGAAGGCTATTTGGAAATTATTTGGCATGAAAAAGTATATAGTAGACAATATGTATTTTTGTTACTTTGTATTTACAAAGTGACTTAATATGTAAACCACTCGTTGATGGTAAATTTGTTATTTCACTCATTAAAAGAGCCTTAAACACACATAAGTGTTTTTTGGTGTTATTAAAGTCTGAGAACGTGACTATATACGTAAATATCTCTACCACCAACCATCATTAGTTTATTATTTTTTGGATATATAGACCTCTAAAATCAATTGTGTTTCAGATTACCCCCTGAAAGACCAATATCATTTAAATTAGAACACAAAAGGTCAATCATCAAACAACCTATCACAATAATCAATCACGGACAATTAGTTTATCATATATACTATTAGTTGTTTATAATATTAGTAATATTTTCATGTATTAAAGTTGTATAGTATATATATTGTGACATTTTAAATTTAGACTATGTTCCTAATTCATAAAATACTATATTATAAATTAGTTTTATAGGTAAATTACTAATTGTTTTACTTCACATCTACTTCAAAATATACAAAAAACTCCAATCACAAAGATACACAAAAAGTAAAGTATCTTGATCGTGAACATACACAAAAATTCAAAAGACTTGTTATATTTCAATAGCTTCATCCATCAATGATCAAATTATTAAATGTGATTGGTCTTGTAGATGTGTTAGCAATTATTCCTTAAGTTTTAATTATATATGCGAAGAGACAACAACAGTCAATCAAAATGAGAAAAAAAACAAGTACTTCGTGTTAGTATTGTATTCAATGTATTGTAAAAAGAAATAAATCAATTAAAACTTACCTTACTAAGCATATGGTGTGTCACAAAACACATCATCAAACACGAGGTCATCAGCTTCAAATTCTATGTCAAGAAGATCTTCTTCATCAGATTCAAAGTCATTACTATAAAGATCTCTTACCCTTGGAGCTTGGGTAGTTAGGACGAAATTAACATCAAACCTTTCACCAAATTCTTGAGGTTGCTTCACCAGCCATTCTTCAACTGTAGTTTCATAATCATCATCAAAGATCACATCCACATTTGCTCTCTTATTTTTTCTGCTTGTTGAAGGGCCTTGAGTTAAATTGGATATAGACTAGATGGTTTAAGCGATTAACATCTAGTCTATTCCGTTTCTTAGTATGGATCTACAACAAAGTAGTAGATATTTGTAAAAGATTAGAATCTGTCAAAACTATTTACATAATATTTCAGCATTAATTTGAACAGTACAAAAAAAAAACAAATGCTGAAAACAAATAATCAGAACCAATATGGTTGCTTAATATGTTGGACATGTTATGATAAATTAATGTTGAAAACAAATAATCAGAACCAGTCATCATGATAAATTAACACAAATTGCTTAATGTATTGGATAAGTGATTAGAACCAACGCCACTGCTTAATGTACCATCAACATAATATTATCCAGAACCAGCATAATATTAACAGAAATTGCTTAATGTATCATCATAATAATATTATTCATAATCTATGTTAAAAGATCATAACCAATGTCATTCATGCCTAATATATTGGACAAATCAGAATCTATGTCAGAAGATCAGATTCACATTGGACTAATAAGAATCTTTAAAAGTTATCATACCCATTCAAAGCAACTTCAATTTCTTTCACAGACCGAATAAATCGAAGTTAACGCGAGGATTCTGGTTGCTAATTTTTGTAAAATTGGTGCATCACATCCATATGTTGGTCACCAATACCCTAAGATTCAACAAACCAAAGAAAACATGTAAGATTCAAAACCTTATAAATTGAAGGTTTTAGATTCAGAAGTTGTTCAAAAGGAAATACAAACGTGGATCGAAGTCCTCTTTTGATTCACAGCCTTTTAGCGCTAAGCTTCTTCTAAAAGAATCAAGTTTATTCTTATATAGATTTACTTCACGGTTGACAACTTCGTTTTGCTTTTCAAAATCTCCATGGAAGAAAGTCTCTACACACTACATGAAGTCATCCATAACCTCCATGTCGTATTGGATACTAGGATCTTTGTAGAAATAGTATGGATTGAGGAAGTAGCCGGCTATATGTAGAGGAACATCCAGCCTATCTTTCATCTTCTCATTGATAATTTGAAAGATAGGAGTGTAATTCTTCTCCAAATTATCAGTAGCTTCCATGATCGTCTTCTTAGCTTCGATAATCTTACCATATAGAAACCTAAGAGATGGAATTTTCTCTCCATCAGCGAGCCTTAGTACCTTTACCAACGGACTGAAGACCTTCAAAACCAACATAACTGAATTCCAAAATCTGAAACTCATGACTGTGCCAAATGATGTCTTACCCTTTACATATTTTGAGTGTTTGTATTCATGCCACTCATCGCTTGTAAACATGGACTTCAATTGTGTCTTCTTGTCATAAAGACTATTAAGTTTCAAGAAACAGGTACACAACCTGGTTTCTCCTGGTCGCACAATATCCCTCTTCTTTGTATGTGCTCTCATCATGGAAAGGGTCTTGTGATGAGCATAAACAAATATAATGAGACTCTTTGCCTGATCTATCACTTTAGAAAAGCCAGACAAGTTCAAGATACCTTCAAGCATCAAGTCTATAGTGTGAGCTGCACATCCCGACTAGAATATCCTCGGTCACTTCTCTTTCAACATCCTTGCAGCATAGACATTATTCGTCGCATTATCAGTAACAACATGTACAACCATTTCTGCCTCAATCTCTTCAATACACTTGTCAATATAGTTGAAGATAAACTCTCCCATATGAAAATCCTTAGAAGTTTCCTGAGAAGATAGAAAACATGTTCCTCCTCTAGAGTTGACACAGAGGTTCATGGTGCTTCTCTTCTTCATGTCAGTCCACGCATTTGTCATGACCGAACAACCTTCTCTTGCCCAGTCTTCTTCTAAACTCTTCAACTTTTCTTTTGTTTTTTGGCATTCTTCATTTAGCAATGGTTCCCTCAACTGGTATTGACTTGGAGACACCCAACCAGGCCCAAACTGACTCAAGTCTTCACAGAACAATCTAAACGACTCATTGTCAATGGCGTGGAATGGGATGTTTGACTGAAAGACCCATCTTGCACAATACTGTCGAACAACGTGTGTCTTCTCTTTAGAGATGGCGTCATGGATACTCTATTGACGTCGCTGGGTAGCTTATGAAGCCTCAGGGTTGATGCAGGATGCAAACCTATCAATCGGACCTTAGAAGTGAGGATTTTTCAAAAGTCCAATCTCTGATTCCAGCTCATCACTGATGATGTTTTTGTTTGATGTTTACCTCTGCTCTAATAGTTTCCTCGTGTTTTCTCTTAATCCCTTTCTTGTTTTTTGCTTCCAATAAAGCTTGCTTACACCTCGCTTGATCCTCTTTAGTTGATACAAGACATGCTAAAACATTCCCTTTTGTATGTGAAATATGCTCCTTCAGTCGGTGTACTCAATCAGAGAATGATTTACCACACATTTCACTTTGTCTAGTTTACTTGCCTCACATATCCATCTAAAAACATTCGTCTATTTTTGTTTAGACTGAACCAAACCAAAAAAGTAACATTAGTACAACTAAATCAACCCAGTAATAATTTGGAAACTAACATGAACCAAACTAGATATGGCCATTTTATAATCAGTGCTAAACTCAAACGACTTTTGCCGTTTTAAGTGTTTGCGAACCGAACCGACTCGTAATAACCGAACATAATGTGGAACCAATAATGACCATAATCTGGTAATAAAAGTTTAAATGGTTAACCAATTGGTTCGGTTCAACTAAACCAAAACCGATAGCCGAATTGATTTTGGTCTCTTGCTGATCAGTTCAATCTAAGTAACCGAACTAGAACAGAAAACCGAAAAACTTGGTTCGGTTAAATTGTCTGCACTAGTTCGCCATATTGATAACCTATTCTTTGTAGAAATGATCAGAGAAACAGACTTAATGCTTTCACTTTTCAACTTAATAACGGATACAAAGATGATGATACTAAAGCTCTAAATGTTTGCATTACAAATTCCTCAAAAAAAAAAACGATTCTTCTCAAGTTCTTCTGATGGCAAAGGCTCGTCTTCTCTCATACACTATGCCTTATTCACCCGAATCTTCTGTCCTTCCAACAACTGAAAGTTTAAAACATCAAAATGAGAATCTACACACTCTTATAAGTGAAGATGAAGTCACACAAGGCAACTTACAGAGTTGTTAAGAGCCAAGATGGCAGCTTCAACATCTTCTTCTGAAGAAAACGTTACAAATCCAAACCCTGTGGATTTGGAAGTTCCAGGTACTCTTGAAACCTTTGCACTTACAACTTTCCCTTTCTCAGAAAACAAATTCTCAAGCATCTCTTTTGTGACACTCTTTGCTAGATTCCCTACATACACTTTGTAAGGACTATCTACAAATGCTGAATCTTCGGACTGAAGCAGTGATATATCAGGAGATGATGATGATGTTATAGGTTTCTCTGTGATGTTAACCTTCACCTCACGTCCTTCAATGGTCTGACAAAGAACAAAGACAAAAGCTTTTGTCATTTTTTTACAGAACCTAAAGAGATGATGGTGAAGGTAGAAGCAAAATTAGGGATTGAAATCTCACACTGCCATTCAATTTTTCAATCACAGCATTGGCATCTTCAACTGATTTCATTGTAGCGAATCCAAACCGACGGCTTCGTCCTGAATACTTATCATACATCACCTGGTGGAAAATCAATCAACACATAAAACATCAAAATCACAAATCTTGATGATAAACTAAACAAATATAGACGTGTAAGAAGAAGAGATGTTGGTACAAGAACCTGAACTTTTTCAACGGCGCCATGTTCTTCAACGATTTTGGTGAGCTGCTCATTATCCACAGTTCTGGGTATGTTTCCGATGTAGACACGCCTGGAGGATTCCGCACTAGGGTCCAAAGCTGCTTTTTCTTCCGTTTCCACCGCATGGGGAATGAATCTCACCCTGGAGCTCCGTGGAAGAGACACGACGGAGATGGCTCCGGTGAGAGAAGGAAACGGTTTGAGTGAGATTACATTGGTTTGCGTCTGCAAAGAAGTGAAAGATTCTGACGGGAATGAGAAGACTGTAGGTTTGATTGAAACAAGAGATGTGAGGAAAGTAGCCATTGTCGGAGAGGAACGAGAGAGAATTAAAAAGTGAAGACGAAAGTGTTGTGCTATCAACATTATCCATAAGCCGGTCTCTCACTTCTTCATTTCCTTGGACAAATGGGCCGAACAGATCAGGATAGTGTCATGGGCCAGATAGTTCGGCCCTTTTTAAAACCGGCTTTCATACTCGTGCTTTAGGTACGTCCTCGAGGTACCATGGCAGAAGTAATTTAATGCAGTAGACCTATGAAACAGGAAGCCAAACCAAAAATGTGGTTAAATCAAAGCTTAAATTATGAGATTATTATTCTAGATAAACTAGAAATCAATGAAGCTTTTGTGGGATAAAATTACATCCTTTAACGTGACGGAAAAAGAAAAATGGAAAAAAAAGGACCAGACATAGCTGGAAGGTGGGACTTGCCCAAATCGTTGAAACATTATGGGGACAAAACAAAAAGCTTTTATGGTGCAGAAGTCTTCTTCTCCTACAATGAAATCAGCACGTGGTTGACAAAACCAACTCCACTACTTAGAATCGAGTACCATTTCATCTCATTTCAAAGCTACTACTTTTTGGCTTTTTGCTTCTTCCTATCCAAAGATGTTAAACCAGCTCCTAATCCTGCAGGAGCCGCAACGTGCGTTGTTTTCCCGTTTTCAGAGGATTCCTTCTTCTCTTCTACCTTTGCCTTTCCATTTTCACCACTTTTCTTAGAAGAATCTGTGGTTCCTGGATTGATCAGTTGAGAGAGCTGTGGCACTGAGGCACCAGTCTGGGGACGAACCAGTAGCCCCTTAGCAGCTGCTTTCTTCCTAACTTCAGCTGCAGCACGAGCCGCTCTTTCATCAAAACCTCTGCCCCGAGGCTGAGCCTCCCCTAGGACAGCCGCGTTCAGTGCATTAGCCCTCTCTGTAGCTGCTGCGTTTTGGAACGCCTGTATCAGGTCTGGACGTGACTGTTGCATCCCAATCAGGAAAACGATTTCATTAATATAACATATCATCTATAAAACACGTTAGAAACTAAAGCTGCAAGTAAGATACCTTCAAGAGATCGATAGCCTTTTGCGTGTTGGCTGCATTGACTGCCTGTCCCTTCTGCTTTTGTGCATTCTTCTGATGAAAAACCAAACCAGAAATTTGAGAAACATAAATAAAATGTATAAATGCATAAAAGAGTTACCCCTCGGTCATTATCATCGCACGAACCTGAAGTTCACGCATCTCAAAAGTCTTGATCCAGTTTTGAGAGTCTTTTGTTCTGGAATCATCCTCTCCCAACTGTTTGACAAGTATCTCATAGGTTTTCTTCTCATGCTGACCAAAACAAAACAGTTGCGTCAGAAGATGAGACAAAATAGAGGATTCAAAGCCTTGCAGAAGTTGTAGTACCTGGTGTGAGAGCTTGAATAAACCCATACTGTTGCACGCAATGGCAAGAGCGTGGTAGCATACTGCAGTCTGAATGTGTTCGGGACCAAGAAGTCTCTCATTTTTCTTCAAAGCGTCTTGAAGATAGCGTAGAGCTGTGTCCATTTTGCCCATATCTTGATACATCATAGCAACATTTATAAATGTGGCTGCAACATCTGGATGATCAGGGCCAGATGAAAGGCCAAGTAAAAGCAAGGCGCGGCCCATGTTCTGTAGAGCAAGCTCTGTCTGATTCAGCCCATGATAGAAAAGAGCCATATTTCCATAGCTGCAGTTCAGATACCCCACTTAAGTACCATATATCAAACCAAAAAAAAAAGAAGAACAGGAGCGCACTGCAAGTCCTGACTTTGAAATGTCAGTAAACTGGAGTCCGATTTCAAATGAATTGTGAGGGAGAGGAACTAAATTCAGTAGCAGGCTTGTTCAAAGCTCACGTCTTTAGGATACTAAATAAGTCTCGTCCAGAATATTTAACGCAAGTCAAATGCTGAAAGTTCATCAGTTTTCAACTCGGAACAAGTTACAGAAATAAATAAAAGGAAAATATTTGTAACCTGTGAGCAGTATCAGGATGGTCCAAACCAAGGCATCTCTCATTTATGATTAGTTCCTTGTGTTGCTGCATTATGGCACCAGCCATATCTCCTGCATGGTACAAAACCATGGCCAGGTACCTGGAAAGCATAGAAAGACAAAAACGTAAGGCAAAGAAAACAGAAAACCGTAGATAATAGACTAAATCAAAAACAAATAGATGATCGGTGGAACATCAGGCAGTAGAAGGATTACCTGCAGCAGTTTGCAACTTCCCTATGCATTGGACCAGTCACCTAGAATCATATAAACATGATCAGCAGTTTTAGTGTTAAAGTATTTGGACGGTCTATAAGATGCATGACCACTTACCTGTTGAAGTATCGAAAACGCCTCTGAGAAAAACGTGTATGATTCACTAAGCATGCCCTACAAGTGATTAATCATTTTAGTAAGACAAAAGACCTTCAAAAATGTAACATGCGAAAACTATAACAATTAATTTGAATAGCATAACTACCTCAGCCAGTTGGACCTTCCCCATCTCAACGAGATTTTTAGCCTCAGAGCATACAGGGACAGAATGCTTAACAACAGCCCGAAGATCCAACACATCTGACGCATCAAAAGGCGAGGTGGCACCAAAGTCGTATGTGCGAGCAGCAACACTGATGCCAATCTTTTAACAAGAAAATAACGATTAACAACAATAATTAACTGACATTGGTAACTAAATTCTGAAGGAACAAGAAATGTCTCTCTTTCTACTTACCTTTTGGCAAAGGTTACGGAGAACAGGTATTTTTTTAACTGTAGTTCTTGACAGCTCGGGCAACTCATACTGAAATTAAGCTCACATTAAGCTTCAGATGGTTATAGTATGTAAAAAAAAAAGTAAATTGCGCAGAAGGGTGATAACTCTTCAATTAGACAATCAAGAAAATAAGTTTAATTTGAAAATGATTATCATACCTCATATTTGGCTTTGGCAAATTCCCGAATGTCAGACCATAGAATGTTGGAGTCAACCATCATATAAGATGAAAGACTCTTCTTTGCAGAAGCTTTTCCTCTCCCTCTTCCTTGACCCTTCATGGTGATAGATTGATCCTGTCCAAATTCAAGGGTCAGTGATGTACCTTATACCAATCAGAAATAATAAGTATGATTTGTTTCATGGAACTTTATAGACTGCTCTAAAGAACTAAAATAGCATAATTCAAGAAGAACAAACATGGAACTATAGATACACAGACTGATAGTGCACACGAACCTTCTTTTGATTTTTAGAATGCAAGCTGTTGGTGCTAGCTTTCCCCCCAGTAACATTTCCAAAGAAACAATTGAGGAAATGTGAGACTGATGCACCAATATCGTGATCCTCTATATCTCTTAGAATGTCCTGCATAACCATGTAAAAACTTTAATAAGGAGCTTGTCTCTTGTTCAACCACGTTTTTTGTAGTATGAATTTTACATTCTTTGTAACTACCTTGAGAATGTGCTTGGCGGATCTTACGGTAATTTCATTCAGACAAAGATCCCACAAATGAGGCAAATGCTTCACTCCATTAGCGATCTGGTCATGTACAGCAATTGTTAATAAAGTCAACAATGGAGATATATCTAATAAATGAGTTCGCAGTTGATGAACTTACCCTTCCAATGTAACGAACATTAACACCATGAGAATGGAGTGCTTCAGTCAAAGTCTGACCATCCATTGGAGAAACTTCAAGAGCGCAAAGATCTTCTATGAATTTTGGAAGCACCACATCCACAAGGTATGAACTAACTTTCTTCACATTTTCTTCATCAGCAGCTATCTCCTGGTTAACCCAAAAGATAAGTGAACATTCAATTAGTTAAACAAACATTAAGAAATGATCTTAAGACAGCACCTACAAGCAACATAACATACCTCTTGTGTGCCACCTAATGTGAAGTCAGTGAAAACATTAGGGTTAAATGCTATTTCATCACATAGTTTGGAACTTTCAGATGATTTGGCTGCAGAATCGACGGTGGTATTTTGCTTTTCTGAAACAGTTTTCTGCATATAAAACAACGATATCAGTAATTACAGTTTCCTTTTAACTCAGCTACAGCTGTTCTCAGACATTTCTATTCAGCATTAGGAAGCAAGGATGGGGGAAAATCTCAACGCAAAAACAAAAGAGGATTGAACCACCGAGTTCAATTGTATTAGCAAAATATTCAGTATTCTCTACTAATACAAATGAAGTAGTTATTTTCATCATTGTTACAGAGGCCAATCCTACTTGGTATTTTGACTGTCTGCTTTATCACTTTACAAACAATCAAGGAGGGAAACCCATACCTCAGAAGCTGAAGCTCCGTTTTCCTCTCCATGGATCAATTCATCACCGATCTTAGAAGTATCAACACTAACATCAGAAGGACCAGAAACAATATCCGTCTCTTCATCAGTCTTGGTTTTACATTTTGATTGAGATTCAGCCTTCATCATGACATATATATTGATCAGTACCTCTCATAAGAAAACTCAAAGGAAATATGTTTCTAAGGAATAAAGAATATGTACCTGGCAAAATGATGTGATCAGTTCTGGTCTTAGGACACAAAAGCGTGACTCTGGACCCGTGTAATTGGCATCACGAGGTGTCACTCTCATTAAGTCCAAAAGATAATGCCTGTTATCACTCCCAACAATCCCTTTGCACTCTACTGGTGCAGCTAACTTGAAGACATTCTCGGAAGCATCAATAACAGCATGTTCCTTTATGTGAAGAAGCTTTGCAGCCTCTAGCACCTGAAGAAGGAATAAATCACGAATAAAGAGTTCTGCTAGGACAGAGGCAGTCGTATAATAAAGATGTATAATAATATTGTACAGATGAATTAATACTAGAACTATCACACTAATGTCTTCAGAATCCAACAGCAAGACATAGTATATCCATTTACCTTAGCATGAAAATCTTCATTCCAGCATATTTTCTTGCCGTTATCGACTGAACCATACAAAAGCGCATCTGATTTATCACCTTGAAGGATGCCCGGTAAAACACTCTAGAACACACATGAAAATGCATTGCAAGCTGTTAAAATATACACAAGCAAGATACAGATACTCTCAAGAAAAGGACTTGGCAGTTACAGCATTAGTACAAACCTGAGCAACAACCCGATGACCTCTGTAATCAATAATGGCCATTGCCAGATTATACAACCCTGGTACATCTGCTTCTTGATATAACTTGGTGCCTTTCAAGTCGTTGTTTGCAGAGGCATACGTTGCCTGCTCATTCTCAACAAGAGGCGCCTCATTACAGCAGTTTAGTTCTGCATTATGTTCTCCATCGCATGTTCCTTCTTTGCATGGAACCTTTTCAGATGAGGACACTTTCTCAGTCACCGAAACATTACTTGATGGACGTTTCTTGGATAGCTGTTCAAGGTCGGCATCGACAGCAAAACTGAAAAAGATATTGTTGTGCACATACCTACAACAGTGGAACAATAACAAGTGTTCAACATTGAGACGCTGATGCAAAATACAAACATGTAAACATCTAAACGCCCCAAGTCATTTTTCCATACTTTAGCAAAAAGAGAATCAGGCAGCAATGAGGTAAAAACAATAAAAGATACCAGTTGACAATAGAGAATCAACGATAAAGGCCAAAGGATGAACACTGACATGTGCAGACACTCTGGATCAGTTGGATTTATGGGTGGAATACATCGGCTGATTACACCAATTGCTCCATTAAGCGCCGCATCGACAAAGTCAGAAGAAACTTTGTAAAGGGCTCTGTCACGTAAGATCCTGCAAAGAAGGAAATTATCAATATGAAACAAACTACAAAAGGAACAGAATGCCAAAAGAAAAAGTTACATGCAATTAAAAAATCACAGTAGTCAAATATCACATGTACCTCTCCTGAGGAGTAGCGTGAGGAAACTCCCTGCAAGATTGCAACTCTTCGTTCCAATCTCTTTGCATACCAATCAGCTCACTACCATAGGAAATGGTCAGTGCTTCTTCTGCTCTGGCTGCATCGCGCTTGTGATCTGAGCCAGATACAGGAGGTTATGCTCAGCTATAATATAAATTAATTTTATTTCAACTGTATCTTTGTGGATTTTTTGGGAGAATTGTCCGATTTGTTTTGAAATTCCAAATAAAAACAGGAATTTATCCTCTCATACATCAATAGTTGTGAGCACAAGCGCATGTTCTATATATAAAATAGAAAATGAGTATGCAGGCGATAAACAAGCAACAATTTGGACAAGAAACTACCAATATATTAATTCACATAAGTTAGTTAGACAAAATTATCGAAATGTATATACTAGAGCGAAATATGACTAGGACCTTAAAATGCAGTCACAGAGACACAGACAAGAAAGAGACTTCAAGGATCTATTACATATAAGGAAACTAAGATTAAGGCAAAGCTTCCTTTTAAATCCTAATCAGTGCTGGGTGCCAAGTTAATATCTCAGAATCATAATCAGTGCTCATAGCAGGAAATGTGGAGAAACGTCCTCTAAAAGAACTGGGCTGGCCTCAAAATGACAGAGCCAAGCTACTAAAACATTAATGTGCAGCACGCAAAAGCATACTGCAATAAACAAGTTCCGTATGTGCAATGTTGATACGGACTCGAATGCTTTTTAAGTCAAACTCACCGGGAACAGGATACGGTCTAAGCCATGAATGTGGTGGCAAAAGCGATTGAACATTTTCAAAGGGATGTGCAGAGGCTTTCTTTTCCATGACCTCTCGGAAAGCTTTGTAGTCAAAGGAAAAAAAAGAAGATAATTAACAAAATAAATGATAATTATCAAGTCATAAAAAAGAGTAAAAAATATAAACTAGGAAAGTTACATATATTCTGGTTCCCACCTTTTTTAAACTTAGAGCTAAGTTTTTGCAATAATCCAATGAGGGTAGCTGTTTCGAACCCAGATTTATTTGGCCTCGGATCGAGAATATTCCCTGAGCTAGAATTAACGTAAAACGCCTTTGTTGTACCCGTAATACAGTATTTGTTACCTTCCAGCGTCACAACATCCAAATAGATCAAGTCTCCTACAAGCCTGTCACAAACAAATATATTAGATACAATATGTTAAAAGCAGCTGACTTATGGCCTCTATTTATGTTAAAAACAGCAGATGCATGCATACCTTCTGTGGCTTGGAGGAGGGTTGAACGACGAGAAGACAATGCTCTCCACACATTTTATCTCTTCCGATGGAGAATTAACCAACTTCCTGAGCGATGCAGGTACATCTTCCATGAAACCCAGACAATCAAGCTCCGGGACGTTTGGTTTGTCTGATTCAGAAAAGAGGCCAGAATTTAATCGTTCAGAATGCATGGAAAGAAAGACTATTATAACAAAATACTATAACGAATAAGATTCAAATCTAAAAACCTCCAGGATTCTGAACTTTGTTCAGTGCTGCGTCATACTTCAAGGCAAGTGTTGTTGACAGGGAGGAGTGGAGCGTAGAAAGTGAAAGGAGGTCTCTAGCTCGGTGAACGTGAGCCCTGATAGATCTGTCATCGTATAACGCTGTGGAAAGAAAGAAATACGGTCAATTATCAAGCAAATAGTTTTCAACTTATAAGAAATAAAAGAAATACAAAGTCTTAGCATACCAGCAATCATTTCCAATGAACAACCACCACTTGTGATGTCAGCTACTTCAGAGATCTCATTGTAATCTTCTAGATGGTGAGTCTCATTCTCCTTATTGCGGAGCAACAACTCGTAGCAAGTGAAGTAACATGTCTCAGGGGCATCCAGAAGGAACTGTCTTATATCCATCACTGAGTCTCCAGGGTTCAACTGAAAAACAAATTGGACGGAATCAGTAACTCACACTGATATATGAAAAACAGAGTAGACAAATTCAGTAAAAATATATGTGATTGTTTAAGACAGAACAATAGTATATAAGGTAAAAAAAGAGAAACATAACTCACTTGTAGTTCCATTTTACCGCCACTCTGTGTTTTGACAGAAACAGGATAAAGGCGAAGTTCACCTGTGAAAGCCAAGCATATCAATAAGCTGAATGCAATATAAGGCACAAAGGAGTGTGTGGAAGAATCTGATTTGATTAATAGAAATCCACACATAGAAATTGGGATATAATACAAATCGGATGCTCCCTAAAAACGCATAAGTGCTAACCTTGCTTGGGTTGAGCATCGTTACTTGCTACTTGCGATTCGCTTTCGTCAGCCTTAGGAGCCGGAGGAGGAGCTTGATTGGCTTCAGGAACGGCAGCTTCAACAGCATTACTGACGGTTCCATTATCGGGGGTAGAAGCGGGTGCAGAAGCAGAAGCAGGTGTTGGAGCAGGAGCAGCAGGAACATCAGATTGAAGAGCAGGGTCAATGGGATTAGCCGCGGAGCTATGAGCCGCTCTCTTGGCCTTCGATTTGTTCGACTTCCCAGCCATTTCACCTATTGGGAGGAACGAGAGAAAATGAGGCTATCTAGTGAATTAGCACAGCTTGTTACAAAGCAAATGATCAAATAAACATCCAGACACGAAGCAAAAACGATTGAATTAGAGAAATCTCATTCATTTGATGGAACAGAGATAAAGGAGCAACAGAATCCGAGAAAGGGGGAAAAAGTCGCGGATATGAAATCAAAGGCGATATGGAGAAAGACCTTTAGCAAAAAGGGTAATTAAAGGGATCTGTGGGAATTACCTTGAGGGGACAAGAGAAATGGGATGACGGCGGCGACGACGGAGAGAGTGGCGGAGTAGGAAAGAGATGAGGTTTAAGGAGGGTTGAAGTGACAGAGGCGGCTGATGATTTTCTGACTCTATTAGAAGCTGAGTAGAGTAGGAGCAGCGAGAGAGAGACCAATCACTCCCTTTGGGCTATTATTTATTGGGCCATTTTATGGGCTTTTCTTTTTACGGGAATGATGATGCGTAATTCATTGCACATCGTCTGTAATTAAGAAAGCTAAAATTTCCGGGAAAATGGCATATCCATACCGGCACTTTTGATCTGTGTGATAATCAAAGCATGTACTTTATCCGCGTGCTGAAACATTCACCCACTTGTAAATAATTTGAATTCAAAACACACACAATCTAGTCGTCGTCTTTCCATACATTGACCGAGACGGTGTTTAATTAATCGTTAACATTCGTGACTAAGCAGCTGACTAAGCATATGACTAAGCTCTGATTAACCACACGACGTCGTTTTGGACTACTTCTGAATAAATAAAAAAAGTAAAGACAACGTCGTTTACTTTTACTTTTGGGGAAAAATTAAGAACACTTCATCGTCTTCTTCCTCTTTATATCGTGTATCAGTACATTCTAGGGTTCATCCTTTGGAGAAAAAATGTCTGCTTCATCCAACTCAGTCTCGTCATCAGCGTCAGGTATTTCATTCCTATGAGAAATTGTCTAATTAAACTCATCGACTGAGTTTGTTTCTGTGTCTAATTGCAGGAAATTTCAGAGGCAAAAATGTCGGTGAAGGAGAAAGAGGGATGCCCCGAACGTGCAGGTGTGGCAAAGGGTCAGTAATAAGAACATTTGGCACTGTTAAAAATCCAGGGAGACTCTTCCATTGTTGTCCAAACGGTTCTGAGGGGGTAAGTAAAAACCGGACTGTTTTTGATACATATAGATTGCAAGTTTTGTTTGATAGGAAGACATACATTACTGAGAACTTGGTCTCTCATTGGTATCTGACTACAAAATGGCGCCAGCAGTATGCTAATTCCATCAGCCCAGTTCGAGGAATCAAGTTTTAGAAGGCATCAGAGGAGTCGACATTAGAACCACCACCAAGAGAGAAGACAAAGGGTATAAAGAAGAAGCCTGCAAAAAGAATCAAAGGTGTTAATGAGTCACCAACGAAAGGAAAACAAGTCACAAGACATGCACGAGTGATGCATTGTTCAAAATGTAGTATGGCTGGACACAACGCAGCCGCTTGTCCTAATGATGGAGTGCCGTTGAAACCTCGACCACCTAAAAAGCAGAAAGTTCAGAATACACAAGAGTCTATGAATGTCAATCTTGAGGAGTTGCCAAGCCATCCAACACAACATTGAGATCACACTGATTAGGTATTAGTTTTATTAAGAATGTGATCATTGTGATGTCTAGTTTTGAATGAATGATAAGATGAAAAAAATCTTGCAGGTTTGAAGGTTGCAGGTTTGCGGATTTGAAGGATGTCTCAGATCAATTTTTTTTCGGTTATCTCTTTTTTACACATGAAAGGGTTAGGTGTTCAAAGATTTTGCCCATGAAATGTGTTTAATAGCTTCGGTTTTAGCGTGTTTTGGCCATGGTTGAACAAAAAACAATATTAACACTATTATGTGTTTGACTTATTGTTCTATGTTTAAGCTTAAGCTCTTTTATTTAAACTTCCAGCATCCTTACAACCAAATTTGAACATCAAGATACAAGGTTCAATAACCCTTATAACCAAATTCAAACATCAAAGGACACAAACTTAAGCAAGAACAGACACAGTGCAACAAAACCAATTCCACACATCATCATTTTCTTGAAGCTATGAATTTCATCCGAACATTCTTTTGTTGCTCCCTCACAGTTGGCCACTATGGTTTTCAAATCTTCGATTTGTCCATGGTAACCACGAACCACATATTTCAAATCTTCCATCTCTCTTTTAAGCTCACTTATCACTGATTTGAAATCTTCAATCTCTTCCACCACACATTCATCAGTCCATTTGAACAAATGGAATTTGTCCTTCAAGAAAATCGAAACCCAAAGTGTTAGTTGAACGCTTGCAATCTATATGTATCAAAAACAGTCCGGTTTTTACTTACCCCCTCAGAACCGTTTGGACAACAATGGAAGAGTCTCCCTGGATTTTTAACAGTGCCAGATGTTCTTATCACTGACCCTTTGCCACACCTGCACGTTTGGGGCATCCCTCTTTCTCCTTCACCGACATTTTTGCCTCTGAAATTTCCTACAATTAGACACAGAAACAAACTCAGTCGATGAGTTTAATTAGACAATTTCTCATAGGAATGAAATACCTGACGCTGATGACGAGACTGAGTTGGATGAAGCAGACATTTTTTCTCCAAAGGATGAACCCTAGAATGTACTGATACACGATATAAAGAGGAAGAAGACGATGAAGTGTTCTTAATTTTTCCCCAAAAATAAAAGTAAACGACGTCGTCTTTACTTTTTTTTTTATTCAGAAGTAGTCCAAAACGACGTCGTGTGGTTAATCAGAGCTTAGTCATATGCTTAGTCAGCTGCTTAGTCACGGATGTTAACGATTAATTTAACACCGTCTCGGTCAATGTATGGAAAGACGACAACTAGATTGTGTGTGTTTTGAATTCAAATTATTTACAAGTGGGTGAATGTTTCAGCACGCGGATAAAGTACATGCTTTAATTATCACACGGGTCAAAAGTGCGGGTATGGATATGCCGTTTTCCCCTAAAATTTCCTATTAGTTACTGACCACAACATATATATGGGTTCGGGTTTTTTTTTTTGCTTGGGTTGTGGCCGGCCAGCTCACTTAAGTAAGTGGTCTATAATAATGATTAGTCTTAATCCTTTCTGCTGTGCAACTACGGGTTTTGTCATGTGTCTGTTACAGTTTGCAAGGCTTTTTACATATAAAAGTCTATTTTCCACGTTTATAAATACGAACTTTTGATTACGAGCATGGGCGGAGCCACGTTCACGAGGAGGGGGCAGCTGCCCCCGATAGATTTAAATATTTTTTTAAAATGTTAGGCAAATTGCTAGATTTTCGTTGGATGACTTGGTAGTGCCCCCCTCAAAAATTTCTCTCTGCCCCCGATCAATCTTCGTTCGATTCTCGCTTCTCATTACTTTTAACGTTATTTTTTATTTTTTAACTAAAGCCCACTATTGATTTGTTATTATATTCGTTAGTCCATTAACACATATCTATGACAGAATAATAAATGCATTTCTTCTTTCCATATCATTTGATTTAAAGAATCGACTCATTAATTTTTATGTTTCCATTTGTTAATATTTTTAAGAGTAAAGTTAGTTAGTTAGTTTTTTTTTTGGTTATGAGTTAGTTTATTTATTTATCCATTATATTTGCGTGTTTAGATTATTTTGGTTGGTTTTAACAAAAACACTATATATATTTATGACAAAATAATAAAATATGTGTTAAATAATATAAATAATAGAAATATTTTTGTGTATGTTTAAAATACCTTTAATTTATTAATTTATATAATATAAACAAATATTTATACATTTTAAAAATAATTTTTTGATATATATTTATTATTATAATAAATTAATTTTTAATTAATTTTTGTCCCCGGTCAAAAATGTTTCGGATCGGCCAATGATTACGAGTATCTTTCGATTCTTTTACATCAATGCTTATATTAATAAACAATAAAACGTAGCATAGTGGCCACATTATTTTAATAAAAGTATATCATTCGTCAGTGTCACAAAATGTTCATATTCGCAATCTCATACTAACAAATCATCATTTCCATTGTACCAAAAAAAAAAAAAAATCATCATTTCCATTTAAAAATAAAAAGACAACAAAAAGCATATCATATAACCACAAAATATTAGACTTTTCTTTATGAACCGCTGACAGCACGATCAAAACTATAGCTGTGTTTCCAATTTTATTTTCAATTCTTGTATTTTCAACATCATTTCACGAACTCTGTTCAAATTCAAACCACTAAAATGTAACTTATAACCAGGAATTTGTGGTGTAGTGGTTCCCTTTCGTTGGTGAGGATCGCCCTGTTGGTCGAGGCCAGGGATCGATCCCCACGGAAGCAGTTGACCATACATTTACAACTCTTGGCCATCGGGGTATTCACATGGTCTCTCCGGGCCCAGGATTAGTCGGTGTAGGGGGGATGATGCGCTGGTCTACAGCTAGGACTTGCAATCCGTACGCTGCGCCGCCGGCGGTCCCTAATTCAGCCGGATTACCTGAGTTATCAAAAAAAAAAAAAAATGTAACTTATAAACCCCAATCTCTTATTTGCTACTAGTTTGCAGTTTTCTTTCTACCGGAAGTTAACCATACCGTCAGTCCGCACTTCCTGGTTAAAAACTCTTTACCGTTTAATACATATCACCACCAATGAATGTTAGAAAATGGATGTTGTTAAGCTTGACCGAAGATTAAAACTCTATAGAATGGGAAACACACGTAGTAACCGTGGGGCTATTTGGTTGTGAGGTAGGAGAGAGGTGCTACACAGCATGACATGACACCCCTTCTTCACAGTATAAAGAAGCATCACGTCGTTGCATCATGCATCATCTCGTTACCATTATTGTTTACATGATGATGAAAGCCATGAGAGTTGGGTTAGCGATGGCACTGCTCATGACCATAACGGTTCTTACCATAGTCACTGCACAGCAAGAGGACCAGCAACCACCTCCACCGATGTTACCCGAAGAAGAAGTGGGAAGATGCAGCAGAACATTTTTCTCAGCGCTGGTTCAGCTGATACCGTGTAGACCAGCAGTGGCTCCTTTCAGCCCAATCCCACCGTCCGAGTCATGTTGCTCTGCCGTTGTCACACTTGGTCGCCCTTGCCTTTGCCTCCTCGCCAATGGACCTCCACTCTCAGGCATTGATCGCTCCATGGCTCTGCGGCTTCCTCAGAGATGCTCTGCTAATTTCCCTCCTTGCGATGTCATTAACTAGGAGTCTAGGACCTACCTATCATGTTCTTTTTCCATTTACCTTTCACTCTAATAAATACGCTGTTTAGTGTATTATGTCCCAGACTTCCAAAACATTAATAAATATATGAGAATCCAATCGAAATCTGAGTCACTTCCAATAACAGACACTGAATCCCAACTGATAGAGCTCTATTGCACACTGGAATTTTCTTACGGGAAAGAAAACAAATCCAATTCAAACCAGCACTTCAATTTATCAGCAATCTAAAAACTTGGAACCTTATTTTTTTTAATAGAAAAGTAAAGATACAGCTGGGGCTTGGTGGGTGAGAGATAGCTCATGACAGTGTGCAGCACACTGAATGATGCTTAATAATACGCTTTCCTGGGATTTCCCTGTAAAACAATTGAGATAAAAGGTGAGTCAAGAAGTGCTATTACAAAAAAAAAAGAATGGAGATAAAAGATTGGCAAAAGTACCAGTGGATTGGGTCTGTGTTTGTAACCCAGCATCATTCGCTTCTTGTACTGCTCGTATATGTCATCCTCAGGGTTAACCTCTCCTGGAGCTGAAGCCCCAACTCCCAAGTTGTTAGTCTTTACATCGCCTGCCATTATAGGGTCTGCCATACCCTTTTTAGAGCTTCCTATACCTTCACCTGTAACCCACTCCTCCAATTTTTTAAGCTCCTTGTCTCCACAAAGTCACAAGATACAGAAAGAAACAAGGTCACAAGTTTACAGATAGAGCGAGGCAAGTAAGCACCTTCTTTCCATCCCATTTTTGACAAGAGCTTATGTCCGACATTATCGGCTTGGATCTTGGCCTTCTCAGCTGCCTCCTTTGTGGCTTTTTGTGCAGCTACATCGTCACACTTTGCAAGGAATTTATCTAGCTCCTCCGGTGGGATATAATCACCCATGTGATGACCTCTCTTTCCGGAGTCCGAGGAGGGGGCTGCTGAAATCAAAAATGGTTGAGTGATAAGACATCACAGCTGGCCCAAACAAGAAACAGACATAGGATTCATTCTCACCAGATGGGCCTTGAAGAGAAGCTGGCGGGGGCATTTCATCTTTTGACTGCCTAGGACGTCTCATCTTCTCTTCTTGGGCAGCCTTCTTCATGTAAAACTCCATCATTGAAATAGGGTCTGCAGCCCTCGGCGCACTAAAAGAGTCACCTGCAACGTAGACAAATGTAACCCACAGTCAAAGCTAGATGTAAATAATAAGAGGGAGCCTAGGCAGACAAAAGGCTAACTGACATACTGTTGTTAGGTCTTTTAACTGATGCCTGAGAAGATCTAGAGGAAGCTCCAGGTTCCTCAGAAGCATCATAGAGAGCCGAAGCAGGGATCTGATAGCCTCTTTGTTGCTGAGCTGGCTTTTGCGAAGTGATTGCTGTTGTGGGCATCCGAGGGTCTGCATCACCTGGAAATAATATGAAGGAATCCGGCGTTAAGAATACACCAAGATGTGGTAGCCAAAAACGCCTCACATTACACCACATACTACAGATCATATATATATTCATATTATAGAAAATATTAGATATTGTCTGGAAAAACAAGAGATGGGGTATATATTCCTTGCACATGCTTAGCTAAACATATTCTGAAATACATAAATAACATAAAGAAAACAGTTGCGTGACTTTTGGTCTATATAAACACATAGGCGTGGTGTAATAATTAATGGTGTAATAATTACCACTGTGAAGTATACCAGATTCCTTGGCTTGTGAAATAGACTTTTCCTCTTCAGACAGCCTGAATGCATAGTACTTGTACTCCGCACAGCTCTCATCAAAAAGAAACCTGGTTGGGAAAAAGGACACAAGATGCACAAGGTCAACAAACCCACACGAAAACCCAAGTCCCAACTTAGTATGTGTATAAAGGAGAGAATCAAGATTCAAGAAACGTTAAACTGTAGAATGTAGATGCTCCAAAAGCAATGAATTACATACTTAAATAGTGTTTCCCCGGGATTCTTTTGCCGTGTAACATGCTCAAATGCCCTTCCATTCTTAGCAACAAAGCTTGCTAGTTTATCAGCAGCATTCTTCACAGTAGGATCACTGGGCGGAGGAGGTGCTGCACATCACTTATAAAACTGATTAATACCGAGTCCATGAACAATGAATGCAAATCACTCTTGTAGCAGGCGTGGCAGATATTCCAAATATTTCCAGCAATTGGATTGTTGGTTAAGGAAGACACTGCATTTAAGTACACAATTAAATCTCCAAACTGTTTTCCCCTCCCAATTCCAGAGAAAAAATGCAACTTGAACATTAAAGACATACGCTAACATGAAGTTGGGCTGTTGACACATCTTAGGACTAATAGGCCTACCTCATCTAGTTAAAACACACCGACTCATCAATAAAGACATGCAACGAACAGGAAAATTGGCAATCTTAACATCATATGGCATAATTGTTCCTACCCTCCTGGAGCACTTAGTGAACCAGAACAGAAAACACCTTAACCCTAAAACAGCAAGAAAAGTAGACCAATCCACAGCGACTTCCACAAAGACCCACCCAAAGACAGATATTTTTACTATATAAACAGCCATTACCAACATCTGACAGTTTCGTTGACTTGACAGGTGTGTCTCCCTGCTCAAACTTTTGACGCTTTGCAGATCCAAAGCTTCGATCATTTTTCACATCCCCCTCATCCTCATCCTCATCCTCTTCTTCACCAAGCTTTACAGGAGGTGCGAGAAGCTTAGACTTTTGTTTCAAGCTGAAAGCAAGCTTACCACCTTTCTTGGAGGCATCATTGGTCTTTATCCCAATGGAACTTTTATTAGCAGAAGAAGGCATAGGAATTGAAATCCCAGAGATAATCTTCACAGGCTTAGAATCCTCAACATGGGCAACCTTATCCTTGTCTTTACCATTCTCCTGTTGAAGCTGTCTGAATCTTTCCATGAACGACCCATCATTCACAAAGATGCTAGGAGGTGCTCCTTTATCCATTGCCAACGAGCAGAGTGAAATAGTTTCTATCGGAATCACTGCTCGACAGATAAGCTCTCAAACGATTTAGAAAACACACTCCTCAAATTTCTTTAAAAAAGTGTGATACAAGGATTCAATAAGCAAATACTAAAAAGGCGAATTTATCATCCGGGATTCGATCGAATTAGCAAAAGCAAAAGCATATCTATCAAACGACTAGGATATATCAAGATGAAGGCAACTAGTGTTGGAAAAACAAATCTCAAAAATTAAGCCTCAGAATTAACCAACAAAACTCCAGAATTTACTAAGATCGAAATTGTAGGGGAGCAGGAAAACCTAGGTAACAACAATCAATCGACTCGGAAGCAGATGAAAATAATACCCAATTAAGATCCACAGACAATTGGCTAACAGAACAATCGAAAACACCGTGAAACAAAAATATAGCGATCTTGTCACCTGCGACGATTGCCGGTCAAAAGTCGTCGGACAAGACGGAATGGGAGGCCTACGCTCAAAGGGATTGAATAGGAATCAGAAACTCGAATTTGTCGTGGGTGTAATTCCGTCTGAATAATCTATATATATTATACACTTAGGAGGGCCTATATTTGTTTGTTTTTCAAGTGGATACCTAAGGTCCCAAAAGTCTCAATATTAATTATTCCCCAAAAATTGTTAGTTCACTTCATTATTAGTTCAAATTTATACCTAAGAATTGGATACCTAAGAATTAAAAAAAAACCTAAATTTATTAGTTCACTTCATTATTCAAAATTAAAAAGTGTATAATTTTAATATTTATTTGTAGATTATAAAAAATTCTATTATAGCTGTCCTTTAGAATTATTAAAAATTCTATTAACTTATAAAAATAAGATAATAATATAATTATGGAAGGTGTCCACAAATATATATATTTTTTTCAAATAAATTTTATTGATTCACTTCATCATTCAAAATTAAAAAAGTTTACAAATTTTAATATTTATGTATAAATTTTATTTTTAAAGTTATAGAACATTCTACTAACTTATGTAAAATAAGTTAAACATAACTACGGAAATTATGTTATATTTAAATTGTGAAATTAAACAAATATATATATATAAAATAAAAATATAGCAATTATTAAAAATTATGTTATATTAGAATTGTAAAATTAAAAAGTTGCAAAACTTACACATTTTTAAAATAATTCATATCATCATTCAAAATTAAAGAAGCTTACAAATTTTAAAAATTTGTTTAAGTTTTGTATTGAATTATCAAAAAATCTACTAATTTATAGAAAATAAGATAATACGAAAAAATAGAAAATTATGTTAATGATAGAATTGTAAAATTAAGAAATTGATAAAATTTTAAATAATATAACATTTGAAATAATTTATCATATATAAAAATATATATTGATAAATATTAAACTTACAATTTATGTCATTTTTAAAAAGTTATTGTTTTGAAGATATAATAATAATGATTTACATATTTATTATTGTATTTGCTTTTAATAAAAATCAATTAACTAACATGACAATAATAAAATAAATCATGGACAAATCGCAAAAATGGCACAAAAAACATGCATTGTCACAAATATAGCACCAAGGAAGAAAAATCACAAAATAGCATTTATTAAAGGGATAAGACAAAATTAACTCTAACCCTAAACCCTTAAATACTAAACCCTAAATCCCAAATACTAAACCCTAAACCCTAAATAATAAACCCTAAACCCTAAATAATAAACCCTAACCCTAAATAATAAACCCTAAATAATAAACTCTAAACCCTAATTTATATAATGCTATAAAAGTCTTTGTTATCAAAATAATGCTAAAAATGCCAATTATTTTTCTTGGGGCTATATATATTTATGACAATGTATGTTTTGTGCTATTTTATGCATTTTCTCATAAATCAATTTATTGGATCACAGTAAAACAAATAAAATATGTTTTTTGTTACAATTTAATAACAAAAAGACCAAAATACAAACATGTAATTATATGTTTACAAATTTTAAGATGTCATTAATAAAAAAAAAGATATAGAAATTATGTAAAACATTTATGAAAAATAAAAAGTAATATTAATATACAAAGGATAAAAAATATTAAAATATTAAAATTAGTAGAAAATATTAAATGTAGTAAAAATATAATTTCGGCCAAGTGATTGAACGTACTTAAAACTATCTTTAAATAAAATAGATACAAATGAGTGAAAGATAATAAAACGAAAGCAATGCTTACATAGTTGTCGTTTATGTAAATTAATTATCATATATTAATAAAATATATTTTTATTTTTATTAAAATAATAAAACTTCGTTTTAACAAATATAACTAAATAGAATATTATTTTTATTTATTTTAATAAAAGTTAATACAAACAATTTATTATTTTTATAATAAATTTCTTTTTATAATTTTATTTTAGCAATTTAAAACTAAACAGTAAAAATCTAATAATCAAGTTTTAAATATGTATTTGCGCTTGAAAAACATAGTTAAAACTTAAAAAGTAACTAATGCGAGTTTTAATTGATTGTTTGGAACTAAAAATAACAATAGAAGAAGTTTATTATTTGCACACATTTTTCTAGAGTGGTTGAAGTTAACGTTTAAACTGCATGATATTTTTCAAACTTTTTGTAAAATGATGTTTTGTGTTGTAAGCTATGTATGATTGATAGTATATGCGTAAAATAATTGTATGTTATTGTTGAATGGAGTTTAGATGGCTGCCAAGACTGGATGTAAGTACTAAGTTTAAGTAGCATGGCTGTGCTTATGTCGCCTACAACTTTTAAGTGACCAAGAGTTTGGTAACCTTAGTTGCCATTTTATTTGAGAGAGTAGAGAATAACTGTCAGTATAGTCTCTTCCTATCGAAAGAACCAAACATAACATCAAAAGAATGTCAAATACGTGAATTATATTTTGGATTCAAACCCGATGTTCCAAAATCCTTCATGAGTCATTGGAGGAGCGTATTTGTACCGATGCCACGACACACCTTCATGATGTTCACATTTCAAGATTCTACCATTTCCTTTATAGAGGCGAGACTCTCCTGAAAATACAAGGCTATACGTTTTTAGACTTAAAGCAAAACATTCACACGTTCTTTCTGAAAACTTGTTTTATTAGATTGATCTTTGTGATCTTACAAGAAACACCTATTCTTAATCTAATCTCTCAAGTTCAATGATTTATACCTAATCATTTGAACTCTCACAAATTCTCTCAATAAACGCTTAACCTAATACACAACGCAAGCTATCCTATTTATACACAATAGGCTTGCTAATCACATTAGTCGAAAACCCTCTAAAAGATAAACCTTATCTTCTTAGAGATAAACATAAGAATCCTAACTCCCCTGAGATTTAGGAATCCCTTGAATCTATATTAAATCTCGTTTTGATACTCTGCAAGATGCATGTCCAGTTTAGTCATACTTCTTGGATTGTCCACATCAGCTCCAGCTCACGATCAAGTCGTCCCATTAGCTCTTCATGATGTGTTCCACCCTCTGCTTGCGTGTGTCACTCCTTGAACTACTTCTTGAGTGATACACAAAGTGACTCAGCTACATCTTCAATCTCCCATTTTTTAGGATTGTGTGTCTCTCAAGCATCTACATAAGAATAAGAATACTACAAACAATGAGCAAGTCGTATTTTGAACATTCGTATTTTAGATTAAATTTCCCAAACCACTTGATCCATGAACACACAAGTGAGTTTTTCAACATAGTTTTTGCAATCTAAAGGATAACCGAAATGATAAGATCGTATTACTACAAAAACAAACTCCCCCAGAATCATAGACTTGTGCCCAAGTGAACCGATTTCCCAAAAACATCCAAAAATAAAATCTAATCTAAATCGGCTTCACTCCCCCCATAATCCTTGCAGCCCATTCTTAGCCATTCTTAGCGCACAATGTTAAAAACAAAATGTTAGTAGCTAAGGAATTGACTGAGGAGACAGACACTTACCTGGCATGGCTCGAAGAAGACGTTGAATCACCTCAGAGAAGGTCTTTAGTGCCTTGGCAGTGTCCTCAACTGCTTCTCGAGCTGCACACGGACTACAACTTCCAACTGGTACCCGAACTGATCCAAGACTCACAACCTCCTGCATCGTGTGAGTCGAAGATCTTAGAGCTGATGCACTGGAGCTGGAACGACGTGGTGTATGGGTCCTCAGACTGACACATACAACCTCTTTTTAGCAGATTTAGACTCCTCAGTCTTGATAAACGCTTCAACAGATCGAGAGTCTTTCTTGTAGAAAATTGGAGCAATGATCTTTTCTCCTTTTGAGTATCGTTGCTTCATGCTGGAACTTCACAAGACCAGTGATAATTCTGGAAACATTAGCCAGCGTGAGTCAGCTTCCTTGACTACACCCAGGGACAAAATCTACCTAAAGATCATCTTACCCATATTTGTTCTTATTCCTTCAGTGATCTTGTAGATTAACTTTGCTCTGTCAGCAGAAAGGTGATGCTTATGAGTGGATAGGATCCAGTTGTAGGCTGATAGTACACTTAAGTCTGCATAGCACGGTGGAAGTCCAGTAGCAGTAAGCTCCTTCCATCCAGTTTTTTCCTCACTGAGATATGCAGCTATTGTCTCCATACTTTCTGATTCAACTTCAGCTTCGGCCTGGATCTCTTCTTCACTCAAGTCCTGAAGTCCCAAAGACTCATTGATAGCAGCTGAAGAGAGCTCATATGAGTATCCTCTGAACTAGACGTCTACTTTCTCCACTGAATCTTCCAATTTGACGCTTGGTAATGCATCATAAAATTCACTGACATGTTCCTTGACATACCCAGCTAACCCAGTCACAGTAGACACCAAATTCACATCCCTAATCAATTCCAGATAACCCCATTCATCCTCTTCTTCCATATCTACCAAACGATCAGGTAAAATTCTTCTATTTCAGAAGAGTTTGTACCTTTCTTTATCCAAAGATCTGGATACTTTGTGTTTCTTGGAAAAAATTGGTCTCCCATAGGATGTCTTGACTTTTGATCCCTCCTCTTCTGAAGCCTGATTTCTCTTCCTCGTCTGCAATCGAGTTGCTCTCTCTGATTTCTTGTGCACTGAAATCTTGGTTGCAGACTCATATCCATCAGACTCAGTTTCCTAATCAGAGATCTCAATCGTTTTCTTCTTCTTGTTGTTTCTTGGGTTTTCAGAGACAATAGGATCAGACTTCTTCTTTTTCTTGTTCTTTGAGCTTCCAGACTTGACAGGATCGGTTGTCTTTCCTTTTATTGCATCATGAGATCTCAGAGTTAGATCCTCATATGGATTTGTGATTTCTGCAGCACCAATGACGATATCTTCCTCTTCGATTTCGTTCGTCTCAGCTTCGGGTTTTTCTTCACACATTTGCGCATCAAGGATTTCTGTTTCTTCATGGTTTTCTGTCAAATCCTTCTCATTTTCCTTTGCATCGCGCTTTTCTGTTGAAGTCTTTTCTCTGTTGAAGATGCTCATCTCTTGGTACACAATTATTGTGAGTGGATTTAACTTCTCTTGAGCCGCGATTTGCTCATGTTGAACTTCAATTCCAGTTGCATGTTCCTCTGGGGACTCAATTTGAAAGGATTTGATCTTCTTAGAGCTCATGGTGCCTCGATCGAACTTACCTCAGCTCACAATTGCTCTCTAGGGTTTTTTTGGAGATGAGCAAGAAGCGAATGGTCCTTTCTCTCTTTTTCCGCGAACTTTTATTTGTGACTCTCAAACATCCAATCTTGTGTGTTTTAGTGCATTCCACGATTTAGTATTGGACTGGCCTGCTTTAATTTGAAATCGATTTCCTATACCAATCTGCTTTATTGCGATAGACCATATCATTCTTTCACAAGAGTTATAAGAGTCTAACACATAACCAGCTCAACCACATCCACAATCAAATCATGAGTTTAATGGGAATATTCACAACTACTGATGAACACCACTTACACAGGAATCAACTGGCTTTGAAAAGATTAAATTTACAAGATTTTAAGGATTTCTTTGTACCTTCTGACACAATGCTTGTACTAGATGAAGGAATTTCTAGCAGTTCCTAATCCAATTAGGCAACCCTGGTCTGAATTCCAAGCCTAGGATCTAGGGTTCATATAATTGAATCTAGGGATCTCAGAATTACCTGGTGATTAGCAGCGGAAGTATTAGCAGATAATCGAGATCACGAAGCGCCTCAAATGCTGCGCCTCTACTGGTATCCACACGCACACAAACTGGACCGCAGGGATGCTAGTGCCTTACAGAGATCTAATCTCCAGAGAGGTTTCTTTCTGTGTTCTGGTGGCTGTGTATTAGCTTAGAAAACAGTTTAGGTCGACCATATATCTCATATATGTCGACTTAAACCATAACGGAATTAACCAATGATTAAACCGAATTAATCTGATTAATCCGCGGGTGCATCGATCGATGCACTACTGCAACGATCGACACTGCCCCAGAATGTTGATATCGAATGCATATCAAATATGCATTCACTGGATCATTACATTAATGATCAACCTCGTCTTTAACGCTCAGTTTGCTTAGGTGTGTGACCCTGTAGGATCATATAACACTAGCAATGAGTTCTCAACTCATTGATCATAAGTGGCTTCTAGCAAAGCGTTATGACTACCTTGTATTATATGATTGTCTCATCTCGACAATACAACTATCACTTAGAGCAAGTACAATAGATTTCAGGACTTTCCCAACAATCTCCCACTTGTACTGGAATCATCTATTCCCATAATCCCTTCGTCACTATATCTCGATCTGGCATAAGGCAAGATCTGTGTCACCCTTATTTAGCCAAGATCATGTTCATCGAACTCCGATTTATACTGACAAAACAAACGACTGACAATCACCTCGTTTGAGTGTGGCCACACATTTCTCAGTATCAAATCTTCGATGGGCCCTGAGATATTTATCTCCTGTTATATAGGAGGGACAAATCCCATCTTGTTCCATCCCTGTCTCTTCACACGCTTCATGATACGCCCAATCAATGCCTTTATAGTCACCAGTTACGGCTGACGTTTGACAAGGTTAAAGCGGACCAATTCACATGTAAGAAAACATGATGAACTCAGGTCTAAGGACTATACTCTATAGTCGTAATGAAAACTCTCATGACACTTATATAACTATCCTGTAGAGTTCTCATCAGTGGGTCATGTCCGATCCTGTGTTCTCCAACACATATCTATGTGATTGACTTTAATACTCTTATTAATGACTCCATGAAACTTAGTCATCAGTCACCTCACATACTAGTCTCACGCGGTTGTTAATGTCCCATTTTAACAACCTTGACCAGGGACCAATCATAATTTATGTCATTTATTATCTATAGGGTTTCATGATCAAGTCACATACTTGATGACCTATAAAATGTCATAAATTACTTTGGGACTATTATTTAATAACCATTATTAAATAATATAGATGTGAGATTTCAATAACATAATCAAATTATGTTTATACGAACATCATATCATAACTAAAATTAATAACAGTGACTCCCACTAAAATTAAGATCACATCTTAAGACATCTAATGCCTTTAGCAGTAGTCTGACCCTTATTTGCTCTTGCTCAGCGTGTGTCGAAAGACATTGCGTCTTGCTAAGAGCAATACCAAGAGTCATTTGCACGAAGCCCTTCTTGGAATCCTGCATATTGGACATGTGCAAGGCCTTATCACTATAAGTATCTTGACACAATCCAATTAGCTTATCCAATCTATCTCTATAGATTCTTATTCCAAGAATGTATACGGTTTCTCCCATAATTTTATCGAAAAATAACTTTCGAATCAAGTCTTAACAGACTGAAACAATGGAACTTCATTTCCGAGAAGTAGTATGTTATCAACAAACAATACTAGAAATGCAACTGCGCTCCCACTAGTCATCTTGTAAACATTCGGTTCCTCTTCATCTCTGATAAAATCAAACCTTTTGATTACTTTGTCAAAACGAAGATTCCAACTCCGAGATGCTTGCTTCAATCCATAAATGGATCGATGAAGCTTGCATATCTTCCTAGCTTCATTAGGATCAATGAAAACTTCAGATTATGTCATGTACACATTCTTGTCCAGAATTCCACTAAGGAAAACTGTTTTCACATCCATCTGCCAGATCTCATAACCATTATGAGTGGCGGTTGCTAGGAGAATCCGAATGGACATAAGCATGGTGTCTGGGAATAGGTTTCTTCATAGTCAATACCATGAATTTACTTGAAACCTTTTTGCCACCAACCTAGCTTTGTACATCTGAACATAACCATCCGTGTCATCTTTTCTTCTTGAAAATCCATTTACTCACAATGGCTTCTACACCATCGGGTAAATCAACCCAAGTCATACTTGGTTCTGTGACATGGATCCCATTTCGGATTCAGCGGCTTTCAGCCATTTTCGGAGTCAAGGCCCATCATTGCTTCTTCAAAATTCGCAGGCTCGTCACTTTCAATGATCAGTAGATCACGGCAATTGGTTACGAGAAATCCATATTTCTCGGGTTCGTGACGGATCCTTTCGGATCTGCGAGCTTCAGTTTTCTGTAAAAGTCGCGCACACATATCTCATATGTATACTTTTACCACGACCTAATTAACCAAGATTTAAACCGTAGTTAATTAAGTCATAAACCAAAATCAATATTTGGTTCGCGATCTGTGTCGATCGATGCAACTTTTGTGTCGATCGACACTTCTTCAGAAACTCGCCATTTAAATGTATATCGAATATACATTTACCAGATCCTTTATAAACTCCAGGCACCACATGTGCAGATTCTACAACTCTTTGTAGATCCAACTGCTGCTCTTCCTCATCAGGTTGAGCAGTCTCCTGTGATTTTTCGAATTTCTTCGAGTTGTACTTTTACTCCCACTGTCCTTCTTGGAAAGAAAGTCTTTCTCAAGAAAACATAGTTCCGAGCAACAAACAATTTGTTCTTGAACTGGTTGTAAAAGTAACATGCCTTGGTTTTGTTAGGACAACCAATGAAGTAGCACTTATCAGATTTGGGTGTGAGCTTATCAGAGATTAAACGTTTTATATAAGTCTCGCAACTCCAAATCTCCATGATGGATAAATCAGAAACATTTACATTCCACATCTCATGTGGTATCTCTGTAACTGATTTTGATGGAACTCTATTTAAAGTAAACTCATACATTTCTAGAGTGTATTCTTAGAAGGATAATGGAAGATCTAAGTGACTCATCATTGATCGAAACATATCTAATAAAGTCCGATACAGGAGGAGTGAATTGTGAAACACTTTCACAATCTCTCAGATGATCACTAAATTCTTGACCTAAGTATTCACCTCCATGATCTCATCGTAGAGGTTTAATACCTTTGCCAAATTGATTCTGTACTTCATTTTGGAACTCTTTGAACTTTTCAAATATTCTGACTTATACCTTATAAATAAGGCATAACCGTACCTTCTGGAAATATCAGTAAAGGTAATGAAAGTACTGAAAATTTTCTCTAGCATTTGCGCTTATCGGGCCATGTACATTCGTATGTATAAAGCCCAATAATCCTCTGGCCCTTTCATTTTATCCGTTCGTTCGCAACCTGTATCGATCGTTGCATACATGCATCGATCGACACTACCTTTGTTGAAAGGAGCCTTCGTCGTTTAACCCTATAAACAAGATTCACTATACTCATTATGATTTATAATCAAATGAGCCCAAAAGCCCATCACTATGGAGCTTCTGAATCTGTTTCTCATTTATGTTGCCCAAACGACAATGCCAGGGAAAAGGTTTGATTCGTATCATTTGACTTGAATCTCTTGGTATTAATGTTATAGTTAAGCACATTCTTGTTTAGAACATAAAGTCCATTTTCTAATGGATTGCTACTATAAATTATATCACTGTAATCAAATGAATACCACTTATTCTTAACTTGAAAACTGATATCCTTCCATATCCAAACAAGGAATAGAAATAATCTTTTTGCTCATAGCAGGTACATAGTAGAAGTCTTAAGTTCAAAACATGCCATAAAAGGGAAAAACAAATGAAATACTCCTACGGTTAATGCAGCAACTCTTGCTCCATTCCCACTCACAGGTCCTGATATAAGATGGAAGGTGGATAGTTATTTGGGTCGCCCAGCTGGTCGGAGACGCTCTCTGGTTGATCCGTGGTCGATGGTCGAATGGAAAAAGCTTGCTGGCCGAAGGCGCTCTCAAGGCTTGTTTGTGGATGGTTAGATGGAGTTGATGATGAATTGAAGATCGCCACTCAAAGGTGTGAAAGCTTTTGTGATAAGATCACAAATCTAGACCTTAGTGAATCCACACAAAGGACATAGATTCATAATGTTTTCTAAGAAGGGGAATCCGCACAACTTAGAGAAACAAAGAACAAAGCATAAAAGCTTTAGAAGAAAGAACTCTTTTATTTTCCAAAAATTTCTATATTATTTACAATAGAACAATGAGCTTTTTATAGCTCTTACAAGTTAATCTTTACAATAAATACAATAAAATAAATGATTTACATCTAAACAAAATGAGGAAAATTAGCTAAATCAAATTACTAATCTTCTTCCACCAATTTAGCAATTGCCTTTGAATGAGAATCCTTGACTTTTTTTATGAAGTTATGAGGATGAGATTCTCATAATAACCCATGTATCGAAGACATTGATTCATTCTAGTTTTTTTTTGATATTGCATCATTCTCTCCTTCTTCAAAAGGTTTTGTCCTCAAAACTTTTTTTTTCTTTTTTTTTTAAGAATTTTAATTTTTTGAAATAAAACAAAAATAAAACTAGAACAATATTTTTTTTAAATGAAAAGAAGAAAAACGAAATTATTTTTTTTTAAGAAAAACGAAATTAGTTTTTTTTAAGAATAAAAATAAAAACGTTTTTTTAAGTTTTTATGGATGAAATTTATTTAGGAAAAGTAATAAAAAAAATTTTAAAGTTTTTTTTTATTAAACTGAAAAAAACAAAAATAAAAGGATCTTTTTTTTAATGAGAAAATAAAACTTTAGGAAAAATAAAGGAAAAAAATATTTTTATGGTTTTTAAATTTTATAAAAAAGAACAAAAACAAAAAATGTTTTTTTTTGTTTTTTTGATATTAAGATAAAATGAAAAAGAAAACTATTAAACAAAAAAAAACTAAAAAGATAGAGGATAGGACATTCGGCTCTGATACCAAATGATATAAGATGGAAGGTGGATAGTTATTTGGGTCGCCCAGCTGGTCGGAGACGCTCTCTGGTTGATCCGTGGTCGATGGTCGAATGGAAAAAGCTTGCTGGCCGAAGGCGCTCTCAAGGCTTTTTTGTGGATGGTTAGATGGAGTTGATGATGGATTGAAGATCGCCACTCAAAGGTGTGAAAGCCTTTGTGATAAGATCACAAATCTAGACCTTAGTGAATCCACACAAAAGACATAGATTCATAATGTTTTCTAAGAAGGGAAATCCGCACAACTTAGAGAAACAAAGAACAAAGCATAAAAGCTTTAGAAGAAAGAACTCTTTTATTTTCCAAAAATTTCTATATTATTTACAATAGAACAATGAGCTTTTTATAGCTCTTACAAGTTAATCTTTACAATAAATACAATAAAATAAATGATTTACATTTAAACAAAATGAGGAAAATTAGCTAAATCAAATTACTAATCTTCTTCCACCAATTTAGCAATTGCCTTTGAATGAGAATCCTTGACTTTTTTTATGAAGTTATGAGGATGAGATTCTCATAATAACCCATGTATTGAAGACATTGATTCATTCTAGTTTTTTTTTTGATATTGCATCAGGTCCACTTGTCCTTTCTCCACAATCCTACTTTTGCTCAGGCTCTGCACATTTTCACAAAATATGAGCACCACGGCTGGTATCCAATACCCAATAAGTAAGACTATAAGAAGTAACATTTACTTCTATAACATAATACCTGAAGAAGAAGTCTCGTACGTCTTCTTCAGCTTCTCATAATCTTCCAAGAATTTATTGCAGTTTCTTTTCAAATGCCCATAACCATTACAATAACGGCACTTAACATCTTCAGAAGGATTGGTTTTAACCTTAGGACCATGGCCATACTCGCTTGGATTCACAATCGAGCTCGTCTTGCCATCACCTTTGTTCTTACCAAGTTTCTTAAACTTTTTACCCTTTTGTACCATAAGGACATTTGGGGTGTCCTTCTTGATGTTAGGTTCAGCAGTCTTAAGCATCCCATGCAATTCAGTCAACGTCTTCGTCAAGTTGTTCATGTTATAGTTCATAACAAATTGATCATAGCTTGACGGCAGTGACTGTAGAATGATGTCAGTAGCCAACTCTTGGCTAATGGGACAATCCAGTTTCCCCAGGTTATCAATATAACCCATCATCTTAATGACATGAGGACTAACTGGTTCGCCCTTTGGTAGCTTGCACTCAATCAGAGATCTAACCGTCTGGTATCTCTGAGTTCGTGCCTGCTCCTGAAACATACTTTTCAGGCCAGTGATCATCTCTTTTGGCGACTCCACGTACTCATATTGCTTCTGCAATTCCGAGTTCATGGTAGCCAACATGAGACAACTCACATCCACCGCATCATTAGAATGCTTATCCCAAGCATCCTTATCTGACTGCCAGGCATTGGCTCGGTACTTCTTGGGGAGAACTTTCTCAAGGACATAGTCCTTTTTCTCCTGTTTGAGAACAATTCTCAAGTTCCTATACCATTCAAGAAAGTTTGATCCATTTAACTTGTCCTTCTCAAGGACGGATCGCAAGGAGAAATTGTTACGAAGGTTTGTGCTAGACATAACTGAAAAACAAGGGAGGTTTTAGTTATGATGTTCAAGAAATGAGAAGTCTTAACTATTAAGAAAACTCGCATTATATTCAAACAATGTTTCCTCAGATGAATATAATGATCCAAGACCCTTACTTCACTAAACTTGAGTGAGCCACTGGCTATCACCCAAATTTTAGCTATCTAGGTAAGCAACAACTTTGCTAGTTATATCCAATATAACTCTTGGTTGTGGATCGACATCTCATGCCCAATCCACCTGATGTCTCCAGGCCCAAAACGATTTTGATAGCCCAGTCAAGTAAACCAATCTCTTAAGTCATGTAATTGTTGACGCCTTGCACTGCAAGACCATCAACACGATTACTTCCTGCCTTTCTCATGTAATTGTGAACATCTTGCACTGCAAATCTATCACACAATTAAATGGGTCTTGACAGTTGACAAGATTGGAAAGACATCAAGTATCACTTGATATTTGATTGAGGAACAGAACCATTTAAAACGTTCAGTTTTATTATGTTTTAATTCTCCTAATTAAATGATTTTGTCTTGGTTTGGTCTTGTGGTTTCAGGTTCCATAACCTAAACCATCGAATCTTGTGTCGACCGACACTACTTTAGTGTTGATCGATGCTGATTAACCAAAACCAATCTGCGATAACCGATCAATCCAATTGATCCGGGTTTGAGTACCGGTCAGTGTCGATCGATGCTACATTAGCATCGGTCGATACCAACCCAATCGCAATAAACCATTCTTAGAGTTTAACCATCATTAACCAAGCTCGATAACCGGTCCAATCCAATTGAACCGATTCATCAATCTCGCGAGGTCTGTGTCGACCGACACAACTCTTGCGTCGATCGACACTAGACAAAACATAGGTTTTATTCGGGTTTTCGCCCTGTGTCGATCGATGCCGGATTGGCATCGATCGACACCATGCGAAAAAACCCTAGATTTTATTCGGGCTTTCGCCCTGTGTCGATCGATGCCGGATTGGCATTGATCGACACCATGCGAATAAGCCCAAAAACGTTTTCGAACAGAACCCTAAACTAGGTTTTCATGAAAACGAATTTTAGCAAGTTTGTATCAACCATACACAGATTCAGATTCAACTAATCTAATCAACATGCTACAGATTCAATGGAACCCTAAAGCTCTGATACCACTGAAGGAATTTCTAGCAGTTCCTAATCCAATTAGGCAACCCTGGTCTGAATTCCAAGCCTAGGATCTAGGGTTCATATAATTGAATCTAGGGATCTCAGAATTACCTGGTGATTAGCAGCGGAAGTATTAGCAGATAATCGAGATCACGAAGTGCCTCAAATGCTGCGCCTCTACTGGTATCCACACGCACACAAACTGGACTGCAGGGATGCTAGTGCCTTACAGAGATCTAATCTCCAGAGAGGTTTCTTTCTGTGTTCTGGTGGCTGTGTATTAGCTTAGAAAACAATTTAGGTCGACCATATATCACATATATGTCGACTTAAACCATAACGGAATTAACCAATGATTAAACCAAATTAATCTGATTAATCCGCGAGTGCATCGATCGATGCACTACTGCAACGATCGACACTGCCCCAGAATGTTGATATCGAATGCATATCAAATATGCATTCACTGGATCATTACATTAATGATCAACCTCGTCTTTAACGCCCAGTTTGCTTAGGTGTGTGACCCTGTAGGATCATATAACACTAGCAATGAGTTCTCAACTCATTGATCATAAGTGGCTTCTAGCAAAGCGTTATGACTACCTTGTATTATATGATTGT